>OY743215.1:3707497-4174144 GCA_963555745.1 Cardamine flexuosa | reverse complement strand
CTCAATAACAAAACTTTTTATTATTATGGGAATAAGAAAGATTGGCTGATGCTCCAATAAAGTTTCACAGACCATTACAATCGTTTATGCAAAGTATCTCATAGACTCATTGATTCCCACCAACTTCATCCTCCTTAAGGCTTCCACAAACATTACATTCAAGAACCCTCGAAGCATCATGAGTCTTTGGCGGAAGCGGAGCTAGAGTACCAAAACAATTCTCCTTCTCACACATATACCTTGCAAAAAAGTAAGCATGAGGGAAACTGGATTCATCATCCACACCATTTCCACAAGTTTCTTCTTCTTCTTCATCCTCCATCTCTTCTTCTTGCCCATCTTCTTCATCATCCATCTCTTCCATAACATCATTCTCATCTTCCTCACCTTCAGACCAACTAGATTCCACTTTGCACCGATCACAGTCACAGTTGAAACCGTAATCCTCAAGCAATCTCTTTTGCCTGCTCGAGTAGTTCATGTCAACAGGGAAGTAACTCAAACACACTTCTCTTCCTTGAGGAACATCATGAATCATCCTAATGATGATATCAGTATGACCATCAGAAGCAGAATCAACGTAATCAAATCTACAAGCATTAGGAAGACAATCATGATTGAAAAACGATGCCTTTGGATAAATCCCATAGGCTCGTACTGATCTCTTCTCGTTAGAAACAGAGAACGGTTCCATCAAACCAAAGGCGTTAACTTTATCCTTAGCAAGTAGAGCAGCTGTTAGCTCCGGCGAGATTGGAACCGGGAGAGGTGGACACACGGCGGATAAAAGAGAATGAAGGAAATTAGCAGCTGCAGAGGAAGAGATGTCTCCATTGCCTTGAAGCGACAGTAATATCTGAAAATCAGAAGGAGAAGCAGCTGCGAGATTGTAAGCAGAGAGGAGGAAACGTGCTTGGACTTGGCGATCTGAAGGTTGATCGGAGAATGCAGCGGAGGATGATTGGTGAAGGCGGCGAAGAGATTCACAGAGCCAAGGAGTGTGATAGGCGAAGCAATTAGGGCTACAAAAGGAGACGAGAGAGCAAGATTGACATTTCTGAGCTGATGAAGCTAGCGATCGGAAACAATGGTCGCAGTAAGAAGAAACAGAGGAGAGAACTGGGAAAGCAGAGTAGAGAAGGAGAGGAGATTCTCTGAGGATAACTTGTCCGGCACGAAGAGACTGTGCCGTCACCAAACTCCTTCCTCTTCCATTGACTTCTGCAACATTAAGCAGCGTCTCCCTCTTATCTCCGCCGCCGTTCATCGTTTCAGCCGTCGGTGATTAGGGCTTAACAAAACTAAACTAAACTCGCCAATTATTCAAATGCTGGACAGATAAAACTTAACCGGTTTGGTGCATGTCAACGAAAACCGAACCGGCACATAAAATATTTTGGGAACGATTTAATTCAATATAAAATATGTTAACCGGAGACAGAAAAAAAGACAAAAGCAAAGACTTCAAATAAAAGCTCGAGTCTTTACTAAAACCCTAATCTGGCACTTGGTCTCTCTCTATCCTCAAAACCCTTCTCTGTCTTAGCTCACCTTCTTCTTCCTCTCCCCTGTTGTGCGAAACCGAGAGAAAAAAGATGTCTAAGAACAGTAACCACAACGAGGAGAACGAGGAAGAGTTCATCAGCTTTGGACATAATCAGAACACAAAGATACGGTTTGAAGATGCTGATGAAGACGAAGTTGCAGAAGGGTCTGGTTTCACCCAAGATGAATCCATGTGCGACGCCGGAGAAAGCACCGATGCTGCTGAAGTCACTGATGATACCACCAGTGCTGATTACTACTTCGATTCTTACTCTCACTTCGGTAATTAATTCACTTTATTTTTTCACTTCATTATGTTTTCTAAAGTTCAATTTTTTATTGTATTAGACTAGTGAAGAATTTGTGCTATTTGGTTATGAACTTTCTCAATGCTTTTTCCCGATTGTTTTTACTTTAATTTGATTAATCTCGCTGCAAAATATTGACTCTGATTCTACTTGTGTCTATTTTGCAGGAATTCATGAAGTAAGTATCATACATTCCGAGGACAAGCTCAGCTGTTTTGTTTGTTACAGTATCGGTTCTGAAATATAATTCAATTCGTTTGTTCTCTAATTATCTAATTAGATGATGGTGTCTTACAGGAAATGTTAAAGGATGTAGTGAGAACAAAGACTTATCAGAATGTTATTTACCAGAACAAGTTTCTTATCAAGGACAAAATTGTTCTTGATGTTGGAGCTGGGACAGGAATCTTGTCTCTGTTCTGTGCTAAGGCAGGAGCAGCTCATGTCTATGCTGTATGTCTTCAATTCTACCAGTCTTTTTTTTTTAATAAGTGAAGATATCTTTCAATTTGAATGATTTGATTGATGATGTTCTTTAATAGGTTGAGTGTTCTCAAATGGCTGACATGGCAAAGGAGATTGTGAAAGCTAATGGATTTTCTGATGGTAGGTGTTTTATTTTTCATTTTTGGGTTGTATTCTGATGGAAAACATCTGTTCTGTAAGTCTGTTACCGCTTGATGATTATTGTTTAATCGTTGCAGTTATTACGGTTTTGAAAGGAAAGATTGAGGAGATAGAGCTTCCCACTCCTAAAGTGGATGTGATTATATCTGAATGGATGGGTTACTTTTTGTTGTTTGAAAATATGTTGGACAGTGTCTTATACGCTCGTAATAAATGGCTTGTAAGTTTTCAGCTTCACCTTGTTTTTACATGAGATTCTTACTTACACAAAACCTATTGTTGCAATTTCTTTGTCATTATTACAAATGTTATAAGCAAATTTCTCTGGAATAATAACCATGAAAACTTCTTGGTCCTTTGTTTTTATGGGATTAGGTTGATGGTGGAATTGTGCTACCTGACAAAGCCTCCCTGCATCTTACAGCTATTGAGGATTCAGAGTATAAGGAAGACAAAATTGAATGTGAGTGTACCTATTTGAAATCTTCTGTCTTTTTCCAACATTCATCTTGATGTCTGTTGAGATTTTCATTTTTTTAATTGCTTTTGTGTGTTTTGTACTACAGTTTGGAACAGTGTGTATGGTTTTGACATGTCATGCATCAAGAAAAAAGCTATGATGGAACCACTTGTTGATACAGTCGACCAAAACCAAATCGTCACTGATAGTAGGCTTCTTAAGGTTAGTTATACACATGACATGATTAGTAATATTTCTTTACCTATGGCTTTGGCTAATGCTCATTTCATTTTATGCTGGGTTTTGAAACAGACAATGGATATCTCAAAGATGTCTGCTGGTGATGCTTCCTTCACAGCTCCCTTTAAACTTGTTGCACAACGCAATGACTACATCCACGCCCTTGTAGCCTACTTTGATGTATCGTTTACCATGTGCCACAAGCTGCTTGGTTTCTCAACAGGTTCGCATTCTCTGCTAGTTTCTGAATATTCCATTTAAACATAGACACATATTGTTTCTTTTTTTAGTTTGAGACTTAGATTGACTAACCATGGTTTTGAAATGCAGGACCAAAATCACGAGCTACACACTGGAAACAAACTGTTCTGTATCTAGATGATGTGTTGACCATATGTGAGGGAGAGACAATCACTGGAACCATGTCCGTTTCTTATAACAAGAAGAATCCTCGAGACATTGACATAAAGCTAACCTATTCTTTGAATGGCGAGCATAGCAAGGTCTCAAAGACTCAACACTACAAAATGCGCTAAAGTTCTCAAGAAACGAGCAGAACTTCAAATCTGTGACTGAAACTGAGAAGATACATTTCTCATGTTGTGATTTTAGTTTTTGTTTTTTTTTCCCATTTTTACAACATTCCATTTGCTTCATACACTGCAACATTTGTTTAAGTTTTTTTTTTTTTATCTGAGTTGAATTAAAGAATGATTTTGCTCTAAACCATCATCTCTTGTATGTTATTCTTGTGCTATAGAACTGATCTCTTCTAACCACTTTCAATATTACTCTTCAAAAGATTGTATAGAAACTAAAAGAAATCTACAAAAAGCCAACGTAAAGAAGAGTACATTAAAATAGAACAAGTTTAAAACTATTTCTATAGTTCAGACTTTCCGGATTTAGGTTTCTTCGAAGAAGGTGATTTAAGTCCTTTCCACCATCTCCGGACCTTGTTTGACACTTTCTGTGCATGTTTCTTCAGAACCTCCCCTTTCTTCTTGAATTCCTTGGTGATTGTCTTTTTCCATTCTTCTTTTTTACTCTCTTTCTCTTTCAAAACTTTTCCCTAGAAACAAACAAAACAATAGAAGTGTGTAAGACAAAAGACTGAAAGATCTTGGTTCCTAATTCTTCATAAACGTTTAAGCCAAAGATCTGATAACATAAGCTTATTACATACCAAGTTCTTGGGAAACTTTTCATCTTCTTCCTCATCATCATCATCGTCACCATCATCTTCATTACCTAAGTTCCCCAAGTTATCCTTGTACTTCTCTATATCTTCTCTAGAATATACCTTCATGCCAGGTGCTCCTGGCATACCCTGAAGAGATGATATCGGTAAAAAGAGTTAGTTTAAGATCATTCCATGGATATTGATGCTGGCTTTTAAGTCATCAGAACTCACCTGCATAGATCTCATGATCTTGTCCATTTCAGCATCTTTTGATGGTTTTGCAACAAATGGTTCTCCAGGAACCCGATCCTGGACAAAGATAAAGAGACACATGTCACATAAAGTTTCCGTCTTTTCATCAAAAAATCTAATCTCCACAGCAACACAATCAAAACATCCACAGACCCAAATCACCAAGGATCCACATTTCTATTTCTCTAAGATTTAGTATATGGTTTCGACGAAAGTACCTTGGGAAGAGGAGGCGGGTTCTTGCTACAAGCATCGGTCAGGTCTTTGCATAGATGATTCACCAGTGAAACAAGATCTGGCTTAGACTTGTACATATACTCTGCAACATCAGTGTCTGAGTAACCAATAACCTGTAAACACACAAACATATTAAAAAATCACATTCACAAACTCCTAATGCCACACGAAAATGCAAATGAAACTGTAGCTGAAAAGATCACAATGTGCTAACCTTTTGACAAGCAACCTCGATCGTCTTGCACTCGGAATTGCACATCCCTTCTTCTTCTTGTTCAACCAGCTACGAAACCATTTCAAAAAAATACCATTGAGATTCAACAATAAAAGTTTCAACTTAATTCAATCCCAAAGCTACAATGGAATAATTCAATCTCAAATACCTCAAGCTTATTGCCTTTCTCAACAATGTCAATCTTGAGCATCCAATCAGCTTCCTCTTTCTTCAAATTGCAGACATTTTCAGCAATCTCAATGATCTCATACTCCGAGATCTAACATTTGTTATCCACCGTAAAATCTCAGTTAACTATAAACACACCAATAAATAGAAAGATCACTGATTTACATTTAAGAAAATCAACCTTCTTAGGCGAGATCTGTTGTTGCTTCTCCTTCACTAGCTGGTGTAGCTGCGAGGCTAGTTTCTCGCAAACCTGACACTTTATGTACGGAACATCCTCATTCCTCGGCGCTGACGACGGTTTCTTTGCGGCATCGGAAACTGTTAATAAAGCCGACGAGGCTAACAAAGCTAATGTTAGAGCTATGAGAACTCGATTCATCCTAACCAATGAATTTGAAGTCAGCAGCTATCTCTGTCTCTCTAAAATCTGGGAAAGTTTCGGACTTTAAATCAAATTCTATCACAGGTTTTGTATATAAATAAGCAATTCGGTTTTACAATTTCGGAACTGAAGTTACGTTTATTAACGTGTTTCCTGCAATCTTATTGGCTATTTGAGTGCTGACACGAAGTTGGGTCCACTTACTTAACCAATAGCATGTAAGATAATTACTGGGTTTTGACTTTTTTGTTTTTGGTCTAATCTCTAAGGTTTAACTATAATTTTAGATCAAGGTAAAAAATCTTGAAGCCAAACAATGAAATGGGCCTTAGGTAAGTCACTGGGCCCAGTGTTCAATATGAATCGATGGTTCGAATGTAATTAATGAAGTGAAGAATGGTAATTCTGTCTTTGTAAGATTCTAAAAGTGGCGGACAATCGTCGACCAATTAGGAAAGAGGAGAAGCGATTTGCAGTGACGGCGAGAAGCAGAGCTCCGGCGGTATACAAAAATGGCGAAGATCGTGATCGTATTTGATTTCGATCGGACTATGATCGACGGAGATAGTGACAATTGGGTGGTCACTGAAATGGGACTCACAGAGATCTTTCACCAGCTCCGATTCACTCTACCATGGAATCGTCTTATGGTATTTCATATATCAAAGAATCGAAATTCTCAGTCAGCCTTTTCTATTAAGAATTTTGAATATGTTTGAATTTTGATTGGAATGTGGAAAGGATAGGATGATGGAGGAGCTGCATTCACAAGGGAGATCGATTGAAGACATTGAAGCTTGCTTGAGAAAAATGCCAATTGCTTCACAGATTATTGAAGCTATCAAATCAGCCAAATCTTTAGGGTATTGAAATATGAACAATGATTATTAGTTCACTTAGATTATCATGTTAAAAGATGGTCTCAGCTTCTTTTGGTTACAATTTTCAGATGTGATATAAAGATTGTGAGTGATGCAAATCATTTTTTCATTGATAAGATACTAGACCAGCATCACTTGTTGGATTGCTTTTCAGAAATTTACACAAATCCAACCTCTATTGATGAAAATGGAAAGCTGCGGATCTTCCCTTACCATAGTGATACATTGCCTCCACATAGCTGTAATCTCTGCCCTTCAAATCTATGCAAGGTACTGTATCTTTGTTAACACTATAGCTTCCATGTTTTCCTAGTTAGACTACTTGCAAGTTTTTTTGTTACTCAAGCTTGAATTGTCCATTAGAATTTAGGACTTAGTTTGAATCCGTAAGATGATATTTTCAATTCTAGCATTGTCACTTAATCTGAAAGTCTTGAAATCTAAGGCTGTCTATGCTAGTTGCATCTGTTTGGTTTTACAAATAGATAGCTCTAATATTTGTTTTTAGGATTTTTAACTAGTGAATTGTTCTTGGTTATTCAGGGTCTAGTAATGGATCATATACGTGCTTCTTCTCCCAATGATCTAATTTCAACAAGGTTTATCTACCTTGGAGATGGAGGAGGTGATTTTTGTCCGACACTGAAGCTGAAAGAGTGTGATTGTGTGATGCCGAGAATGAATTATCCGTTATGGAAGAAGATTTCAGATAATCCTTTGCTGATCAAAGCAGAAGTTAAAGAATGGAGTAATGCAGAAGAACTGCAGAGAATTCTTCTGCAACTTATCAGCAAAATAACAAAAGAGATTCATAACACTAGTCTTTAGAGTCATGATTGATGCAATGATGATGAAAGAATGTGTTTGTTCCTCGTCACTTTATTGATGATGTAGGCATTGTTTTGTCTCATGGTGATGAAAACTAATTGCTACCCTCGTTTATACTCAAAGCTACTGTTAAATAAAGGATTTTACTTGTGCTTATTCGTTTTTATATTTGGTATATCAAAGGAAAAAAAATAAGCATCAGCAGACATTGAGCTAAGTGAAAAAGTTCAAGAAAAATAATTTAATTGTTCGAAAATTTTGAAAAAAATTGGAACAAAATCAATATAGAACTTTAAAAGAAAAATAAAAGTCAACCAAATTCTTCACAAATCCAGTCACGTGCACAATCCTTGGACACGTGTGGAAAATTTTCATCTCGTTTCTTTCATTGAGGCATTTCGTCGAACACATGTACGAGATTGAAGGTGTTTGGTTTTGGTCTACGTAGCCCGCCATGATTTCTCTCCTTAAAGCTCGGGAAAAGCTTCTTTCTCCTCTCATCAGTTCCACTATCCGCAGACTCTCCTCTAGTCTCCCCTGTAAATCTCCCTCTTATACTTTATGTGGGCATGATTAGCAGATTTTGTATCTCTTCTTTAAGCTTTGAATAATTGTGTGTGTTTGGAGTAGATTCTCATGAAGATGGTAGAGATTCTGAAGTCTTTATACACCCGAGCGCTATAGTCCACCCAAATGCTGTGATTGGCAAGGTTTGATTCGTTTAATGTCATTGTTTTACTCTTGCCATCAAACTATAATAAAACTTTCAAAACTTGTTTGGGGTTAAACTTCTTCTCTGATCATCTAGAAAACTGGAATAGCTTAACTCTCACAAAGTAATGTTCTTTAGATTTAGGAAAGCAGGTGTTCAAATTAGTAGAACAAGATGGATTTGATAAAACCTGGTCAAAGTATAATACTTTGTTTTAGATTTGAGCATCTTAAAGTTTCTTTGGAGACTTGTCTTGACAAATGTTGTTTTCCTCTTTTTGTAATAGGGAGTTTCAGTTGGTCCATACTGTACAATTGGCTCTTCAGTGAAGCTAGGCAATGGCTGTAAACTTCATCCTTCTAGCCATATTTTTGGAAACACAGAGCTGGGGGAATCTTGTGTTCTCATGACGTAAAAAGCCTTTGATCTCTTAGATTATCTTCTGTGCTATATAACATGTTCTGTATTGTTTTAATATCGATTGATTTTTGCTATGTGTCTGCCTTGAATTTTCGTCAGCCAGTGGTGCTGTTGTTGGCGATGAGCTTCCTGGTTATACATTCATAGGAGGTAATAACATTATCGGTCACCACGCTGTAGTTGGTGTTAAATGTCAAGACTTGAAGTACAAGGTGTGCAAAAGACGATAACCTTATCGCCTCTTTCAGTTGGAGACTAGAACTGATTACGATCAATAACTCATGCCGTGTTTTTTTCTTTTTAGAATGGGGATGAATGCTTTCTTTGCATTGGTGACAACAATGAAATTAGAGAGTTCTGCTCGATTCACAGGTCATCAAAGTCCACTGATAAAACTGTATGCAACTGGCCATTGACTTATATCATTGAAGTTCCAAGAGGTTGTCTTGTGTTTTGAGCTATGATTATTACTTGAATAGGTTATTGGTGACAACAATCTAATCATGGGTTCTTGTCATATCGCCCATGATTGCAAGATTGGTGACCGCAACATTTTTGCCAACAATACGCTTCTTGCGGGCCATGTGACTGTAGAAGTAAGATTTTCCTTATGTCTGTCTATACTCTAAACCTTGACATAGCAGCATGGTTCCATTTGGTTCATGTCGTGAATGCAGGACTATACACACACAGCAGGAGCCACGGTCATCCACCAGTTCTGTCATATTGGCTCTTTTACTTTCATTGGCGGTGGCTCTGTGGTACATTTTCTAATACCACTCTCTCAAATGTCCCACATTTCCAATGAGGCAATGAGTACTCACTGGTGCGGTTATATATAGGTTTCACAAGATGTTCCAAAGTACATGCTGGTGACTGGAGAAAGAGCCGAACTTCGCGGTTTGAATGTGGAGGGACTTAAACGAAATGGATTTACCATGTCAGAGGTTTGTACTGTGTCCTAATGTGGAGTCCTTTGAAGTAAGAACTGTTTATCACTTTGGAGTGTAACCAAAAAATTGTCTTGTTTTTTGGCATTAGTAGATGAAGAGCCTAAGAGCAGCCTATCGTAAGATATTCATGTCTACTGAAACAGTCCCCTTAAGTCTTGAAGAGCGTCTCACCAAGATGGTATGTGTTATTACTCAAATGTCTTCACTGAATTTTTCCCTGCGCATATATCACAGAAACATCTGGACATGTTGTATTTGATGCTTAATGCAGGAACAAGACCAAAATCTGTACAGTGCTCCTGCAGTATCCGCCATGTTGCAGTCAATCCGAGATTCTTTCACAGAAAGTCGCCGTGGGATTTGCAAGTTCAGGCAATGGCTAGATTCCTGAGTTTTACATCTGAGAGACTTAGTAGCTTAGGCATTCATTGATTAGCAATGGCTTAGTATAATGCTCAACGCCATTTCTTCTACCAGATCTGTAATAGTCTGATATGTAGCTTTTACTAAAGTGTTGTCAACATTGTGTGGGTACATAACATCCTTAAAATCACTTGTCATTGAAAACAAAGAGCCAGAAAAAAACAGTGAAAGGAAACTTTATTTGGGTTTGTCATTTTGGTATCATTACAATACATTGAATGTTTCTAACTTACATGAGCCAAGAGAGGGAAGACAAAATCAGGTCTTCCGGTAAAAATTTACAGTTACTCTTTGTTGCTTGTCTACTAGATCTCATTCTCATGTCTACTAGATCTCATTCTCATGTCTACTAGATAGTAGTTCGAATCCTTCTTCTGGTCTCTCCATACATCTGTAGTTCTGTACACAGCAGAAGGGGGCTTGTTTTATGATATTGTTTCTTGCCTATGTTCCAGGAAAAGTGAACTGAAGAGTTTGGTTCTTCAATCGTTCCTATGTAAACATGAATTAGACTAAGACTGTCAAGCCATATTTTAAAATCTTGCTGCTGATACCTGTGGCTTTAAGTTTCAAGATTATCTGAAGTTTTCTTTAACCACCAAGTTCGGGGATGAGACAGGCTCCAGATGTTAGACCATGGAGAAATAATGAGCAGTCGGGGAATTATCTGGACTTCCATTGTATTCTTTTGTTTCCCTTACAAGGCATGTCTGGCAGTCTGGGTCATACATAATCAGTAGACTGATATTGAAGTGTTCTGTTCATACCTGTCACCATGTCGTTCCAACAAAAGGAAAATGCTACTTCAGTTCTCATCTTGATTGAGATAAGCCTTGATAACACCTTCATAACCCCTGATCAAGCCCTAACTACATATTGTCAAGTCCTAGATCCTCTCCCAGATGAATGCTCATATAACCATAGAAGAAAGGTTAATACCAAAGAATACAGGAGCTACAGAGCATTGAGTTTCGATAGGATAGATTTTGTAACGAGACTGTTAGTACACTTAACAGATTCCATCAATTGATACTTATGAGCCTGTAGCATTGGAGCACACTTGGCAATAAAATGTAGCAAGAAGTTTCCAAATTTTAGAGATTTGGAGTATCTTTCCGCCAACTCCTGAACCTTAGAAACAAGACAATCAACGGAATCTTGGGTTAAAGGGACGTCGTGGATCAAGATGTTCTGAAAGAGGATAAACAGAGATTCATTCCATGTTGGTTCATCTGATATAAGATCTCGGTGGCAGGGAAGGAACAGACACTTCCTCTCTTCTGTTCTTCCACAAAGTAACTTCTGGCAAAAACCAGAAATATGACCCAAGTGCAAGCATTCTTTCAACACCCTTGAAATGACCTCACAAATGAAGTTGTTTATCCCTTCTTTCCTGAGTATCAAAGGAAACACCAATGCATACTCAGCTGCTCTTTGGTGGATCTTGCAAAACTCTATCGTTGCAGACATCAACACACGAGACGCCGATTTCTCAAGAGCCAAAAACTTGGGAAGGACGGTCGAACATAGAACCTGGCTTGGCCAACCAAGCTCATCTTCCTCACTTCCACTATGCAAATTCGAAAGGAGAACTGCAGCAGTCTCATCATCTGCATTCCAAGGCTCAATCAAAGCCAAAAAACTAAAAGAGTCCCTACACTTTTCCAAGCAAAATCTCCGAATTTCATCACACAAGGTTAAAACTTCAGAAGTAGTCTCAACGCTTGTAATCTGAGCTCTAATCTTAGCCGCCATTTCATGGTCATCAGGCTGTAGTAACACAACATTCATGGTATCATCAATGTTATCCACAACATCTCTTTGATCTTCTTCCATATTCTCTTTGATCTGAGTTATCTCCTTACCATTCCAAGAATCAACAGCCAGCATTTCTGAATCTACATCAGCGCATGATACAGGAAGCCATGGAAGAATTGCACCAGTAGAAGCAGCCTTGTCACTTAGCCAATCAGGTACAGAGTCAAAGTCCTCCCTAATGCTGTCGTCATTAGCTGAATCCAAATCTAAATGAGATATCCAATCAAATTTTGGTTTAGGAATTCTGTCGAGCAGGTTCTGTGCATCTCTCTGAACCCAGAAATCGACAACTTTACTACGACCATCACCCAACATTTCTCTTGCCAGCCAAACTAAATCACTAACGTAAAACCTCTGATACTCGAAAAGAAGGAAAGATAGAATCTTTGACTGAACCATGTTTGGTAATGTCTCAATGAAAAGAATCCTAACGAGAAAAAAACAGTTTCATCAGCAAACTAAATCGGTCCTAGTAAACAAAGAAAACAATTCCAATTGAAAAATTTGAGCATTTACTTATTTGCAGGCGTAGATGAATTATGATTGCATTGTTTCTTCAGCAATGAAACAAACGAGCTCCGGTTTATCGGCGCCGCCGGGGAGGAGGAGGAGGAAAAAGAGTTGGATGCCTGATCTAGCCACAGAGACGCCTCGGTTTCCGGCGATGGACTCTTGAAGAAAATGTCGAACAGTGGAATCCACTCCTCCATTTTGTGTTCCCTCTCGTTTTCTCAACCGTCATAAAAACGAATTCTTTACTTTTAAGCGTCAGTGGCAAGTTTCAACTACTCAAACGCAAACTCTCTTTTGGTCTATTTGTTTTTTTTTTTTGTTAATATATTTTGGTCTATTTGTTACGTATGTGAATAACAACACTTTAAATACATACAATACAATATGAATGAATTAGCATTTTAAGAATAACTTTCTTATAATTTTTCATCTATATTCCTTTATATACAAAGTTAGACCATCAAATGTTACTACTACTACTACTGAGCCATATTTTAAGTCTCTTTGTTACATTTTTTTCTTTTTTTTTTGTTACATTATCTAATGTAGTTTCCGCTAAACTAAAGTGGATCTTCTTGAAATGATTAAAGGAGACATTGTTAAGAGCTAAAGACATCAAAGAGACCTGACATGTTCACGTCATTAATTAAAAACTTTATTTAGAATGTTCAAATAGACATTGAAGCATCATGAACTCGGTTTCGGTTTAGAAATCCCAATTACCGTAAGAGAAACTTAAAACATATATTGTTTCTTAGAACAATAAGAAAACCATTGATTTATTATATTCTTGAAATAAAAAAGAAACCTATAGATAGATATGAATTTTGATAATCCGCTCATTCGAAAGCCCATTTATTCTCCTTGAGGATCGCTTCTTCTTCCTTGGTTGTATAATCTTTCTCGAGCTTGAAGTATTCGCGAATCTCTTGTGGAGTTTTATCTTGGATATTATCAGCGGCAGTTTGGAATGTGAGATCAAGCAATGTTTTAATGTTGAGGTAATTCGCAGCAAGCATAACATCAAAGAGAATGGATTGATTCTTGTTCATGAAATCAGCGTCCCATTTCTTGAGATCTTCTTTGCTCTTTTGGGATGATGGTTCACCAACGACGACCACGTGCTTCTTGCAATACTCGATCACCTTCACGAGGATCTTTCCTTTAACATTTGCAAGTGGGATAGTATTGGTGCCACAATCGTCTTCAATAAGATGCGTAATCGTGTGCGATTGGAGTATCACCGTTTCATTAACCTCAAACACTTCACCATCGGAGCTCTTCAACAAAAACTTCATTTTCTCTAGAAGCTATTTGATTAAAGATTGAAGAATTGAGAGAGCGAGTTAATAGTAAAGTAATGAAAGTTATGAACCTATGGTTCGGTGTATTTATAGGCCCTAATTTAGTGGGATCTACGTGTCAAACTTACACTTTAAAAAAATTCACTCAAACAATGATCTGAAAACTTAACAAGTAATCCTAAGTGCTAACTACTTAAAATCAAATTTGCTTTGAAATATGGTTCATGCATCATATTGATTCTTGACGACGGATACAGTCACAGTTTCATTTATATTTTGTATTCTTGCGTGTGCATGTGATTATTCACATACGAGGTAAATTACACTATTTAAAAAGCATTCAAGATTCACACACATCACATATATATCTAGTAAGTATTTAATTGCTATAGACTATTAAGCCATATTTTACTACTCATCTGTTTTAACCACATCGACTTTATACAAAACTAATTCTAAAGTAATTTGGCTTTAAAAAGATGGTTCATGAGTCATCATGGGATCTTGATAGTGGAACCTAATTAATAGTCACTAACACGTTTTTCTTTTATGAAATAGTTTCCCCATTTTTATCCTTTTTTACTATTTATTATTTATACAAAATGAAATGTGACTAACTAAAGACTATTTAATTATTTAGATACAGTACTCTCAAGTAAGATACTAAAGTAATCATAAAGCAATTGTAATTAGTTGCACACACACAAAAAAAAGCAATTGTAATTCTAACTACTTAAAAGCAAATTTGCTTTTGAAAAATGGTTCATGAGTGCATATAATTCTTTACTTTAAGAGGTAAACACGCCATTTAAAAAGCATTCAAAATGCACACATATCTAGTAAAATTTTGTTAGCAATTTTCAATTACAAAGCGAAGATGTATGTATATCATGGACTTGATTATCATTAAATACAATTTTGCAAAAAGTAAACTACATACTCTATATCAGATCTGACATTATCAAAACAATCACTATGCTATAACCTACCGACAACTGAACTATCCCTTTACTAATAAACTTCTTCGTTTTTATCGATATTGCTCTTCAACCCATCAAAATGTTACTAACTGGGAGCTACGGACTATAAGACTATCTTTAAATTATTTTGTACCACTCTTCATATATTAGGTTCTGCTAAACTAGTAAATAATCCTAACTAGATTGCTTTAAAAAGATGGTTCATAAGTATTGATAGTCACAGTCACCATTTGATCTTGAAAATATGTGATTGACGTAAACACCATTTTAGTTACTACTAAAGTAATCCTAACAACCTATAAGCAAAATTGCTGTGTAAAATGGTTCATGAGTCATCATATCTCGTTTATATTTGGTAAGTTGTAACATTGCGAGTGCAAGTGATTGTTTTAACACTTTACCACATTGAGCCACATTTTACCATTCTTCATTACATTATACTACACATAATTTCTACTAAAAGTAAAAAATAACCGTAACTACTAATTTGCTTTGAAAAAAGAGGGATAGTTCATGAGGCTTCGTGACATTAATTTGTTCCTAAGAGTCACAATCACCATTTTCATATTTGTAGTGTTGGTTGCGTATGTGAATATGAAATTACCTAAACACCATTTACAAAATACATGCACACACACACACACACCCGCCTATAAATAAGTTAACATCTTTGCTTCTTAACTTCTCATCTCATTTACAATCTCTCAACATAATATCCCAAAAACACGTCCGAAAAATCAAAAACAATGGCACAGCCCTCCAGCTTCGTTCTCACTCGCTCAAAAGCAGAAGTCGGCATTGAGATCGCACCAAGTAAATTTCAGTCGTACCTCGACCGAAAGGTTTCACTCGGTTTGGCTCCAATCTCCGGAACCAACGTCGGAGCAGTTGGAATGGTAGCATCGAAAGAATTCGTGTACTTAGGCGTCAATGTCGAACTTCCAGGCCTTCCTCTTAACCAATCCATCCACGCCGTACAATTTCTCATCACCAACCTCGCCCTCAACTCTGAGCGAAATCTTGACTACGTAGCCGTCTCCTCTGATGGCTCCGTCTGCATACCGCCCTGTGACCGCTGCTACCGATTTCTCCAGGAACTTCGCGCGCCTGACGTCAAAATCTTAATCGAGAACAAAGACGAAATCTCCGGTTTTGAGAGTCTCCTTCGCCTCCCGGGAAACTACTATGGCCTTCTCGACGAGCGCAAAAACGAGCTCACTCTCTTGGATCCCCATGCAGACGACGATGACGACCTCCATCTTTACTATCTCAAGTCCATGGGTTTAGCTGCGGCGAACAAGTCATATGCACCGTACAGCAAGTGTCCATCTGGAGTTGCACTGAGGGATAGCAATGATCAAATGTACAGAGGATGGTACATGGAATCGGTTGCGTGTAACTCAAGTTTAGGGCCATTACAAGCAGCGTTGGTTGATTTCGTGACTCGTACTGGAGGTAATAGGTTCGATAAGATCATCGAAGTGGTGCTGGTTGAGAAGAAATATGCCAAGGTGCGTCAAGAAGACACGGTGAGGATGATTTTACAGAAGATAGCCCGCAGCGACTTCAGTTTACGTGTCTTCCATTGCAGCGAGCCAGAGAATATGTGAGAAACGAAACGAGAATTCACCCTTGATGAACCAAAAGTATAATACGTAATCTATAGTTGAAAAATTGAATGCGTTAAGTTTACTAGATGATTATAAAAATGTAAGGAGAAATATGAACCCATTAGGGCAATTTACAATTGTCTTGGTTATTATATTGACGTTAATAAAATAATAATATGATTGATTATTATTATATGTTCCTTGGTTCATAATATACGTTTTAAATAATAATGTCCAAGCAGTAATCTTACGATCTCAAATCATATGACATTGTTTGCAACTTTGAACTTTTGAGTTGTGTTAACTTATATTTCGAATAATTCATTTATCATTTTTAAAATAGTCTACCCTAAGCACCCATTCTTGAGGAAGTTGGCAATTTCAAGAACTTCCTAAAAAAATACCAACCGTAGTCCAATTGCACTACTGCGTTAGCTAGTCTCTCCATTAGTAAGAATAGTAATGGATTTCTCAAACTTAGCATCAATAAGCATGCGGAAGATCATATAGCCGTGGTAAGTAAGAATAGTAATGGAATTCTCGTTTATATTCTCAAGATCATGTAGGTAGAAACTCATGGGAAGAGTTTCTCATTGTTACATGTCAATTATCTTATTATTTTAGATTTTTTTGTAATTAAGTAAATGGATAATAATTTAAAAGATCAATTATGTTGTTTGTGTATTATTTAACTCTTTTGATAGATTGTTTATGTATTGCATTATTAATATATTACTATTAAAATTATTAATATTAACAATTTATTTATTTATTATTACAATTATAAGTATAAATATTAACTATTGATTTATTGTTACAATTATAGACTAAATAAATAAATCTAACTCATTAATGTAAGTAACTATATTAAAATGTGTTTATAAGATTTAGTGAGGTATTTTTTTGAATTTCTACTTAAATGGAGTTATAAAATGAAGGGAAAGTATCTTAGATTTAAAGTATTAATTAAATATTATGGAAAACCTTAGTAAGATATTCACAATCAACTTTTTTTTTCATTTTTACAAAGTACATGCACATACACACACGCACCTATAAATAAGTTCTCAACTTTTGCATCTCAACTTCTCATCTCATTTCTAATCTCTCAACATAATATCCCAAAACACTATCCGAAAAATCAGACATAAGTCAGAAACAATGGCACAACCCTCCATCTTCGTTCTCACTCGCGCAAAAGCAGAAGTCCCCATCAACCTCGAACCAAAGGACCTTAAGTCATACATTGACCGAAAGGTTTCACTCGGTTTGGCTCCAAAGTCCGTCGGAGCAGTTGCAATGGGAGCATCAGAAGGGGTCTTGTACTTAGGCGTCAATGTCGAACTTCCTTTTAACCAATCCATCCACGCCGTACAATTTCTCATCACCAACCTCGCACTCAACTCTGAGCGAGAGCTTCATTACTTAGCCGTCTCCTCTGATAACTCCATCTGCAGACCACCGTGTGACCTCTGCCGCCGATTTCTCCATGAACTTCGCGCGCCTGATAAAATCAATATCCTAATCGAAAACAAAGACCAAAACAAACATCTGATGAGTCTCGAGAGCCTCATGATCCTTCAAGTCATCCCTGAAGAATACTATCGTCTTCTCAAGTGGCGTCATAATAGCCTCACTCTTTTGAATCCTCATTCAGACTATGAGATCTGTTCAGATTCAGACTACGACCAAAAACATCATTGTACCAGCCTCAAGTGCATGGGTCTAGTGGCGGCTAACAAGTCGTATGCACCGTATAGTGAGTGTCCCTCTGGAGTTGCATTGAGGGATAGCGATAATAATGTCTACGTGGGATGGTATATGGAATCTGTTGCTTATAATGTTGTTGTTATGCGTAACGCAAGTTTAGGGCCGTTACAAGCGGCGTTGGTTGATTTCGTGACTCGGACTGGAGGCAAAGAGTTTAAGAAGATCGTGGAAGTGGTGCTTGTTGAGAAGAAAGATGCTAAGGTGCGTCAAGAGGATACGGTGAGGATGATTTTAAAGAAGATAGCTCATCGCTACTACGATTTCAAGGTCATCCATTGCAGCGAGCCACTGGAGCGAAACAAAATTCGCCCATAATCAAAAAATAATTTATAATTCGTAATAATAGTTGAAATATTGAATGCTTATTATATATTTATATTTACATTGACGTTAATGAAATAATATGATGATAATAATGTTTTGTTTTCTTCTTGGGGGTTCATTGCCAAGATATAAAACTTGTGTAATATGAAAATTTGTTAGCTACTTTCATTTGCAAATTTGTGATGTCTTAATTTTAAATTAAGTCTATGTGTATACATACATACATAAAGAGTGTTTGAATCTCAAGGTTTTTAAGCAATGGGGAGTTTTCTGGAGTAAACAACGTACATAGGATCTGAACGTCCTGGATTTGGAGATATATCAACGGCCTGGATTGATCCACAAGTTGGAATAAATTACTCATCACCAAGAAAAAGGCTTTACTAATAGAAGGTGGTGTTGATGAAGTATACAGAAATACCTGAGGAGATTCAAATCCTCCGGCATAGTGAAAGTATGATCCAACAATGAGAGCATGATCTGCATCGCCAGTTGAAGTCCATATCGAGATTGCTTTAGTAAAGAAGCAACGGTTCGAGAAGCTGCAAATAAAGACGAAATGATCAAGTTATTATATTTACATTATTACGGTGTGTCACAAGACTTAATGGATTTATGTTAAAGAGAACCTCATTAGAGCGAGTCCTCCAGGTTTGAGGATTCTGTGCATTTCCTTGAAAACTTCAAGTGGCTTTGTAAGATAATCCACACTTACCTGTTGAGATGCCAAGAACCATACATAACAATGAGAAGTGTAAGTTTTAGAGTAAAATACGAAAGTTCGGTCTCTTAGACTCTTACCACATTGGTAATAACTTGAAAAGAATTGTCTTCAAAAGGCAGCTTTGTGTTGAGATTTAAGTCTTGGACTATGTACTCAGTGAGAATCTGAGAGAGAGGGAATAAGATCCTATGCTATGATATGATGATCCTTCTCATCTCTAAGTAGTAAATATACAAAATTGAATCTTCATTACCGGATTACGCTTAAGTTCATCTTCGTTCATACCCATTCCAACTATTCGTTCTTGCTTATACCCAGCTGGATAATGACTGACCTATGTAACATCATAAGAGCCAAATAATCCAACTTGAGAGGATTCTCAATAAAAACTTTGTTAAAAAGGATTAGCATTTATGTACATACCCAACTACTACACATATCGAGTATGCTTGCTCCCGGAGTATCACTCTGAGGCAAAACCTTGGAGTAGTACTTAGTCAATGCAGCTATGGCTGGATCATCAATGTGAGTCACAAACCTTGGAGCTTCATAGAATGTTGAATCAGACGACCTGACAATAATAAGTCAATGAATAAATTAAAGACACAAGTCACAAGATTTCAGTATGTCTGAAAGCAAAACTATTATAACTCTCAAATATGGTTAACAGAGAACAAAACAGAGTAAGACTAATAACAAATGCTTGAAAATTGAAACTTACTCATCGAATCGCTGGAAATCTTCTTCTTTGAATGGGAAATTCTCAGGCCAATCCACCTTATTCAACGCCTAAACCAATGAAAGAAGTTCACTTTTTTTTTCATAAAAATACAAAATTTGAATATTCTCAGTCTCACTGATAAACCCAAATCCCTTAAGCTACAAACTTTAAGGTGTTGATATGAAACCGTAATTGAAGAAGAAGAAGAAGAAGACCTGTTCGACGGGAGAAGGATTCGTCTGCCTCGCTGAAGCAATGAAAGATTTACCGCCAAAATTACCGGACATGTTGTTGTTCATCCACAACGAAGCCCCGCTAAAACCACCAAGAACTAGCCGGCGACGTGAAGAAGCGCGAATTAACCGGTGGAAAGGTTTCGAAGCAGCTGTCGGGAGATTCAGAGCAGAGGAAGCTCGGAGGAATTGGGAATTTCCGGTGGAGGAGAAAAGCGGTGGGAGATGATTGGATCTGAGGCTCAGAAAATTAGTCGTTTTTGACATTGTTTCATTAAGTACTGGGTTTTGTCTGATTTGGAAAAAGCTTTGAGCTTTTCAAAAAAACAGAACATGACGATTGACGAACGAGATGGTCGATACGAGACGAAGATGACGATTCGACACGAGTGATCCAAACCACTCTTACGTGGTCCGTTTCTCTCTCTTGGGGGCTTTTCCTTCTTTTTACAAAGTTTTGGGGGTGTAACTACAATAAATAAATAAAAAAGGGCCTCTTCCATTTCATTGCATTTGTGTTCATTGGATGCTAATTGTTTCGATTAAAGGAAATGGTTAGAAATCTCTCTCTTAATTTACTCAAGGATCATGCTATTTGTGATGACAAGGCTGGTAACAGCCACATGGTGACCTCCTAATGATGAAAAATCTGATGACAATTGTTTCTTTTGTAAGTTGGAAAAATCTAATGATCTTCTACTATGCATAGTTTTTTTTGTTTTGTTGTGTGCTAATTTTGAATATTTGGCTTATATAGTTATATTGCAGGTACACTTCTTACTAATAATCTCTTCTTGATAAGATTAGCTTTTAGCACATATTCTGTTTCAGTGACTCGGTTTTGGACCTTTTGGTATTTGTTTGGTCAGTGAAAACGTTACTTGCTATGATTTGGTTCTGGTCTTTGTCTGTTTCAGTGACTTGGTTTATGCTATGATTCAGAGATCTAGTATAGACTTCCCAACAACCTAACAACAACAACAACAAAAAAGTTCAATACTTTAAAAGGTTTAAAGACTTTGACTTTGTTATGTTTTTAAGTGTAATGTAAATCAAAATCAAACCTTGTTGAATTGGATCTTGCTTGTGTCTAAAGCTGTTTTTCTAAGTCCAGGGAAATGTTGCTTAAGACGAATCAATAAGCTTTCTGTTCTTTCTGCAAATATTTCTCTTTTGTCACCACCATCTGTTTGATGCATCATCATCTCTTTCACTATCATTCCCCATGAAGGTCTTGTACTTGTGGACCGATACAGAGAAATCAGATGCCTTGAGTGAGCTCTTCGTCTCCATAAGTACATTGATGCTTCTACTCGATTCACCATTTCTACAACCGCATGCTCAGATGAAAGATCTATTGATTCTATCAAATGATCCGCTGAGAAGTTATCAGATGTTATGTTTCTATATAGAAAATCACCAAGGCATGATCTCCCATTCTGCAAAAAGAAAGAAATTGTAATTTCAAGAACTTGTAAGATTAAAGTTTTGTTTTTTTATGAACGTTCATATACAACTTAACAGTATAACATGACAAAAGCTCCAGACAACACAGAAACAAATATAACAAGAAGCCAAACAAATCCAGAGAGATCAATTAGTCAACAGAAATACAGAATCAAGAAACTATACTCTATAAAACAAAGAAATCACAATTCAGAGATGCCACTGCTACTTGGCGCTAATTCTTTCTCGTGCCACCTCTTTACCAATTCAGGGATAATTGTGTCTTCCCTATCTCTGTCTTCTTCAGGCCTCCACGGTTCATGTAGTGAGGAAAGCACAACAACAACGTGGGTCATATCAGGTCTCTGTTGTGGTTTTTTGGCACAGCATTGACTAGCAAGTTCAGCTATACGGTCCATGCTACATCTCGTCTCTTCGTTAAGCTCGATGGTTTCGTCAATGACCTTTGCGTCGGTGAAAACTTTCTCGAATAACGACGTAATGTGAACATCGTCATCATCTCGTGTCTGGTCCATAGCACGCTTGCCTGTAACCAACTCCATCAAAATAATCCCGAAGCTGTACACATCAACCTTCGTAGTTACTCTTCCAGTCGCTACAAAAAAGAAGATTGGAGTTGTTAGAAAATCAAACTAAATATATATTGGTGATATCATATATAAATATAACAAAGGAGATAGAAAACCATACATGTATATTCGGGTGCAACGTAACCAACTGTTCCGACATACTTTGTCCTGAATGATGATGATCCTTCTACTGTAGACCGGACTAAACCAAAATCAGAGATCTTAGTTCGCATATCATCTCCCAGAAGAATGTTTGACGGTTTCATATCTCTGTGTATATAACTTTGATCTTGACGAGCCAAGGTATGGAGATATTCTAGTCCATGAGCAACATCCAAAGCAATGCTAAGCCGTGTAGTCCACTCAAGGGGCTTCAAACCTTGGTCTCTCCAGTGAAATAGATGAGCTAAGGTACCTTGCGACATATAATGATAAACCAACAGCCTCTCATTCCTTTCGATGTAATACCCATGTAGAATCACGAGACTACGGTGGTGAACTTTAGTCAGTACACTAACCTCGGCTTTGAATGCATCCAGACCATTTTCAGCTATATACGATGGATGCATCTTCTTAACTGCGATCTGTAGTCCATTCTTCAGTTGAACCTTATAAACCGATCCAAATCCACCTCTTCCGACAATGTTACTCTCATCAAAGTCGGCTGTTGCATCCTTCAAAACCTGAAATGGAATCTTTGTCTCAACTTCCTCAACGTCACAAGATTGTTGAGGATCTTCTGCCACCGTTAGCCTCTTAGTCTTCTTCATCTTTCTGAATATATAAAAACCAAACGATGCTCCTCCAACAAGCAGCAAACCTGCTGCGATGCCAATCAGAAGTCCCTCAACATTTAATCGTTCTTTGTTACTTGGTCTCGAAGTAACAAGAATGTCAATCTTCGGATTACCTTCAGTGTCTACAACGGTTCTCTTAAAATCTGGCACTTTCCCATGAAATTGATTGTATGAAACATTAAGAATCCTTAGGTCCAACAACTTGGTGAGCTCGAAGGGAATGGTGCCGGTAAGACGGTTATGCGAAAGATCGATCACCGTAAGAGAGGTGAGATCTGCGAACCGTGGAGATATGGTTCCTGTCAGGTTCATGGATATAAAAGCAATGTTCGTGATGTTACCTTCCTGACAGCTTATTCCAAGCCATTCACAAGGCTCATTTCCTTTCCAACTCTTTGCAAATTCAACAGGGTACCCAAATTCTCCAAAAATTGAGAGTAACGTAATCACTATGGGATCACGAGACATACCCGTAGTCAACCGCGCATTCACCAGAGCCACTAAACATAGACAACAACCGAAAACACAAAACAGAGCCGTTCGAAATCGAGTACCGATCATGGCCATGGCAGTGGAAACTACCTATTTCCCGACCGCACGCACCTAAGTAATACAAAAAAACACAATGTCAACTTAAAACACGGTATACATTTATAGCTTTGTCAAGTAAATTACGCTATGTGTTTCATTATCCGTGAAGAAAATAAACTCCAATAACAAACAAGAGAAGAAAGCCCAATCTTCAAATTGTGAAACACAAAAGAGTCAGAGAAATTATTCCAACAAAATCAAACGACATTTTTTTTTTTTTTTTTGTTCGAAACTGAATTAGATTAAAAATAACGTTAACCCTCCACAGGGAAGGTTACAACCAAATTTAACAGAGCTATCAGCCGCTAGGTTCGCTAAACACGGAACATGGCAAAACAAGATAGAGGTGAATCGAGGGAAGATTTCTCCGAGGTCGGAGAGTACACCGCTTAATTCGTTTGAGGATTCTCCGGGTTTAATTAGGGAGATTAGGGTTTGGGAATCAGAGCATACTTGACATTAGTATTTAAAACTAGGACAATCAGCTTTTCAATCTCAAAACTGTAGCTATGAAAACCGAAGAATCACCTGTTGAAGAACCGAAGAAGGAAATCAAAGAAACAGGCCGTGACCCGTGATCTGCGTTTTTTTCCGGTAAATTTCCTTCGTAATTGGATTTGTTCGATATAAAATTTATGGTTCACTTCATTGCCTGAGATTTTTTTAATTTCGGGCGAACCAGAAAAAGATTCCCGGAACTTAAATGGGTAGGATAAATGTATGAGCTCTGTATTTTTCGTTTATGTAGACTATTTCAATCCAGCATAAGACTCGTAGCTTAAGTGAGAATACTTTCTAATCCAGTACGTTCTTTTCATTTTCGTTCAAAAAGTTTAAAGAAGCTTTTGATTCCAGAAATAGTAAGTTTGTAGACCAAACGAATTTTAAATTTTCTCTTTTACAAATAGCGACCAAATTTTTCTGCAGTTGCCGACGAGGTGTTAACCGGCCACCGGAGAGTTGATAAAATAGGTTCGAGAAGTCAGAATCTAAGAGAAAGAGAGAGTTGAGTTGCAGAGGAGAACATTGGAGAATCTCTTGAGAAGAAGAAGAGGAATTGGAGGGAAAATAAAAATAATAATATATTAATATTTTAAATAGTGGGTATGGGACCCGGCTAAATATATCAAACAAGGATACAAACCACATGACCAGTGTCTTGGACTCTAGTCTTTGTATTTGAAATTCCGGTTGATTGCATTAGACATTTTTCGCAATCGGATTATATTTAGGTCAAGACTAATGCAATATTTTCATGAATATATGACTATAATTAATGCAAACTATTTTAGAGGTAGTATACTACATATAAATTTATTTTAGGTATTATATTAAAGGTAATAACTAAATGTTAATATATATATATATATTTTTTTTTTGATAAAAGAGTATATGTTAAGACTAATGCAAAATATGTTTGTAGTTAAATGTTACTAATGCAAGGTTTTTCATGAATATGACTATAATTAGTGTAAAATATTTCTTTTGTAATTTTGAATTTGGATATTTGTCGCAGAGAATATGACTATAATTAATGCAAGATTTTTCATGAGATATGTTAAGAAATTTTTTGCCATCAGAGTTTTTAGGTATTATGAAAGCTCTTATATAAATGGTGATGCCTATTTGCTCTAAAGAAGAAAATAAAAATTATCTTCAACGAGAAAAAAGCTACAGAAACAATAATGTCAGCACACAAATTTCAATTTGCGTCTGTGCTCTTAATTATTTGTCTTCTTTTCTCTCAATCAACTGGTAATATCTTATTCTTCTATTTCTTCGTATAAGAACAAGGAATGTTATGTAAACTAAGTTAACTCATAGTATTTATTAATTTTGCTTTTTCAGCAAACCATTGTAACTACAAAGGTCCCTGTAAAACTGACAATGACTGCAAGAAGATATGCACTGGAGAAGATCCAACTTTCCTAAACTGTTTTAAAAATCCCCCAATTAATAGCAAATGTTGCTGTTTAGCTTATCCCCCACAATGATATATAACTATAAATTTGTATCATCATATATTATAATTAAGATTTTAAATTAATAAAAACTAAAGTTTGGATCACTTTAGATTTTCCTATGTATCAGACAAATTAAGGGAAACTATCGTGTAATATAATAGTAATATAATCTATAAATTAAAAAAAAATCAACAAACCACCTGACCAGACCAGTGTTTTTGTTTGAAATTCCGGTTCACTAATATTTTGATTATTTAGTAACTAAAGTTTATTATTATACTATGAAAGTTAACCATAAATAAATCTTGTTTGAAATTCCGGTTGATTGCATTAGACATTTTTTGCAATCGGATTATTTAGGTCTTAAGATATCTTAACATCTTTTTAGATATACATATTAAGATATGTTAAGAGTAATGCAAGATTTTCATGAATATGACTATAATTAATGCAAAATATTTTAAAGGTAGTATACTACATATAACTTTATTTTAGGTATTATATTAAAGGTAATAACTAAATGTTAATATATATTTTTTTGATAAAAGATTATATGTTAAGACTAATGCAAAATATGTTTGTAATTAAATGTTAAGATATTTTCAGACTAATGCACGGTATTTCATGAATATGACTATAATTAGTGCAAAATATTTCTTTTATAATTTTGAATTTGGATATTTGTTGCAGAGAAATTATATGAGTATAATTAATGCAAGATTTTTCATGAGATATGTTCAGACATTTTTGGCAATCGGATTTTTTAGTTATCATGAAATCCCTTATATAAATGGAGATGCCTATTTGCTCTAAAATAAACAAAAAAACAAAAAAATATCTTCAACGAGAAAAGAACTACAGAAACAATAATGTCAGCACACAAATTTCAACTTGCGTCTTTGTTCTTAATTATTTGTCTTCTTTTCTCTCAATCAACTGGTAATATTTTATTCCTCTACTTCTTCGTAAAACTTAAAAAATAAAAAATGCTATATAAGATGAGTTCATTCATAGTATTTATTAATTTGTTTTTTCAGCAAACCATTGTAACTACAAAGGTCCCTGTGAAACTAACGATGACTGCAAGAAGATATGCACAGGTCCTGGAGAAGATCCAACTTTTCTAGTCTGCTTTAAAAATCTCCCAACTAATGGCAAATGTTGCTGTTTAACTTATCCCCCGCAATGATATAACTATATATTTTTATCATCATATATCATAAGATTTTAAATTAATAAAAACTAAAGTTTGAATCCATTTAGATTTTCATATGTATCAGACAAATTAAGGGGAGAGTATCGTGTAATATAATAGTAATCTAATCTATAAACTAAAAAAAAATTCAAACAAACCACCTGACCAGACCAGTGTCTTTGTTTTTAATTTTTTTTTGCCGGC
This sequence comes from Cardamine flexuosa, assembly GCA_963555745.1. NCBI lineage: Eukaryota > Viridiplantae > Streptophyta > Magnoliopsida > Brassicales > Brassicaceae > Cardamine > Cardamine flexuosa. Next base: position 4,147,503 of record OY743215.1, on the reverse strand, counting down.
AATATCTTTGTTTGAAATTCCGGTTCACTAGTATTTTGATTATTTCAGTAACTAAATTTTATTATTTTAAAGGTAGTATATAATTACTTACTAACTATCTAATAACTCACAAACCAAAACCTATCGCTTTACTTATTATGGACTTGTTGTTTCTTATCTTGAAATAGTATAGTGGTCCAGAGAGATTCATTACATAGCTATAAGCCGTGTAGTCCACTCAAGGGGCTTCAAGCCTTGGTCTCTACAGTGAAAAAGATGCCTATCTAAGGTACTTTGTTGCACATAGTGGTATACCAATAGCCTCTCATTTCTTTTGATGCAATATCCATGAAGAATCACGAGACTATGGTGGTGAACTTTAGTCAGTACACTAACCTTGGCTTTGAATTCATCTAGACCTTTACCAGCTATATCCGATGGCTCCATCCTCTTAACTGCTATATGTAGTCCATTCTGCAGTTTACCCTTACAAACATATCCAAATCCACCTCTTCGGACAATGTTACTCTCATCAAAGTCTGTAGCATCCTTCAAACCCCAAAATGGAATTATCTTTGTCTCAACTTCCTCAATGTCACAAGATTGCTGAGGATCTGCCACCGTTAGTCTCTTAGACTTCTTCATCTTCCTGACTATATAGAAACTAAATGATCCTCCTCCAACAACAAGCAAACCAGCTGCGATACCAATAAGAAGTCCCTCAACATTTGATCTTTATTTGTTCCTTGGTCTCGAAGGAACAAGAATAGGGTTCATGTCGATGTTCGGATTCTCTTCCAAGTCTACAAGAGTTATCCTCAAATATAACACTTTTCCATAAAGTTTTAAAATTATCTATAAATACTAATATCAAACTATTAATTAAAATATAATCATTCTTAAAAGTAAGTTAGTATTTTTTTTAAATTATTATTAATGCAAATATATTTTATTAAGTTACACATAATATATATATAAATTTATCATCTATTTCACATACTTTTGTTTCGAATTGAATATTTTATTTTGTTTACTCTAAATAACATTCTATATTGATGACTTAAAAAGATAAAACATAAGAAAAACAAAAGCAAAACATAAGCATAATGTAGATAAATACGAACAAACTAATATTCGTTAACATATATTAGCATAACAAATTATATAATACATACTATTAATAAATTTTAGAATTTTTTTCTCTATATATTGTGATTCAAATTTTTAAAAACAGATATATATTACTGGATCAATGAAAAGTGTGTTTATTCAATATCATAAGTTATCCATGTATCCAGACAATTTTTAATTAATTCTCTACAATCTTTATAACCAAACACAATAATTTTCTTATCTAATATTATAATTTAATAGTATGAATTATGATTCTTATATTAATTTTGTTTGATCTTATTTTCTAATAATTTTAATGATTACATAACACATAACTATTAAAAATTTCATGCATAAGTCCTGATTTAAATTTTCATGCATATGTCATAATATTATTTTGACGGGAAAATGATAAAACAGTTTTTAACGGAAAAATTGCAGGACCATTTTAAGCGGGAAAATGAGATGACCATTTTTTGTGGGAAATGATGGAACCATTGTTGGCGGAAAATGATAGAACTGTTTTTGGTGGGAAATGATGGAACCTATTTTTTGCTGGAAACAACATGACTGTTTTTGGCGGAGAAATGTCTGGTTCGTTTTTGGCGGAAAATGATGAAAAAAAAATTTGGTGGGAAAATGACGATATTATTTTTGGCGGAAAAATTACATATTCACATTTTGACGGAAAATTGAAAGAGTGTGAGAATTAGTTTAGTATCATTAAAATTAGATTAGTTAAATTACTTTGATTAATATTGGTTAAGTTAGTTAAGTGATTAAGATAAATGGTTAAATGGATAACCCATCAACACATCATAACCAACTTATTAAACCCATTTAACCATTTAAACCCATTATAACCATGAACCTATTAGGGTTAAAAATTCTAACTCATTAGGGTAAATGGGTTGGGTTAGATTGAATAAGATTCATGACCTATTACTTATTTTGACACTCCTAGCTAACATGTTTGACAGTGGAAAAAGTTAGGCATAAGAATTACTTACACAAATTTACGCGAACTAACAAACAACACTAACATTTTATAATTTAGTAAAGTTAAAGTTACATAAAAAACACTAAACAAACAAAATTTAAAAAATATAAATTATGTGAAAAACTGGCCCCAAAATTTTAAATAGTAAAATATAAATATTCATTACAGTGATTAATAAAACATTGAACCGTCGACTCTAGTTACTTATCAATACCGTAAAGCAAGTCGGAATAAAAGGTTCATGATAATTATGTATTTTACTTTTTGATCTTGATAAGTTTATTAGTAGATACAGTCCGTGATGATGTCATGAAAACTCTTTTTTTTTAAGTCTATGTCATGAAAATACATTAATTTTATTCCATAATATATTAAAATAGTATAATTTAGTTATTAATTAATTTAAATTTATTATGAGTCTTAATATTAAGAAAAAATCAACAGAAAATCATGTCTTAATTAATATAAAAACAAACATGTAACACATAATAATCATTTTGATTTGTTTCTTTTTGGTAGTCAAATCTCGAAACTATTTTTTCATAAGAAAAAATTATATAAAATATAGTAATCGAACAACACAGCACTCAATTAGTTTAGGAAAAAAGGTAAATTAATTTAAAATTTGAAGTACTTGACTTCTTTTTTTCATCAACAGATTACCTATTTACCTTGATGTCAATTAAGCTGTGTTAAATTTTCTTGCAAAAGTATGATATATATTATCATATACAAAAAATGAAAGGAAAATACTTTTTTTTAATTGTAATTCAAGGTTAATCTAATATATATGAAATTTAAATATATCATGTGGTTACAACATTTGAAAGAAATTCTAGTTCGAAGGACTAAGACGAATTTGCAACAATCTAAAACAAAAGAGTTTTTAGCACACCCACCCATTTAAACCATCACACTTAGATATTTAAAAAAATCTTAGACAAAGTTGTGTGGCTGGTATACTTCCCAGTCTAGTATGTGAGTGAACTTTACTCTTCTTCTCGCTTCCTAACCCTGTAGACGGACTACGCAAATAAATCGATCAATAGAGGCAAGATTAGAGATTCACCGGGTAATAATAATCCATTTACAACCACAACTTTAAAAAAAGAGATTCAAACTTTAGGTATCAGGCTTCATGGGCGTGTATGGCTACATAGGCATTAGGCCACGCGAATCACTCGAGGCTCGGCCAACACTTTAATTTATAGATAATATTTGTCCATGTCAAGCCGTCTAAAATGGGTTTGGACCGTTTCGTATTTGCGATAACACTGAAATAAAATGGTGTTTAGCCTCACCCAAAATGTGTAAGGAATGATGATTAAAGAATATGAATTCGGATATTTCTTGCAAATAATATGGATATACAGTCAAACCTGTATAAATTAATAGTGTTAAGACTATGATATTTTATTAATTTATAGTGATATTAATTCTATAAATTAATATTTATTAATTTATAGAGATTTTTGTTAAAAATTAGAAAAAAAAAATGAAACTTTTTGATCTAAATAAAATTAATGTATTGGATGTTATAAAGTTTTTAATAGTATTGGACTTGAAATTTTAAAATGCAACATAATATTTTCTTATATAAACAAAATTATATTATCTATATATATATATATGCTAATTTTCATAATTACTAATTTATGTTATCAGTGAAACCAAATGTTTACATAGAGATTCTAAAAAATATATATTATTTTATTATTTTATTAAATTTTGTTCATTTTTACACCGGCTCGACTTAGGACTGGCAAATTTTATTAATTTATAGTGTTTATTAATTTATCGAGTATTAATATATAAATTTATACTGTAGTTAATACAATAAGAAAATCTTAATTAGATCAGATTTTTTTTTAAGTTTAATGATATCTAATTTGAAATTCTCTATAACTAATGAAAATAATTTAAAGTTACTATACTATATATAAATGTATATAGTACTATATTTTAGGTATCATTTTAAAGGTAGTAATTAAATTTTAAGATATATTAATGACTAATGCAGGATATTGTGAATTGTGATTATCATTTAAAGGTATTAGTTAAATGTTGTTCTAATGCAAGTTTTTTTAATGAATATGACAATAAATAGTCCAAAATATTTCTTTTATAAATTTGAATTTGGATATTTTCTTGCAGAAAATATGACTATAATTAATGTAAGATTTTTCATGAGATATGTTAAGACATTTTCTGCGATCGGATGTTTTAGGTATCATGAAATCCCTATATAAATGGAGATGCTTATATGGCATTTGCTCTAAAAGAAAGAAGAAAACTAAGACTATCTTCAACGAGATAACAATAATGTTAGCACAAAAAATTCAATTTGCTTCTCTGCTCTTAATTATTTGTCTTTTTTTATTTCAATCCACTGGTAGTATCTTATTCCTCTATTTCTTCGTATAAAAACAAGAAATGCTATATAAGATAAGTTTACTAATCGTATTTGTTAAAATTGTTTTCCAGCAAACCATTGTAACTACAAAGGTCCCTGTACATCTAACAATGACTGCAAAACGCTATGCACAGGTCGTGGAGAAGATCCAACCTTCCTACAGTGCATTAAAGAACCCCCAATTTATGGTAGATGTTGCTGTTTAGCTCTTCCCTGATGATAACAAGCATATATTTGTATATTATTAGCATATATCATAAGATTTTAAATTAATAATAAAACCTAATTTGGATCACTTTAGATTTTCCTAGGTATCAAACAAGTTAAGGAAAAAATCTTACTGGATCTATTAAAAATATGTTTTACAACATTGAGACCGAAGACCAATACAACGCAGTTTTGAAGAAACAAATTTTAGGTTTTCATAGAAATACTCAAATACATGTGCAAACACAAACGTGCGCTTAGTGTGGTGAATAATGCTTGTATCATTTGAAAATTTCCTGTAGAAAAGTATGATATTTGTCATTATTATATACAAAATGAAACGAAAATAAGTTAAATCTAATTAGCTTATTTGAGCTTTACACTAACTAATAATGAGCACACCACAGTCTCACTTATAAATACTTTCTCCCACTACTCGTCTCTTTATAAATATCCCCAACAGACCCGACCCGACCCAATCCAACCAAATCGACCCGAGCCTCTAGATAATGGATCGACCCAGCTTTCTTATCCAACCCGAAGAAGTTGAATCCGCCGCGAAACAACACGGCGTCTCCGTCCTCCAGCTCCTTCCTCTACTAGTTAATCCGGCGAAGTCCCTCGCTCGTCCTCCAATCTCTAAATTCTCCGTCGTAGCAGTCGGACTCGGATCATCGGGTCGGATCTTCTTAGGCGTCAATGTCGAATTCCCAGGTCTCCCTCTCCACCACTCAATCCACGCCGAGCAATTCCTCGTCACCAATCTCACTCTCAACTCCGAGAAACACCTCCGTTACTTCTCCGTCTCCGCCGCTCCTTGTGGCCATTGCCGCCAATTCCTTCAAGAAATCCGCGACGCTCCTGAAATCAGAATCTTAATCACAGATCCAAACGCCTTCCGCGACGCCACCGCGGAGGAAGACGACGGTGACGGAGACGGATTCGTACGATTAGAGAGCATGTTGCCGCACAGATTCGGACCAGACAATCTCCTCGAGAAAGACGTTCCTCTTCTTCTCGAGCTACACGATAACCGTCTCACTCTTCTCTCAGATTCCGATCTCTCAAACGGTCATACGGATTCCGACCTGAAGTTGACAGCTTTATCGGCGGCGAAGAGATCGTATTCGCCGTATAGTCGATGTCCGTCGGGAGTAGCTTTGGTGGATTGTGAAGGTAAAGTGTATAGAGGATGGTATATGGAATCAGCTGCGTATAATCCTAGTTTGGGGCCAGTACAAGCTGCTTTGGTTGATTTTATAGCTAATGGTGGAGGTGGAGGGTTTGAGAGGATCGTCGGAGCTGTTCTGGTTGAGAAGAAAGATGCGGTGGTGCGTCAAGAGCATACGGCGAGGATGCTTTTTCAAACTATAGCTCCTAAGTGTGATTTCAAGGTCTTTCATTGCTGTGAATACTGAGAAGTATTGTGAGAAACAACAATTCAGATATTTGTTCATAAAGTTATATCATTTTCAATTTGTGATTGTTGAAAGTTGAAAGCTGATGCATTCTTCTACGATGACGATGAAAAATTTGAAAATAAGTGATTACTGAGAAAGGAGTATCACAATCTTCTTTGTTTATTGTATTGGTTTATTGAGTACTAAATCTTAAATTGTTTATCATTCATTCACGTCAGTTTCAGTTTTGTTCTTCTTCTTCGGTTCTTTTGTTGATGCAGTGTAGGCCTAATGCAGTGATCTTATCAGCAAAACCAAAAGGTTAATACCATTTGATTTGGTGAGATATGAATTTGAGTATAAGAAAATTAAGTATATTTGCAAAAAAACATATCAGAGCCTGAGAATATACATACATATGTATTCCACAGACAAAGTTTTAACGACTACTTAGAAGAGTTAAAGTTCTGAATATAGATGTCTTACAATTCATTGGATCGTGAAGGAAAAAGTCTTGAGAAAAGAGTTAAATGGGTTTTGTAAAAGAGAGTGAAACACTGAGACTTTGTTTAGAGTGAAGGCAAAAATTCGACGTCTCTATTCTGTTAACGTCATTGTAAACCTATCGTAGTTTCTCAACCAAGTTCATTGTAAGCCACTAAGGCTCTGTACCGCTTAAGGTCTCAAACTTGTATCATTACACCAACGTCCAAATCCTGAATTATGATCGCAGAAGAGCCAAAGTTCATTTTGCCTCATGTTTCTGTTCTTCCACCGGTTATGCATTGTTTCGCAATGGCTAAGTAGACAAATTCAGGAAAGCATAAACCGAAAAATCTTGTGTTTCGTTTGTTAAGAGGAAGAAGAAACCGACGAAGATGCTGTGTTCATTGTCAACTTCTCTTCATCATCTTCCAATACGAACAACGTCTCTGTATTCCTACACAGGCCATGAAGCAAAACAACGGGCAAACCAGCAAAAACCCCGATCAGAAAACCATTGGATACATCGGTTAATAGAAATATACCGATGGTGAGGACCAACAAAACAAGCACCAACGAAGAATCATCGACCACACGACCAAATATCAGCAACGGTTCATTATCCCGAGCGTAGACATATAGCCACGCGATAACCAAGATAACAAAGACAGCAAGGTGGACCGGGTGCCAGAGCATGCTGATTAAGATAGCAACAATGAAGATGACAATGTAGTTGGTTTGGAAGATCATGGCATTGGTTTTGATTCGTTCGGCAGCAACACTATATGAGATAGGAAGGCTAAAGGCACTCCATTGGACAAGTTCTAGCCATGGCCTTTGAGATCTAAGGCCTAACAATAACAATTCTTTGGCTCGTCCTAATAAGCTCAGGCTCGACGAGCCATTTGTTTGGGATGGTATAGTGCCATAGGTTGTCATATTTTTTCAAACACAACAAACAGAGAAAAATGAAAAGAAAGAAACAGAGAACATCACCACATGAACCTATACAGAGAAAAGAATGTGAAGGAGCCTAATTTGAAGAGATAAAACTGTGGGTGCTTGATGTTTCTAAGGTAGTTAGGTCACCTCTCGTATTTGGGAATGTAAAATTGCAGGACACCAGAATTACAATGTACTAATAATGGAAAGGAGAGATTTTCAAAAAAATGGATGGATACCCTTAAACTTCTCTTATCAATTCCTTAATGCTATTATGAGACTGTCATTACAAGTAATTCCTGGAAAAATCAATTCTTAACAGAATCATCAGACTTTATTGTCTACAAGGACTATACTGGAAGTACGAACACATGCATTCTACTGAGCACAAAGTTGTTTGGTATATATACCACCATGAATCCTTGACCATAGTCTCAAAATAGCCTAATCTTTTACCTTCACTGGCTGCTAGCATCTGAAGCAATAGCCTCACCACGATAAACTCTCCATGGTCCTCTATAAAATACTGGCTTCATCAGTGGCACTGTTTTCCCTGGATGTTCTTCCCAAAATTTCTCCTGTTTACAGAGTTGAGAAACATAAGTTTACAGTAAAACAAGAAGCAGAACTTTCTCTAGTAATTTAGTAACATAAACAAAACAGTATAAAGAAACAAATTGACAAGAATTTAATATACACAAGAAGAAAACAAACCTACAGAACAATGGATTCAAACTTCAAAATTTGATAGATTAGGTACCAACGCAAATGAAAAGTCCCATGAAGAACAATTCAAGTAAAGATTTTTTTCAAAATTTCTCTCATTTCGAATCCTAAGATTTTGCCAATCACGAGAATCAGATAAGAGCACGCAAATCCAATAACAATATCCGAGCCGAATCGAAGAATATTTAGGAAGCTTACTTTGTAAAGCTGCTCTGTAACAGCAGCGCCGATGACGCCGGTGTAAAAGGCGGCGACATAGATAGTAATCAAAGCTGTGAAGGTTTTTGGTCGACGGTAAGGTTCGATCATTTCCCACACAGCAAATCTCTCGAACTTGTTGTACTTATAATCAGCGTATTTCCTCCATAGCTGGCTCCACATTCCTTGCATCGCTGACCTTTCTCCTTTCTCAACCTTCGCCCAAGTTTTGATTTTCGATTTTCTTTATTTGTTTTCGCGGCGGCGCGTGGAACCTGAAAGAATCTGAAAACAAAGGCAAGACTTAAAAACGTTAAAAATGTTTACCAAACAGTCCTCATATTCCTTTATCTTTTAGTTTTCAGTCATTAACTTATCTTTAGATCCACTTGAGCCCAGAGCTCACATTTTATTCTTGTAATCATTGACTTATCACCATTTTGCTTAACAACTTTTTGAGAAACTTAGAAATTTACCCCAAAACTATGCAAATTAGACTAATGTAACTTCACAGATGCATACATTAATAAGCTTGCTTCATAGCAATAACGACCAGTAGTTAAAAGTACATTTGCAATAGTCTATTAGCAAAATAATCGTAACCGGGCTTATAGGAAGTATTCTTTTACACCAAAAACAAAAAAATGACGATATACAGAATTTTTAAGCTGAGTATTTTGCTTGAGCAACTAAAGATTGTTGCAGTAAGAAATCTACAAATCTGGCACTTCAACTTGAACCAGCTGGTTTGGCTGCATTCGTCTTCACGGATAAAGATTCCAAGGTTAATCCTTCAGGTCCCTTGGCTGGACCAATGCTGCAACGATCGGTATTGTGCAGTCGGATGGCATCTTTTATCTTCTGAAACTGTAAAAACAAATATTCAACGAAGAGATTGCCAAGTAGTAATCAGAGACAGACCAATGGTATCAATATCAAGTAAAGTGGTTTATGCAAAACCAAAGTCACGGAAAAGGTGAAACCGAATAGCCGGTGTATGATACCTTAGCAAGAGAACATGAGAAGGACTCGAGCTGGCCATCAGCTCCACGGTAAAAGTGGAAATAAGGAAGCACTTTCACGTTCAAACTCTTGCACATTGGTTTATTCTCATCAAAGTTTACTTTGAGAAACAATATATTCGGATGTTCCACTGCTGTCTTGCAAAGCTGAAAAGATTGCAAACAAGACACAACTAACATCTTAATTTATCGATTTTATCTGAGAATTATGAAAGACAAATGGAAGTCTTACAGCTTCAGAGGTAACTTGAACTAACCTTAGGGAACAATGCTCTGCAAGAAGCACACCAAGTTCCATAAAACTCTACAATGACTAACCTTTCGCCAGCTCCACTTAAAGCGCTTAAGAATTCTTCAGTAGAATGAATGTCGACCATGTTTGGTCCTGGATTCCTCTCCCACCATTTCGGTGCCTCTGTATCGGTTACAGTTTCATTTACCTTAAAACCACAAACACACTTCATAAACTTAAAGTATGTCCGAAATCATCACCATTAATGACCACCTCTAAAGAAAAAGTGAAACTTCAGACTAATTTCAGTGGTGAGATTCTATAGCATATAATTTCAGTACCAGGGAATCAATGAGATTCAAGAACATAACTTAGCTTCTAACAAAGTGCTAAATTCTCTAAAAATCAGACAATGGACTAAAATTGCCAAAATTTAGTTTCCGGATTTACAGTATACAAAGTCACAATTCACGTTTTGAAGACTTAGCTAGAGGCGAAGGACATAAAAAAACCAAATTTGAAGAACATGAAATCAGAGATCAGCTCAAGGGTATTCTAATTACGGACAGATTCAAGCTAAAAGCTAAGACATTTGTACCTTGACACGAACCACCTGGCTTTTGGGTCGTCTATGGATTCCGAGACCAGAAGAGGGATTGTAATGAGAAGAGGAGCACGTGGGAGAAGACGAGAGCAGACGCAATCTCTTGTCGGAATTCAGACTCGAATTAGAAGGTAAGCAAGGTTGGAGAGGACTGAGAGCGGTGGCAAAGGATGTGAAGGAAGAGGAGACGCGAAGGGCCTGAACCGACGTCGCCGACAATCGCACAACTCCAGCCATTTAAAAGGCTGAGCTTGTTGTCTTCTCCGAGAGATCCTCTAGGGAAAAGAAGATTCCTTTAAGAAGAAGATCAGGAACTGTCTGGTTCAGATTCCAGTGATATTTCCTCTCATCATGTCTTCCAAATATACATAGACGCGATTTGAACTCAAATTAGCGTTTGTACCGCCGTCATCCACTTGGCGTTTTCTCGTTATGTTAGTGTTGAAAAAGTGTAAACGCGTTTTTTGTTTCTCCGTTAGAATCGGGGTTTAATTGGGAACGCAGCACTTAATCACTTCGATATGTAAAGCTTTCTTTACAGTTTACAACACACAAGAAAGTCATGACTCATGACTACGTCATTTCTTTTTCTTTTTTTTTAAGATTTTTGTTGAAGTTTAAAATTTATAATCTGGATTCAATATAAATAACAAACAAATCCAATGCAACAAAATCATTGGAATAAAATAGGACACATAAATGGTTGATAATTGCAACATACTGTACCTTAATTATTTCCAGTTATTGCCAAAGACAACAATATGACTCTGGAACTACCAGATCATTTTCATAAACGATTAAGTAATCCAATTCAATCATTGTGTTTCACAGATTCATTGGTGGGAAGTAGAAAGTATCAATCTTGGCATCAAATGTCAAAGACAAGTTTTGACGATTACAGACTCCAAACTATTACAATAACTTTAGTACAACCTCTTGTTGAAATCATACGAAAACAACATACAGATCAAAACGCATAAAAGGTCTAACAGACCAATACGCTTTCATAGAGACTGTCTTTATTGACAGAAGAATGAACTTAGCCTACTCTACTACTACGCCCTTGGCAAGAGAACGCGTGAAGGAAACTCATCAGATCCATTGTTTGGTGCAGCCTTAAGTCCAAGAATCGAACTGATGACATTGTATATCTGAACATTCTCAAAAGAAGGCACTTTCTTTCCTTTTGAGAACATAGGACCATGCCCAATAAATATAGTTCTCATCGAAAAGAAAGCATTGTCATACCCATGAGCTCCACCACATTCCTTAGCTTTACTTTTCTTCTGCTCAACCTTAAAGCCTTCATCAACTAGTCCTAAAATAGGTGGGATCCTATCATTATCTACATAATGCAACCTGCTAGGTAAATCCTCTTTAAGATAAACCTTCAAGTACTTCCCATTCTCTACTTTACCAGAGCTCAAGCCTTCGTTTATCTTAGCTACGATATCAGCTGCATTGTGCCCTGAAGGTGGTTTAATAGCTAACAACGGAGTATAGTTCTGAACCCAATCGCTAGGAATTTTAATCCAAGGAGCTAAATCATCTAAAACAACGATTTTTTTATCACAAGTACCAACCATTCCATGATCACCAACCATAATCATAGTCACATCCTCAAAAATCCCTTTTTTCTCTAACCCATCAATGATTCTTCCTATCAACCTATCAATGTTAACTACAGCTTCTGTGATCTGAGGATCATCAGGACCAACTTGGTGACCTTGATGATCAGGATCTTCAAAGTAAAGAGTCATGAAACTCGGAATCTCACTACTAGGTAAATCGAAATAGCTTAAGATAGTATCAACCCTATCATCAAAAGGAACAGAACCGTTATAGTTCTGACAAAAACCATCAGGACAATTCCAAGAGCCTTTGTGTACCTCAGAGCCAGGCCAAAAGTAAGTAGCAGCCTTAAGTCCTTGATTCACTACAGTTTCCCATAATGGTTCACCTAACCACCACTCTGGTTCGTGACTAGCCATTGTGAAAACGTTACCTGTTACTGGATCAACGAACCTGTTGTTGATGATTCCATGATAAGCTGGGTATAGACCTGTGACGATAGAGTAGTGATTAGGAAAAGTTAATGTCGGAAAAACTGGGATTAGACCGGTTTCGGCTTCGGTTCCGTTAGCGATTAAACGGTGGATGTTCGGTAAATTGGTCTTGAATTGGTACCCGAAACGAAACCCATCTGAGGAAATCAATAAAACCACAGGCTTGTCGAGTTTCTTGAGTGGACGAGCAACGGATCTGTCGAAAGCTGGTGACTTTGAGACTTGGTTTAAGGAAAGGATCGGTTTTTGGGAAGAGAAGAAAAGGAATGCGAAAGCTGAAGCGGCGGAAAGAGCGATGCAGGTGATGGTAAGGAGAGATGTGAAGATGAAGCAGCTTGAGATGCTGTTAGTGGAAGAATCGGAATCGGAGGGATCGGTGTTGTTGTGGAGAAGTGCGATTGATTGGCTTGGTGGGTCTTGGTCTTCTTTCGGTGGAATGGTTTTGTGGTTTTTCGCGGTTAATTTGTCGCCGGAGATCATTGTTTCTCTGGAATCTCAGAAAGTTGTGAACTTTGTTGATTAAATTTAAGGTAGCAGAGAAGAAACGAGACGGTTCTTGTGATTGTGAAGTTGCTTAAGCTTTTAGTACTTTTGAGTTGTGGTAGTGATGACTAGTAGTGACTTCCACATTCCGTTTTCCATGGATCGAGATTCTAATGGACGCTCGTGAATCTGCCACGTTCCCGGGTAATAAGTTCCCTAATTGAGATTTGTCAAAAAACCTATGTGAAAGTGTATAAGATGTATTGAAACTGCTCGGATACAGTTTTAGGATCGAAACAAGAGCTCATCACCATCCGAAGTTTGAAGTTGATTTGTAGATGAAACCCGGTTAAGAGTAACACACGCCTTGGTCTCTAATTGGTTATTATTCTTCAACTGAAAAAATAAGAAAAGTCTAAAGACTACACTAATTGGGGCTTGTGTCTTGAATCAATAGATTCCTTTTTGGGAGCGATTCATCCTTCCCGAACGCCTTTTGAATCAAAGAAAGTAAGTTGTCTAGTAGTAGTAGTAGTAGTAACCTTGTGTGTTATTGGTTTTTCTAGGATAAATTGGAGACTACCTCTCGTGACATATGCGCATTGTCAGGATTTACTTGACAATGTTAAACTCAACCAAGAAAATCGCATCTTGAAATATGATCTTAATAGTTTACTCACAATCCTAAATCTAATAACTAAGTTCTTGCTTGCCTAGTGTTAACAAAAGATACGAAAAGTTTAACCTTCTATCAAACAAACAAAAAAGAGTCCGAAATGACAACTTTGAAACTGGCACATTTTAATTTGAAATGAAATTATCATATCAATTTGTGTTTTAATTTTATAAAATCTTTTTTAGCTACGATTTTGAATCTCGAGTTCAACGTAAGCAACCGCAATAATAGGTGATTACCATTAATTAACGTCGATAACAACACAAAGAAAAACGGATCATGTGATTTGATTCTATTTGATATGGTCACATGGTTAAGATTTTCTTAAATAAACTAGTGATAGAATTGATACACCACAGTTTTCACGTTAGTGTTAATTACTATTTTATTAAACTCTATAGTATTTTAAGCCACTTGTATAATACAAAAAGTTGGGTTATCCATCTAACTTAAATTTTTGAAAGTTCCAACGTATCAATAGAAATATTATCAGAACTCAGAAGTCCCGAGTGGTCAGAAAATAGCCAGATATTGAAATAAAATAACATATCCGATGCTTTGATGATGTACAATAAGATTGAGATCCAATAAATATGTACGTATATCTAAAATAATGTATCTGAACGTATTTAGGACATCCACCTTTACATATAGACATTGTTATGCTTAATAGTTTTTGCTTTTTAGATGCTCCATTTGATTTAACAATTAGGTTTTTATTATCACCAATTTTATCATGATAATGGAATCATGTTATTCTCATCACAAATTAATAACATTGGTGCGTCCAAACAAAAAAATCAATAACATTTAGGCTCTTCTCTTATTCATTTGATGATGCATATTGATTAGAACTAAAACAGTAAAATGCATCGGAAACTAGAAGCCATAGCAATTTCTGCTAAAACAAACTTGAGACACAATACATGCTTGGGTTATTACCTAGCTCCATTCTACTTGCGCTGTTTCTCCAATAGGCAAGAGAAGTTTACGAGTAAACAAAGAAGAACCATTGTTAGGAGCTGGTCGGAGTCCAAGAATCTCTGCAACAGCATTGTAGATCTCAACATTCTCGAACGAAGGCACTTTCTTTCCTCTCCTAAACCTTGGACCATGTCCAATAAAGATAGATCTCATGGAGAAGAACATGTTGTCATATCCATGATCTCCGTAACATTCTTGAGCGTTTGTTCTGTTCTGTCTAACCAAGAGACCTTCTCCAACCATACCTATGATCGGTGGAATCCGAGAACTCTCGGAATAATGCAGCCTTTCTGGTAACTTCTCCTTCAAGTAAACCTGCAAAAACTCTCCGTTTTCTACTTTCCCTGAGCTTAAAGCTTCGTTCATCTTAGCCACGAGTTCCGCGTTCTTCTCGCCTGGATTCTTCACATCTTTTCCCCATCGCGGATTCATCGCTAGCACGGGACTATAATCTTGGATCCACTCCGCAGATATCTTGATCCAATCTGCTAAATCATCAATGTAAATCACTTTCTTGTCACAGTTAGTGACCATTCCGTGATCACCAAGCAAGATCACATGAACATCACTAAACACCTTCCTCTTCTTCAATCCCTTGATAACCCTACCAATCATTGTGTCGATCTTTGTGACGGCTTGAGTAACCCTAGGATCATCGGGGCCATATTTATGACCTTGTATGTCCGTTATATCCAAATAAAGCGCCATGAAATCAGGGATTTCACTCTCGGGAAGATCGAAGTAGTTCAAGATCGTATCGACTCTTTCTTCTAGAGGAATCGAAACATTGTAAGGAGCTTTACAAAATCCTTTTGGGCAGTTCCAAGAGCCTTTGTGGACATCAGCGCCTGGCCAAAAGAAAGTGGCAGCTTTAAGCCCTTGGTTCACTGCGGTCACCCACAAGGGCTCACCTAACCACCATTTCGGGTCTAGGTTTCTGTTGAAGAATTCTCCGGTTACCGGATCGGTAAATTTGTTCATTATTATACCGTGGTAAGCCGGGTAGAGTCCTGTGGCGATTGAGTTATGGTTTGGGAACGTCATGGTGGGGAAAACCGGGATTAAACCGGTCTGAGCTTCGGTTCCTCTTGAAATGAGAAGATCAATGTTTGGTGTCTCCGTCTTGAACTGGTAACCGAACCGGAAACCGTCGCTGGAAATTAATAGAACCACTGGTTTGGTGAGCTTCTTGGAGGGCTGGGGTCTCCTGGCGTAGGACGATGAAGAGTCCGAACCTTGGAAAGTGATGGCTACGACTAGGATGATAAGAACATTTAGAGACAACTTGCTAAAGGTGTAACCGGAAAAACCGGACCGGGCAGGTTTGGTTTTGGCCATTGAGAGAGAAAGATCTGAATCTGATGGTGGTTGAGCTATCAACAATGTTCACCTTCTTCAGAGAGCTGGAAATTTCTTCTTTCTATTATACACATATAAATAAGGAATCTCTCGTTTCAGTTTCCCAAGGGATTTTTTTGAGTTTTCTTTTTGCCATACTTTAAAATTTGAACACCCCTTTATATAAGAAATTTTAACAATGGCAATTTCCCTCGTTTTTTGTTTAACGAAATTAGTTGTTTTTCTATTGTTTAGCGTCAGTGATAGTGGCTCTTGTCGGCAGATAATAGTTTTTATTATCTCAAATCCTTATTTACAATAGCACTACACTACTATTATCATAATAACTCAATCGTGAAACGGTGAGATTTATTTTATTGAAACTTGAAAACCTTTTCACACACACAAAAAAAAAACAAAAAAAAAGCGGATTAAAAAGGGATGGCGGAATAGGGTCGACTCGAGTCACTCGATATTAGGAATTTCGTTAATCGGACTAAAAAGAAGTAGGAGTACTATAACATTTCAAGCGTTTGAATTGAGAGTTTGAGTAGTTAATTAGAATGATTAATACCGTTGGGTGTATATAATAATTGAATTTTCTTTAGTCAAATAAAATAATAGTATGATACTTTAATGTAATAAAGTTAATTCATTAAAAAATAGGTCATGGATCTGGCGAATAAATGCTTATAATTTCAAGACATATATCTTTGGGGGGAGGTGGGTATGGGTCGAAAAATACAGTATATTGCGTTAGATTTTTGAAAATATTAGTATTAATTAACTTGCATTTTTTTTAAAAATATTAACTTGCATGTTAATTTGACCGAATAAAAAGATTGTGAAAGCCAAACCAAAACATAATCAAAGATTATTTGATATACGCTATGTATTGGTCTTCTCTATTTTCTTTTTGTTTTGGGTGATATTGTTTAACAGAACGAAATTGTAAACAAATACAATATTTTAGCAGAACTCTATATACATATGTGATGGAATATGCCAACCACAAATAAATATATTTTCTTTTTCTAAATGTGTTTCACGTTTAATATAAAAAGAGATTACCTCTTTTCCTCTTTTTTTCAAAAAATGGAACAAAAACATATGCAATATTTATTTTTCTGCTAATAACAATCAAAACACCTTTAAATAGTTTTTTTTCGTTAAAGGACACCTTAAAATAGATGTTGTAACTTGTAACATGTGATGTGAGTCACATATGTGGCATATCTTTTATTACCTTTTCCCACATAATGTAAATGTATACACATAATAATGATTTAAGAAAATCCCAGTTTCTATATAAATTTGAATTTTGTCGACAAAAAGGATATAAATTGTAAGATTTAGGAAGACTTTAGGTATAATGATTTAGTTGCGAATATACCTATCAGATGCCGAAATGTTTTATTAGAGTGGCTTCGATCAGTTCAAGAAAACTGGTTATCCAAAAAACATCATCTGTTACATTTCCAGAACCTAAAAAAAAAGAAAAACTGGGATTCATGAGCTGAGACAATTTTCCCTTCTTTCTATTTCCCTTTTCGCTCCAAAAGGCAAGAGAATGCTCCGAGGGAACAAAGAAGAACCATTGTTCGGAGCTGGTCGGAGTCCAAGAATCTCCGCAACGACGTTATAGATCTGCACATTCTCGAAAGATGGCACTTTCTTTCCTCTCCTAAACCTTGGACCATATCCAATAAAGATAGACCTCATGGAGAAGAACATGTTGTCGTATCCATGATCTCCGTAACATTCTTGAACGTTTGTTCTGTTCTGTCTAACCATTAGACCTTCTCCAACCATACCTATGATCGGTGGAATCCGAGAACTCTCGGAATAATGCAGCCTTTCAGGTAACTTCTCCTTCAAGTAAACCTTCAAAAACTCTCCGTTTTTCACTTTCCCTGAGCTCAAAGCTTCGTTCATCTTTGCCACGATTTCCTCGTTCCTTTCGCCTTGATTCTCGACGTCTTTTCCCCACTGTGGATTAATTGCTAACACTGGACTATAAGCCTGGATCCAAGCCTTTGGAATCTTGATCCAATCCGCTAAATCATCAATAAAAATCGCTTTGGTGTCACACTCACAGTTGGTCACCATTCCGTGATCACCAAGCAATATCACATGAACCTCATCAAAGATTCCTCTCTTCTTCAGCCCATTTATAACCCTACCAATCATTTTGTCCACCCTAGAAACCGAATTCGTAACCCTAGGATCATCAGGACCATAGTTATGACCTGTATAGTCCGGCTCATCGAAATACAACATCAGCAAATCAGGAACTTCGTCCTCAGGGCGATCGAAATGGCTCAAGACCGAATCAACCCTTTCTTCTAAAGGAACCGAATAATTGAAATGTGGACAATATCCTTGAGGGCAAGTCCAAGAACCTTTGGGAACTTCAGAGCCTGGCCAAAAATAAGTCACAGCCTTGAGACCTTGGTTTACTGCGGTTACCCACAACGGTTCACCTAACCACCATTTCGGTTGTAAACCTTTGTTGAACACATCTCCGGTAACCGGATCGGTAAATTTGTTCATGATTATACCGTGGTAAGCCGGGTAGAGTCCGGTTGCGATTGAGTAGTGGTTTGGGAATGTCATGGTGGGGAAAACCGGGATTAAACCGCTTTTGGCCTCGCTTCCTCCGGATATTAGAAGGTCGATGTTTGGTGTGTCGGTTTTAAATTGGTAACCGAATCGGAAACCATCGCAAGAAATCATTAAAACCACCGGTTTGTTGAGCTTCTTGAAAGGCCATGGACGACGCAAGGTTTTGGACGCTCGAGAATTCAAACCATTTGTATCGGCGTTGGCGGTGGATGCGGTTGCGATTGCGGCCACAATGAAAAGATTAAGAAGGGTGAGAAAAAGTTTGGGAGACAACAAAAGTTTGGTTTTTGCCATTGGAAAGAATCTTTGTTATCGTTCTTACAGCTCATGTATGCTTTATAGAGCGGGAAACTGTTTCTCCTTTTTTTTTTTTGATTACTTGTTTCTCCTTTTATTAGTATAATATAGTTGGACTTTCTTTGAAATTAACTTGATGTTACGTATTCTTCATGTAAAGCATTGTAAATATATACATTCACTGAAATTAACTTGATTTTACATAAGCACAGTGAAATGCATGGCAGATATATAGTGGTTTTGAATTTACATAATCTTGGTAGATATCTAGATTGTGTGTTGAGTTGGTGTTTTGAAAGATAAATCATCACTAGCTAGTACAATAATTTTAATTTCTATCATAATTAATATAAATAGTTAAATACTACATCTAGGAAAATTTTGATCAGTTTTTGTAGTCATGGATGATTTATTCATCTTAGTATTTTAATTAAGGTACTAACAAATTGGATTAAAACGAGCTTTTAAATTACAACAGACGTTGACCAAAGAAAAATGAAATAGACATAGATGTATTTGTTCAGAAGAAAAATTGGACATGACAGTTACATTTACTATTTTTATCGAATGACAACAAAAAATTATCCTCAAAATTTTGGAATTTTGAAGATTTTCTAAAACGTTATGGCAGTTTGTGATTAATGTTACAGTAGAAACAGATTATTTTATCAATTATATAAGAGTTAGGTAAACGTTCAGATTCACATTATTGTCATCTGCATGAGTTAGATCTAGGAGAGCCGTTGATAAATGATCTTACGGTCTTGATTTCATTCACGTGTTTTTACTACTAGTATTATCCTTTCGTGGTGGGCTCTTCCAACGACTGAACCTGTGGATGGCCTGTGTTTACCTATAAATGTCCATATATACTCTCCCATGCTAACTTTATACGGGTTTAAAGATTTTGGGGACCAGTACCCTAAAATAGAATTTAGCGAATAAAGACCGACTGTGTATTCAGATTTGAGTTTTGATAAGATTTTAGATTTGAGTTTTGATATAGCTTGTTAATTCTCAAAAATATTATTTGAAACCATAAAATTGGATTTAGCTAATCATTCCAGGAAGAAGCAACAAAGCTTCAGTCATTAAATTAAATATAGAGTCGGCACGTGAGTCTCATAACAATATCATCTAGTTAAGGGATCGATGCTCCAAATTCGATCTAGGGCCCGCTGATTTCTCAACAAAATGTCTTGTATTATAATTAACGTTGATTCTGGTTAACACTAGAATTTCCGCATTAATTGATAAAATATACATGTTCGTGATGCCTTGTCCAAGAAATGAACTCAAGTCCTAGAAAAAAAAACAAACAAATATGACAATCTAGAATACTTAGATAAATATTATTCACTGATCAGCTTATTTGTTATTCATCAGTCTCTCATGAGCTAATTAATGGATTTTTTTTTCTTCATTCTACTTGCATTGTTTCACCAAAAGGCAAGAGAAGTTTACGAGTAAACAAAGAAGAACCATTGTTAGGAGCTGGTTGGAGTTCAAGAATCTCTGCAACAGCATTGTAAATCTCGACATTCTCAAACGATGGCACTTTATTTCCGCTCCTAAACCTTGGACCATGACCAATAAAGATAGATCTCATGGAGAAGAACATGTTGTCGTATCCATGATCTCCGTAACATTCTTGAGCGTTTGTTCTGTTCTGTCTAACAATGATCCCTTCTCCGACCATACCTATGATCGGTGGAATCCGGGAACTCTCGGAATAATGCAGCCTTTCTGGTAACTTATCCTTCAAGTAAACTTTCAAAAGCTCTCCGTTTCTCACTTTCCCTGAGCTCAATGCTTCGTTCATCTTTGCCACGATTTCCTCGTTCTTTTCGTCTTGATTCTCGACATCTTTGCCCCACTGCGGATTCATTGCTAGCACGGGGCTATAAGCCTGGATCCAAGCCTTGGGAATCTTGATCCAATCCGCTAAATCATCAATAAAAATGGCTTTCGCATCACATTCACAATTCGTCACCATTCCGTGATCACCAAGCAATATCACATGAACCTCATCAAAGATCTCCCTCTTCTTCAGCCCATTTATAACCCTACCAATAATTTTGTCGACCCTAGAAACCGCATTCGTAACCCTAGGATCATCAGGACCATAGTTATGACCCTCTTTGTCGGGTTCATCGAAATACAACATCATCAGATCAGGGATTTCGTCCTGAGGGAGATCAAAATAGCTTAGAACCGTATCGACTCTTTCTTCGAAAGAAACGGAAGAATTGTAATGTGGACAAAATCCTTTAGGGCAAGTCCAAGAACCTTTGTGAACTTCAGAGCCTGCCCAAAAATATGTCAGTGCCTTGAGACCTTGGTTTACTGCGGTTACCCAAAGCGGCTCACCTAACCACCATTTCGGGTCTAGGCCTCTTTTAAACACCTCTCCGGTTATCGGATCAGTAAACTGGTTCATGATTATACCGTGGTAAGCCGGGTAGAGTCCGGTTGCGATTGAGTAGTGGTTTGGGAATGTCATGGTGGGGAAAACCGGGATTAAACCAGCTTTGGCCTCGGTTCCTCCGGATATGAGAAGGTCGATGTTTGGCGTCTCTGTTTTAAATTGGTAACCGAACCTAAAACCGTCGCAGGATATCATTAAAACCACCGGTTTGTTGAGCTTCTTGAAGGGCCAGGTTTTGAAAGACGGAGAATCCAAGCCATTGGTATCGGCGGCGGCTGCGGCTACGGTGGTAGCTATAATGAGAATATTAAGAAATGTGAGAGATACTTTACGAGACAGAACATGTTTGGTTTTTGCCATTGGTTATCACAAAAAATAATAGTTTGTGAATTGTGATGAATGATTCTTGCTGAGCGAAAAATGTTTTCTCATTTATTTATTCTTTGTAGCATAAATTTCATATGTACAGCAAAACGATAAATGACGATAACTTTTTTGGATATTTTCCAAAAATTGAAGGCAATCTGTGAATAAATGGCCCGTGAATAATGTTTGCAACTTTCCAGTAGGGCCAGAGATGATGCAGATCATACAGGACACTGGACACATACTATCATCATGCATATGATACAATACACATTGTCATTATTATCATCTGACTCTATAAAAAAGTAACATTATTATCATCTACATGACCCACAGATGTGGGAGAGCCGTTGATATCTGATTTTACTGCCTCTATTTAACTCACGTTTTTTTCATTATCTCGAGAAATATCCTTTCGTGGTAGGCTCTTCCACCGACGTGATAGCCTGAGTTGTTATGGGCCTAAAAATGTAAATATGGGTCAGGGTAGACAAGAAAGTAACAAAAATAAACACTAAAGGTTTACTGATATACCCTAATAGAAAGACTTTCCATGCCAAGACGAATTCTGAAGGAAGAGTGCATGTAATGAATGTTGCAAGCCTTGGCCTTGAAAATTACAGCAGGTGACTTTCAATTCTGATATCCTAAATTGCAATTGAAAAAGTAAACAAAGATTTTCCACTAACAACAAATGAAAAAGTGTGTTTGGAAAATTTATGATTTTTCCTATTCTTGTTGTGTTCGATTTTCTTGGCCTTATTAAACTAATGGGCTCTAAATGTAGCCAACCAGTTTTTTAAAAGAAACATTTCTATTTAGTTTTTTTTGACGTCAGAAACATCAATCTTGTGGAAGTCTTAACAAGATTGATGATGGTACGTAAATCATTTCACTATTTGATTTAATGATCGAAGATACTTTTCAGCTCGCGTTTTTCGTTTCTTTTCACAAATAAGCTATGATAAAGTGTCATATAGTCATATAGTGATAAAGAAAATGATTATAGTGAGAAAATTGTGATTTGTTGGTAAATGATCGTGATTTTGTTGTATGTTACAATAGTTTCTAACCAATAGATTCACCAGTTACAAACTCACAATCATGAAACAGGAGATAAATTGGATTTCGTTTCCATCTCAAGATTTTTTCAAAAATCTATTGGAGCGATAGAGATTAAAGTTTAAGGTTGCAGGTAGACCGGTCAGATAAGAAGAGAAATATATAGCTATATATATATATATGGATTTTGGAAGTATACCAAATTTTCTTACATTTTTTTGGAAAAGATAAGGAACAAATGAATAATAATTTAGAAGGACTTAAATATCTTACCCTAATTCATGGCTAGTTGTTTTTATTTTAAACTCCTGGAGTAAATGTTTGTGAAAGCACATATTTATTTTTTGGATATGAAACAAAGCACATATATTTGCTTCATCTTAACCTTCTAACCAAACAAAAAAAAAAAAAAAACACTTGCTTCATCAATGACCATATGGTTTACTTCATCATGCATGTACCGATGTTCGTAACCAAAATTAGAAAATGACGAATCCGATGAGATTTTAATTGGCATCAACAGACAAAAATGCAAAGAAGCCATGTAAACAATCATATTTGGCTATCAATGCATTTCGAAACATGCATATTGGACACTCGGTTTTAATCATCACTTTGCGTCACCTTGAGAAAACAAAACTTAAAGTCTACAAAAATAAACAACCAAAAGACCTATTGCTACCTAGATTCCTGCTTATCACATTGTTTTTCTTAACATCCTTCTTTTTATTTGACATATCTTTTTTCTTAAACAACTTGGGTATGTGTTACTTTAAATTAGATAAATAGGTCCACTTCTGAATAGCATAATAATCAAAAATCTTTATAAAGAAACAACAACCAGAATAATTTTGGATACCAAAGAGATAATTTACTTAATTCACATATCATCCCTAAGTTCATCATCATAGGCCAAGCTAATTAAAACCCCAAAACAACACAAAGTTTGATCATGTTATGTCTCTCAAAGATCCAAGCTAATCTAGTTGGAACTTGTGGGCTTTGTCTTTGAAGTTTATGAGTTTGTAATGTGGTTACTTTTTATCATTTCCAATAAATAAAATCAAATGACAAAAAAAAGAAAGTAAGGAGTTAGACAGTAAAAAATCGACAGATAAGCAAAGACAACAAAGTTACTCTTTGATGGGTTGTTGGATTTTTATTCTAATTTTCCAAAACATAATGATTTTTCAATTTTGTTGATTAGAAATTCGTCATGATATTTGGAAAATAAAAGGAAAAAAATTCCTCATGATCTGATGTTTTTTTTTGTAGTTTTATGCAGATGGAGAAAACTGAAATCCACATTAGGTGAAACATCTTCTTCCACTAATCAGCTCAATTAATTTGTATGTTATTTTTCGATCAACTCATGTGTTACCACCAAACTGGTCAAAAAGCTCAGGCAAATCTTATAGTGAATGTGAAGTATTTTTAGTTGTTCTTTTTTCCCAAATGATTGTTGTATAATTAATTAATACCATAGTGATTATGTGAAATTTGAAAACTACACTAAGTTTTCTAAGAGACTAATGACTACTTATTTAAATACCAAAACGAATAGAATATAATTAAGTAGGTGAATAACAATATATGTTTGAATTTGATGGACCATTTTGGCCCTTCTAATATGGGCGAGACGCGTGAGAACCTCGAAGCGCCTTCATGCCCATTGGGGTTCATTGAGGTTATTACGTAGCTGGAAAATAATTATCAATATTTGTTTTTTTGGTCGAAAAATAATAATAATCAATTTATGTTACATGACATGAACGTAAAAGCAGCGTTATTTTACACAGTAACACTAAATTTGTGTAATAACCGTATATTTAAAATATAGCTGTGAACGAGGTTGAATTGTCTGTTATTATGTATGTGGCATCAAAGCTCTAACACCATATGATAAGAGCGGAGTAAACGTGATTTATTGAAAAACGGGTTTATTGTAAAGAAAAATATATATTTTAAGTATAAGTCTATTTGATTAGTAGAACTTTATAAATGTTATATTGTCATATATGAATGATAGTACAGTAATTTCGTTGGAGATCTTGAGTCACCGATCAGCATTTTCGGTTTCAAATCGGGATTATTGGAGTGGGTGTACCATAATGTCATATATAGTGCAATTGATTTTCTGAATAGTGAACACTGAACACTATAATAACAAATAATAAAGTTAGATTTAGTTTACCAGCAATCAGGGCTCCATGAGTTATTTCACCCACTTTTAAATGATTTTTTAATATTGTTATTTGTTTATATAAATTATTGTCGTCTGTTGTGGTTGTGTTATATGACCTCCTTTCTCATACAGAATAATGAAAATAGTGTGATTGAAGCCTACAGGCATCATTTGATTTTCTAAATATTTTGTATTTAAGAGTTTATCATTATTTTTATTTTAAGTAATTTGGAAAAAGACAATAAGTGGGCCATTCTTGTTCTATAGGAATAAAAAGCAAATCAAATTGTTTCACAATAATAGAGTGGAGTAGAGTGGAGTCCAATGGAATAGCTCTCTTTGATTTGACCATACAAACAATAAACATATTGGAGCAAATTAAACAGATGTTTACGGGGGGAAATGATTCTAGATATCAGATTGGTTACTAACATGAACATCCAAAAGTATAGAAATGTAAACTTGTAATTAAAAATTAAATTTTCTAGAAGACACTATTAATACTATAGAAACATTTAAATTAATTTTGCAAATAATTCTCGCAATTTATTTTGTTGTCCGGGTTATTATTTTCCCAGGAATTATGTGTAATAAATGTCTCAATATTACTACTATATATATATATATGCAGTGAATGAGGATCCAACAATTTTGGAGCATATATATGAGATTGGACTCTCCGTAGCAGCAAAATTAAATAAGTAAACAGTTTTTCTAAGTTTTTAAAAATAAATAAACAGGTTTAACAAATATATTAATTAACCATGAAACAAAATATGCAAAAATACGGAGTTGTTTCCCAAAAACACCGAATCTTTGTTGACTTGTCATGTGTTTTTGTTTTTTTTAGGAATTCTTTCAAATAACATTAGTTGAAATTTTTATTTTATAATATCAATTTTTTCTAGAATAAAAATAACATTTTTATAAAAAACAAAATTTTAAATTTTTTGATTGAGTTAAATATCGTACAATTTAGGATATAGTTTATTTGTGATAAAAAGTATGGTTTAGGATTTAAGGTTTAGAGTTTAGGGTTTTTAAATCTTAAACCCTAAATCTTAAATATATGAAGTTATGAGATTTTGTGTTATATAAAAAAATTAATTTTTTATAAACATATTATTTTTGTCCTAAAAAATGTTATTTATAAAACAAAAACTTCAACTAGTATTATTTAAAAAAATTAACCATTTTTTTTTCTTTCTCACATGATTGAAGGGGAGAACTATTGATTACTATAGACTATCTGGAATTGATATAGATATAATCATAATTCTTAACTCATGTAGAAACTAGAATATGTATCTCTTGCAAAATAGACCGTACCTTTGATGTGACTAAGATGTGATTCTCGATAGTCAAGTTAATTATGTTGTCACTTCCAATATGGTAAATTTGATTTTGGTTTTAAAAAATCTAGCTACCGAGAAAATAAAAATTGTTGAGAGCATCTCCTTTGTGAGAGTTTTTGGGGGCGTATTTAAGTAAAAAGAAAATCCAGCTTTGTAGATAACATAAAAATTTGTGATACTATAAATCAACACACCATGTCCCATTCACCTTATTATTTTTTAAAACAGAAAAAAAAAGAAGAATACATCATGTCCCCTAGTGAATAAAGTTTAGCTATATACTAGTATACAAATTATTTCCCACTTGAGTAGTTGGAGTATTTACAATAAAACTCATGGTTTTTTTGTCTCTTTTTTCTAAATTAGACACTCTGTTTTCTAAATTGGACACAACATGTCACAACCAAGATACTGATATACTATGTGAGTGATAGTTCTTGAAGACATGCTTAGCTTCTCAATGAAACTCGAAAATGATAATTTTTTGAATAAAATAGACCATGTAAATGCTATGAACTGTATACACAACATTTTGGTATTTGAGTTCACAATATGTTTATATCATGCTATTTCCGTTTCAAGAATAGATTAAAAGTAGGTAATAATTTGATAGACAACATCTATAACATGCATGACTCCTGTTTAAGTTATGATTAAAACTGATGGAGTATTTTTTTTCTAAGTATGGTAGAACTAGATTTAGAAATTTAGTAGAGTCATGAAATAATTGACATTAAAGATATACAAATAAAAAACAATTTGGTGAAATAAATAAAACCCTACCACTACCACTTGTTCATTACACAATGTACATAACTGTTGAATCAAATCAATTGATTTGGGAACCAATGTGAAGATGATCACGACCATTCATCTCTCCCTCTCTTTTTATTTGTTTTTCTTATCAACATATATGTTGATGATGCTCTTTTGTAGGACCATGAGACTGCTACATACAGAATAATACTGTATGTGTGAACATAAAAGACGGTTAATCTTGGTGTAAAATAGAAGACTTGTCCTTTTGACACCACTTTCTTAATGTTTTTCATATGTTATAGAACTTGTCGTGGTGACAAGCAACAATACGAATCTTGTTATAACCTCAGTTAGTACGATAATTATGGTTGGAGACTCATGACGAATTTAGTCGTGGTTAATCATTAGGTCGTTTTGAATGTCAAAAATAGTTGAATCTTTTTAATACAGATTTTGGAGATGATTATGTACATATAGAAAAACATGAAGTTAATAAATTATGATACCTAAAAGGTATAAATGCTCATATATGGCTCTGCAAGCTGGAAACGAGGCGGGTTCGGCGGATCCTGTCCATCAAAGCCTCACCACAAAATCAAATTTAAGAATCTCTTAGGGTTGTTTGTATATATATGTAGGGAGCATCCTAAGCTTTTTCTTTTGTTCCTTTCCCCTTCCAATTTCCACCTATTTTTTCTTAAAAGAAAATAAATAGCACTTGTTTTGTAGTTTAGAATATCATTTTCACTTTCAATATTGAACCATTCAGATTATTTCAAATTTTAGATTCTAGTCATATTCATCCAATTCCTTCTTTGTTTTTTTTTGTGAAAATGTAATGTATCTTTACTAAAATTGCCAAAATAAAAGAGATAATACTCTTGGTTCATTCATGTTTCTTATAAGTTTTCCACAAATATTTTAAAAATACCGTGTATACGCGTGGAACCCACAAAATAAAATGTGACATAAAATATTAAACTCTTAAAGAATAGAGAGAAAAATAGTGCTAAAAGTGACTAGTGAGGGGAACAAACAAAGATGTAAATTCCATTATACATCTTTATATCTTACTTTCTTTTTAACTTTCCTTTTTGTTTCTTTAATATCCTTTGTCCCCTGAAACTCATCGACCAAGAAATTCAGAAATTTGCTTTTTAGATTGGAAGGTGTACACTTGTAATTAAGAAAGAGAAAAAAAATCTAAAACAGGGAAAAAAAAAACAAATTGGAAGTAAACAAAAAATAACAATTAAAAAATCTTACAAAAACTAATTAAGCTTCTCTAAACACATTGATCCCAAAAAAGAAGAAAAAAAACATTTATCTTAAAATCAACACTCAAAATTACATTTGTAATGCTTGAGAAGCCTATTGGCTTCTCTTAAACCACTATAGTAGGCACCATGAGTTGTGGAGTAATGAGTTCTATGTGTTGCTTCCCCTGCAAACATAACTTGAAGCTCATGAATCTTAGCTTGATCATCATGACCATTGACCTGACCACCACCCTTCTTGTTGACCTTTGGCAATGGCTCAGCCATAGCGTCTAGGTCATCCCCGCTTGATCCAACCGCAACATACGAGTAGGAACCACGGAAGAGAGGATCACTTCCCCATTTACTCTTCAAGACCTTTGTGATTTTCATAACCCCATCATCATCATCATCACCACTCAAAGAGCCATTGACCAAAGGCCTTGAAGTTTTATCAATGTCTTTCTTGACTTCCTTGCCTGTCAAGCAAGATACAGTAGTCAAGACACCATCAACAATCTCCTCATCGGTTAAGCTCTCAAGCTCAAGAGCTTCTTTGCCTGCAAACCAAGAAAGCAAGACCTTTGAATTGCTATGAATCGGAGTCATAGTCGCGGTTCTTCTCATCCACCAAGGGATTTTCACAAACCTAAACTCAGAATCCTCGCTGTCAAACACAAGTTGCAAAGTCGGCAAGTTTCTCTGAGACATTTCAACGAACAGCTTGTTGACAACTCCATATCCAAGCCTTTGAATAGCATCAGATTTGAAATCAGGCAGAGGAGGACTAAACAATTCACTCTCAATCCCTGCTTTAAGCACTCCTAAAGAAACAGTAACAATAACATGATCTGCAAAAACAACAGACCCATCTGAGAAATGCAGCTTCACATGACCATCTTCATTACTCTCCCACTCAATCTTCGTGACCTTTCGATTCAATTGGATAACACCTTGAGGAAGAACAGATGCTAAGTGACGAATCACACTGAGATAGCCTTTCGCTATAGTGATTTCTTCGCCTGGAAACATCTGATACTCACTCTCCGCCGCGAAATCAAGCGTCGAGAGATCACCGGCGGATGTGTAAGTCCTCTGTGTGTTACTAAACATCGTAAAAATTGCTTCTTCAAGAGATTTTCTACTCCATTTCCCATACTCTTTGGAGACTCCATTATCTTCATTGGTTATCGAATCCCAATAAGCATCAAACCCAGATTTCAGAAACGAGCCAACGCTACGAGGAGAGGAAACAACCCTAGTGGCAGTTTCGTAAATATCTTTCAGACGAGCCAAATCGGCGTCGGTTTGAGAGATCTCTTTCCCCTGAGCTAATTCCATGAGAGCATTGAACAACCCAGAGATATGTTCAACAATCGAAGGCTCAATCTCGAATCCACCTTCGGCGAATGTTCTAGGTTTATCAATGCTGGAATCCATACACTCCCATGGCTCGTCGGAGACAAGTGAACCAGTCTCCTTGGCGATTCTATAAACAGGGCTTCCGCCAATCCCGTGGATCCACGTGGCACCCATCTCAATCTTCTCGCCGGAGAACTCGGATGTATTGATCCTTCCGCCGATTCTAGAACCGCCTTCGACGACGGAGAGCTCGAACGTGTCGTTGGAGCTTGTGTAAAGCTTGTTCGCCGCCGTGAGACCAGCCATTCCAGCTCCGATTATCACAATTTTTGCTTTCTTCGCCATGGTTGCTGTGTCGGTGTGTATGCTTCGATGAGACGAAGAAGAAGAAGAAGAAAAAAAGAGGTTTTTTTTTTTTGGTTGGGTTTGAATTGGGTGGAGAGTGTATTTGGGGATTAGGGAAGGAGACGGAGAAGGTGAATGAATGGAGAGAGATTCATTACTTTGGCAGAACATTTATAAGGGAAAGAGAGTGTTTGAGAAATGTTTTTTTGAAATAATAAAATAAAATATTTTGATTAATAATTATTTTTCTGGTTTATCAAATTAATGGAAACAAAAGCATGAAGATAAATTAACACGCAAGTTATTTATTCTCTCTGTTTTTTATGTAGTTTACGTGTATCTTTCTTATTATGTGATTCGAAACATGTGCTAAAACTGCATATAATATGTGATTGAATTTTTCTTGTATTTTAAATATGAAAAGGATATGTTACAAAAATAGCATGTGTTTAGGTTAGCATTGTTTCATAATTTAAATGTCTTTTATAAATGTTAAGTAAAGATATTTCTAAGATAACAACATTCTTTATTTTTATGAATTTTTTTTTTAACATTATTTATTTTTGACTGAACAATTTCTCTTTCACAAATACATCATCCTTATTTCTCAACCATTCTAGAAAAAGTTGTCAGATTTTTTTTCCTATACATGGTATTCTTTTTTGTTATAAAAATATGTGAAAATCGAATATGAAAATGTCGGTGGTTTTTTTATTTCTTCTTTTCATTAAAAAAAAAAAGATAAATATGATGATTTTTTTGCATCACCCTAATAAATGATGGTTATGATTTAATGTAGGACACAACTACTGTTCGTGAATTAGTGATTATCACTAAAAGATTTATAGTATTAAACTATTAAACATACTCAAAAGTTAGGTTCAGTTAATTATCCACAAAATATTGTTCAAATAAAAATCTAAATTATTCACATCAGTATCACACAACACAGAGGTCCAAAATATACATATCAATTGGATTTCAAGTCACCTCAAAGCTCACCTATCACCTCGAATAAATTTATGCTACTTAATCTATTTACTATTACCATTTAAATGTCTCTTTAAGCTTTTAAAATTATATCATATTTGCTCTGGTAGTGCCATAGCTACGATAGCTTATAGCCACGGAGAATTGAAGACTATCATTAATTAACTACATATATTCCTTGTAATATTTTTTATAAAATGTATGAATATAAATATTAAGTTGCTGAATTGGTGAGCACAAACAAATAAGAGAATGGAAACAGTTTTAGCGTCAGAAGCGGTTGAACTGCCTCCAACGCATTTTTTTAGTGAAAAGATTTGCATGTTGTGCAACATGTTTACGTACAAACAAGAAACAACGTGTCGCTATTTATACCTTATGTGTTTACATCTCTTATTTTTATTCTTTTTTTTCTTCTTCTAAACACACATATGCCTTCTCTTTTTCTATTTCTTTGCATACAACTTAACATGTATCTCTCTTTGCTTATTACATTAATTTATATCTAAATTTAGCAATGAAAATATCTAAGAGTAAGTAGTAATTAACTATATTTAAATAGATGGTTTATAGTAAAAAAAAAAAGTGATAGTTTTATCATTCATGCTTATAAGACACTAAACTAATTGCAACAGTTTGGTTTAAAACTAAAAGCTTTCGTATAGTCATTTAGCAAATTAATCCAAAAAGCTATCGGTAAAAAAAAGTTGTAACAAAAAAGAAATCTAAAAACAATCTGATCAATTTGGGAAAGAGAAGAAAGATCACATGTAAGAAAGAAGATGGCAGAGGTAGGGTCCACGAGATGCAAATTATGAGTCAGTGGTACTGATCCACCTTTGATTGGATACCCATTTTGATCAACCTAACTATGATTGTGTCATCACTGTAAGTATAAGATCCATCTTAATATAATTATAAATTATATCGCTCACATTTTTATTTACACATGTGTATATGCATGCAGCTATTCACAATCATCCCAATTACTCAAAATTAAATATGATAAAAGATCTAACGATTAGGTCGACTAATTTATATCAGTTAAAACCTATATTGTTTTATATAGAGTTATTTAAATTTACAGTGGTGCATTATGGAGATTTGTTTAAGAAATTGACTATTTCTTTCATCGCTATATATATTTTTCGGTAGTCCATCATGCACAATTCTACATACACGAATATTGGAACAATTTATCGAATGAATAACCATAGAAAATATTTTTTTTTGCGATCGTGTGAGCTAACAGTATTTTATATATTTGTGGTGATTTACATGATTAGTGGTATTAATCCGTAAGGTTTTTAAAATTTTATGGAGTAGCGAATCGCGGTTTTTGGACGAGAGCTGAGTGAAGTCCATATATAGACGTGGAGCTAATGGGAGTCATGGGACTCGGTTGAAACGTTGAAGGAAACTGATCAAGTACGATACGAACTCTTTTTACATGTTTGAGAGTTTCTAAATAGTTAGTTTTCCTTTAGAATACGTATTGTTTGCTTGATTTGTTTTTGAGTCAAATGATATTGTTCGATAGTCGTCACTTTTAAGATATTCAATCGATGCGATAATCTATTTTATTTAAAACAAACATATATATAATGGAAAATATAAAGACGTTAAATATATCACCTTTTGCTTTTTACCCTCAGAATTTGTAGGCAATCATTATAACACCAATACACCATGCATGATCAATTAATTCCTTAAGAGAATGTGTTCATGAAGAAATGTTCTTTAACGAAGATTTTCCTTTTAGATTGATCAAAGTATGCAACTTTTTCTTTTGAATGAAGATTTTATTGTTGATTTATCTTACTTTAGTGAAAATTAGTTATATCAAACTTTTGCACTATACACAAAAATGGATCTTCATTAAAGGTCGTGCAGATCCGTATCATATCGTTTACTTATAAAAATCAGAAAATGACCCATTATCAGAAAACTATATATTTAGTGTCAAGACTTCATTGTTAACTTTAATTACTCGTAAACAAATATTGAAATAATCGATATGTACTCCTTCTACGTAAAATCCACAATGACACAATGTCAAATATATATATATTTACTATTTGTGACACAACATTGATTAATTCTCGAAAATACGAAAAATATAAAATAAAATCAAAGCATAAAGACAAAATCTTACGAAGGCTTTTGTCGGTTGCGACGAGGTTGCACATCCCGAAGAAGCTCCGGCTCTCCGAGAAGAGAATCAACTTTGAGTTCTAAAACAAATACATTTTAAAGTATTAGTTTTCTCAACTTATATGTGATCTCTATGTACTTTGATGTACACAAAATCAATCTCATCATAATAGTATGAAATAAGATATAATATTAACATACAATTGCCTCTTCCGATATATTCGATTCATTGAAACAAAAAAAAAAAAAAAAACAACTTCCACGTTAAAAATAAAATTAAAAAGCAACTTCCACCATTATTATTGGAAAAGGTATGGACATATATTTAAAACCTCTTTAAATTAATAATTTTGGAATCAATGTTTTTTTAAAAATATTTTATTAATTTAGAGAAATTATTAATTTATAGAAATCAAATGATATTTGGGTCAAAATCGTATTT
Organism: Cardamine flexuosa; assembly: GCA_963555745.1. NCBI lineage: Eukaryota > Viridiplantae > Streptophyta > Magnoliopsida > Brassicales > Brassicaceae > Cardamine > Cardamine flexuosa. The sequence continues at coordinate 4,114,011 of OY743215.1, read as the reverse complement.
TGGAACCAAAAAATTTATTAATTTAAAGAAATTATTAATAAATCAAGTACTAATTTATAGAAATTTAAATGTATGTCGGTTAGAAGAGAAAACAATTTTCACAGAATGCATAGTAATATCCCTTCTAAGTGCTAACTATGGACCTAAAAGTGTTTGATTCAAGATTCTTGAATAACTGAGTATATTGTTCGAATGAATGTTGAGATCATGACATACATGGCTAGTCAACGATAGAGCAAAATTTCTAAGAATAGCAAATACGTCGCAAAATAAAGATATAATCTATATACGGATATATATATATATATATATATAAATAAATACTTGGACGTTACGATTAGAAATAAATAAATAAATATATACATATAAAGAATCGCAGGTACAATACTGTTTGTGTAGAGAAATATACAAATATAGGTGGAAGGAAAGTCAAAATCTTGAGCTCCGAAACTCTAGCTACTAAGGTATTTCCCGTGACCTCAAAAGACTTTTCCTCGATCTTCAAAGCTTGAAAATGACACACTCGCAGGTTATCACGTGTTTCATAGTCATATAGTTAATATACAAATCATAGATGCATTGTATCCATTTATAGAGCTACAAGAGTATATCACTACGTACCTAAAAGCTTTGTACTCTAAACAAGCTTTTGGATCAAAAATGGTTAACCACACACATATCTTTCTCAAGTAGAAATAACAAAAAGAACCAAGGAAGAATACTAATGATCGGTTTGCATCACTAGGATATTAATCTGAGGAGGGGATAACAAGAACGTAGAGTGAAGTACCAGAGATAATTTTGTGGCTAGGAATTAAGAAAGGACTTAATAACCTCGAACGATGGACACTAAAGAGTATTTGAGCCACAATTTTGTCTCCTATCTTTCAAACAAATAAATTGGCATGATTCACGTTCACATACAGAACTCAAGACGTGTGTGTTTGTATGCGTCGACAAACAAGGTTTTTTGTTTGGTTATAAGCATTATAGCTGCAATAAACCAATGATGATAATATCCAACAAAACCTATAGAGAAGCCTATGTGATATGATGGTCTCGTATCTATGAATGACTAGTGTACTCGAATGTCAGATAAGTCAAAAACCATGAAAGGCTCAGTACAAGATGTTTTAAAACTAGAGCGATAGAGACGAGAGATATAGAGAGTATCTACTAGAAGATTTTTCTTGTAATAAATATCCTCAGTTTGTTGTTTACCTAACTCCTTCACCCCACAATCCCATGAAATATTAACTCCATTTGTCTTCAAGTTTGCATAGATTTGCATAACAGCTATGTAGAACTAGCTAGTGGCTTAGTCCGGTTCAACCTGGTTAATACAGAACCGGTTTTCTTGAAATTGAATCGAATAAAGGTGAAGAATCAAAACAATTTTCTACCTGCTTTTGTTTTCTGAACGGTTCAGTGAAACATGGGTCAAGTCAAGTACTTAGAATCTGGATTTTCGATCTGTTGGTTTAGCTTGGTTTTAATTTAAGAAAACAGGTTTGGGTTAACAACAATGGTTGAAAAATAAAATGCAAGTTAGGTGCCTACGAATTAACCTGAAGAAACAGGATCAAGAACCCTACATAATCCTGGAAGTCCTAAAGCTACAAATATTTTGAATTACTGTCCTACATAAACCAAGTAATCCTCGCAAAACTAACACCTAAACCGAAGCAACTTTACTAATAGACAACAACATGGTCACATCACATGGGATTAATTGCTTCCACAACGCTTGGAGGCACATGAGAAGAAGACATGTGACTTGAACTTCTCTAGCTCTGTCAAGACTTCATCTTCCCCTCTGTAAATCAAGTCTATCATCCTCCATATCTGCAAAATTATAAAGGCACAACAAAGTTTTCATTTTTACCGAGAAAGTTAATCAATCATAGGTATGTATTCCCAGTAAAAATGCAGGAAGATATATTAAGTACCTGCAATGTACCACCTCCACCACTACTCCCACAGTTATCAGAAACACTGACAATAGTCCAAGGCTCCAATACGTTCCAGTGGAAGTCGACCACTTTGTCCCTAAGAAGATTTTCACAAGGAGTCAGGACATTAGAGATTCTATTGAAGAAAGCAAACAAGAGAATTAGGATTTAAGTCTTGAGAACCTGTGACCAGCATGCTGGAAGAAAAGGCCAGCAGGAACTTTGGGTACACGCTCAGACTTCTTGCCAACCTAATTAGGAGTATATATGCACGCTTAGACTTCTTGCATATATATATATGACTACGATGAACTTGAAAGTAAGAGAAAAGTTTTTAAGGTGAGAAACTGCGAAAAATGTACAAACCTTTTCATAATCCCATATGTTCAAGAGACCATCTTCTGCGGAACTCCCAAAGACAGATGATTTATCAGGAGACCACTGAATTGATAACAAAGAGGTGTCATTGGAGATAAGGTATTCTCATTTTCAGGACAAATGATATGAAAAAAAAAAAACAGAGGTAGGGGCATGTTGTTGAAACCTGAACAGAAAGCACAGCAGCTTTGTGGCCTTCAAATTTATAAGTTGGTGAACCAACTCCATTAGAGGTTAGATTTCGACGGTCAAACACGCGGACAGTGTTATCTGCTGACCTGTACAAGTAGAAGTGTGGAGTGAGAGAACGAGTAGTATCTCTGTACATTTGGACAAATACTTAAATTTTCAAAATAAGTACCCTGTCAGGAACAGATTGTTGTCATGAGGATTCCAATCAACACAGTGAAGATCCGCATCATGTGCCTTCTCAACCTAGCCAGCACACAAGATGAAACAGACGGATACTGGAACAAGACCAAAAGGTCAAGCCTCAAGCTTTGATATGGTTTAAAAGAGAGGTACCTTCATGGCAGGACTTGTGCCAGTTCGGGCATCCCATAGTATAAGGCAAGAATCATCACCAACGCTGCAGAATTCCTGCGCACTTCAGGACAAAACCAGAAAAAATCACCGAAAGCATCAGAAAAGTCTTGAGTAGTTCTATATTTGCGTGTAAACTTAAGAGCCTAAAATTCAAAAAGAAGTGACTGTCCCAAGAAGTTACCTAGATGGACAGAATGCCACGTCTTCAACTGTATCTTCGTGGCCATGATATACGCCTCGAGGGCCAACAGAGCGACCACCAGTTTTACTACTACCTTCACCAGTCTGTTTGATGCTAGATCCAGGAGATATGGAATCCACACCAGCCGTTGTAATATGGTCTTGGATATTCCACAAAACAACAGACTTATCCTTGCCTACACGGAAGAATCTTTCATGAGAAACTTGCAAACCACAAAATAGGACACAAAGATAGAACCAATACAAACCTCCAGAGAGAACAAAAGGTTCAGTTGGGCACATCGCAAGAGCAAATTCAGCATTATCCTGGTGCCCAGTTAGTAACTGAAAATAAAAGTTGTTCAGATGATGCAAACAAAAGTAGCTCTTTCCATTGTTTAGATGATGCACAAGCAGTAGTTTAACACAGTGGGGACAACACAATGAAAATCCTCACAAGGGCATACCAAATCCGGACGAGAATGTGGAGCTCCAAACACAGCATGCCGGTCTGGTTGAGTCTCAGTGTTCCAAATGAGAACCTGAAAACCAAATATATCATACTTGGATTACTGAAACTGGAACTATGTGACTACGTCCCAAACAAGGATACTGAATACCAAGAAAGCAGAGCTTACATCAGGACTGTCGGTGTGAGTAGCTACTATCTTACTATTTTGTGGGAGTTCTCTGATTCTATTGACCTGCGATTAATGAAGGGTACACATCACTAAGTCTTTTACTGTAATCAAAGTCCTAAAAGAAATACAGTTAATTCATCTAAGAAACGATAATGAGAACATAATTCACACCTCTCCAGGATGGATGATGGTCTTGTACTTCTTCACAAATGGAGAACATGCTTCTTCATTAAGCTGAAAGCAAATACAGACACGGTATTTCAAGAGTTTCATCTTAGCAGAAAGTAACAACAAGGATAAAAGCACAAGCTTTTAGTAGAAAGAACTAATTACCTTCCTGTTAACATCTTCGCAATTGGCTATGACCAAAGTATTAGGTACACTGCCATTAGTCTAGTCACAAAACCAAAACAATAATGTAAACATGGCGATCAATAGACAAACTTTGGATAAAAAAAGAAAAAATGTTTAAACTGTAAGAAAAAGCGCAAACCCACTTGTTCCGAGAGATAGAGACGTTGCTGATTCTGAGAAGCTGCTTGCTCCATCTGTGGCCCCCATCTGTTAAAATCAAACAATAGTTACAACGAATCGAACTTCTTCACACTAAAGCTAAAGACTTCTCCAAACCTAAGCACAGCTAAAACATCTGAAGAACCTGAAATGTCCTTAGAAATCAAAAGTAGTCTATGATAATGACTCAGAACCATCTGTAGCAGGTAAAGTAACAAAACACAACACTAAAACCGAATTGGTCAAGTGTTCTCAACGACAAGTCAATCATTCTACAACCAAAACAAGTTTCAGAGGTTCAAAATGGAAACATCAGAAGCACGGAGGGCTGAGGTAGATCATTAACCCTAACTAGAACATGCCTAAATCTCACTAATTCCAGAAAACTGCTAAGAAAAACACTCTAATCTATCAGCATTTCACTGAATGTGTGTTTCAATTGCCTGACTCAAGCACAAAGCTTGAGTTTTTCTTTACCAAAAAGGAAAAAAACTTTATCAGAAACCCTAGAACAGAAAAGCCAAAAAAATGAAAACACAGACCTGCAAGAGAGAGAGGGCCAGACGAGGGTATAGTTGGCAAACGAATCATAGAGAATGGGAAGAAGAGTCTTCCACTGAGAGTACTTGTCGTCAACGATGGCTTTGTGACTCTGCTCTTGCAAAATTGGTGACTGAGACTCGTCATTGCTCTTAGGATTCGTACCTCTCTTTTTTAACCCATTGGCCGTCGCCGGAGTCCCAACTTTTCTTCTCGGCGTGGTGGCCTGAACAGTCGCTGCTTCTTCGCTCTCCATTTTTTTCCTCTTTCTCTCTTTTTTTTTCTTTTCTTAAATATTATATTTTATGCCACCTGGAAGTTTGACTACGCCTACGCAAAAGTTGAATCAAATAGAGAAATGACATACATTTTCTGGTTTTTTTGTTGGTAAAGGGTTTCATAGAAAGTACATCGTAATATCATATTTTCTAAATGGATTAAATATAAAAATATAAAAATATACACCAGTTTAATAAAAGAAAAATGATTTTCATCTACACTAAATATTGACCAGGCATAACTAGAAATTTGCCTCACTACTATCATATTCTAGAAATTTGTTTTTTTTAACAAAACAATTTGGTGCCAAGATAAATAGTTTTATGTATCATCCGTATACTCAACCTACGTTTTTCCAATTTGTATACTAAATAATAATATAATTTTGTATTTTATTTGTAACCTAAAATTTTAAATTTATTTTGGATTATTTTTTTCCCAGGAAATTTAATATAATATATTAAATAAATATTAACATTTTTACTTTAAAAAATAATAATAACATACGTTAACGTTAGTGTATTGTAGTGGAAGAAAATGTTATTTGGTATCTTTGCGAATAGAAAATGTTTGAATGTCTTTTTATATGATTTCTCTTTCTAATAATTAAGAAACATGCACTAATGGAGATATGCTCTAACAACTCTACTAATTATCATTTACCTAACCTATCTACTTCTCAGCTTTTTATACTCGACTCAAACTAGTCACTAATCACTATTATAGCTATATAATTGCAATCAAAAAAAATATTTATAACCAATGTGAGGAGTTGGTGAAACCGCTTATATATAAAATAAAGAAGACCCAAGCCGTATCAAAAATAACATCAGCCATTCATGGATCTAATTCAGCTTTTTGTTCTCTCTGCTCTCTTTCTTTTATCTGTTTCATTCTTGATGAAGTCTCTACTTCGTCCCAAGAACAAGAAAACTACCGCCCCTATGGTCCCCGGAGCGTGGCCATTGATCGGCCATTTACAGTTTTATGACACCGTAAAGCCCACTCACGTTACGTTTGGTGCAATGGCTGACGTGTATGGACCGGTGTTCATGACGAAGCTTGGCTCTATTAACGTCATGATCATAAACACAGAAGAAGTCGCCAAAGAGATCTACACGGTTCATACAACGACTCGTTCTTGACGTTTAGTCCTTACGGTTCTTACTGGAGAGAGATACGGAAGGTAGCAGCATCCGAGCTGTTCTCGACCTCGGTACTTGATATGCTTGAGCTAAGTAGAGCACGAGAAGCTGACGTGGCATTAAGAGACTTACACGTGAGGTGGGAGCAAAAGGGTAAGCCTAAAGAAGGAGTCTTGGTGGAAAATGAAGCAAGGGTTCTTAGATCTAACTGCGAACGTCTCGTTGATGATGGTCGCGGGGAAGAGATACTTTGGAGAAAGCCCTAACTGCGAAGTGCAATAAGCTAGGAGATGCGGGAAGCTTATGCGGGATTTTATCGATTATTTCGCACTAGTTTTGTTGTCTGATGCGGTACCGGCTCTAGGTTTGCTTGATTTGACTACCAAGAGAGGAATGAAGAAAACGGCTAAAGAGTTGGATAAACTTCTTGAAGTTTGGATTGAAGAACACAAGAACAAGAAGAGAGATCATGGTGGGAGTAAAAATGATGACTACTTGGATCTACTCATTGAGATTTTCGAACGAGACAACTTTCCCGGTTTGACTGATACTCACACGAAAACCAAAGCCCTATGCCTCGTAAGACCATTACATAAAAACTATATAATATAAAATTAATTTTTTGATACATGCATGTGAGTTTAAGTCATTTATATTTGTGAACATTTTTGGTGGCAAGAACTTGATATTGGCAGGGAGCGAGACAGTCATTGTGGTTCTGGTTTGGGCTGTATCATTGCTTTTGAACAATCCGCATGCGTTGAGGAAAGCTCAGGAGGAGCTGGACAGCAAAATCGGAAAAGAGAGAGTTGTTGAAGAATCAGACATCAAATATTTGGTTTACCTCAACGCCATTGTCAAGGAGACAAATCGTCTTTACGCACCAGTCCCTCTCGTTGCTCATAGAAATGTGATGGAAGATTTCGACATTGCATGTTGCAATTGTCATGTCCCTGCAGGTAATATCACTGTAGTAATAAAATGACTTCATTAGGTAGTTCTAAAACATATTAGTTGTATGATTAAGATCTTAGCGCAATTAGTTAATTAAAACAATATAATATCTAAATAGTATTTTAAAAGTTATTTTTTTCTACATTAGAAATTCATATCTAACATTTAACGAATCAGGGACACAATTGTTGGTGAGTGCATGGAAGATTCAGAGGGATCCAAGTTTTTGGTCAAACCCGGAACAGTTCGAGCCAGAGAGATTCTTGACATCTAATAAAGAAGTTGATGTTGGCGGGCAGAGTTACAAGTTGTTTCCGTTCGGATTGGGACGAAGGTCATGTCCCGCCCCCTAGGTATGAGGATGGTGCATTATCTCCTAGCTAGGTTTTTGCAGAGCTTCGACTTGGCTAAACCATCGAGCCTAGATGTGGACATGACCGAGAAAAATGGGTTGGTCAATCACAAAGCTACTCCTCTTGAAGTCTTTATCACTCCCAGGCTTCATAAATCCTTATACGAAATGGATCATAAAGAGGCTTGATAATTAAGTACATTGTCCTTTGGCCACTAAACAAAATTGTGTCATTATCGTTTCGTGATTCCGCATTTGTCATGTTCGTTGGACTAATAATCCCATTACAATAAAAGTATTTTGGAATATGGTTGTGATCATTATTCATTCTAATCAAATATGAGTGATTATCGATTATCTTCTCTATTTCGAATGACTAAAAATGTTATCAAAATATCAAAGTTGATTGAAATTTTGCTTTCTTTTCATAACAAAAGTTGTGTAAAATTTTAGCGTTCAAAAGCACAAGATAATGAAATTGCAATTTGGTGTTTAAAGACTACTCTCAAAGTCGAACATTCATAAGTCTTATGTCATTTAAACAAACATAAATCTGTTTTTTTTTTTTTTGTCTTTGAACTAACTGGGAATAGTAGTATAGAGGAAAAAGGATCAGACATAAACACCACTAGCAAGTAGCAAAAACAACGATCCAAAACCCTGCAGAAAAACAAAGAAACAGACACTAACATTAGGTTATACAACAAACTATAAAAATCAAGAGACGAAGACTGAGAAGAGAAGCCATACCAAGAAGACAGATGCTACAGCTGAAGTAGCGAGCTCCTTCCCAAGGCTTCGGTTTTTCCTGGATGATGTAGCTTCATAGCTGCAACATAAATGTTTAGACAGGGTAAGTTCATAAGACACTACGATCACTCCTTGTTCCACTGCTAATACCATAAGAGTCCGATATGACTGGACTGCAAAGAAACCTAATATAAATAGTTCAACTATATCTTAGGCTAACCCACATTACTTCAACAAAACCGAATCATATCTCCTACTCTCTAGAATCCTTTGAAGTTCTTTGCTTAAACGAGAAGTACACAATCTAACTTTCTTGTGTCTCACCGAAATCGGCCATTTTGTTACCTCTAGTGACTGATTCCACAGACAATCACCTTACACATTTATACATTTTGAGCTCACACAATTCCAAAAGCTAATCAAATTGACCATAAACCATATGTAAACAGTAACAATGTTGTTTCAAGCTTCAAATACAGTGAACATAACAAAATTCGAAAGTCTAATCAAGCTTTGGGAAAATCCAGATGAATCAAAGGCTTATCTAATCAATAGTGAGCTGTTTCGCTAATCTGGTATCAAGCAAAATGAATCGGAGATCTAAGAATCAGATCGAGTATTATAGCTTACATGAAGAAGATTGCGGTGATGACGAGGCCAATCGCCAGAGTAAACACCGACAAAGTCGGATACATCGCCACCGGAATCGGACTCCCAATTGGTTTCGCCGCCTTCTCACCGGAAAAAAACATAAACAGATCAAATAAGAAAACGGAAATCGTAAGCCAGAACAAAAATTAAATTTGCTGTGATTGAATGTATTCGACGGATCATAGATTTACCATTGTTGCTAGAGAGATCTCTGTGATCTTCTTCGCTTCGATCTGATGAACAATGACAAAACAATTGTGAAACTTTTCCTTTTTCTTTGACTGATCTCGCTTCACTAAACAAACTCACGAGTCACGAGTCTTTCCCGGTTTGGACCGAACCGGTTTTACAACACTGCGGAATTTATGGGCCCGTTTGCTGTTAGGGAGTTTATTAATAGGCCCAATCTAAGTTTTTTTGGGGCTCAACAGAACTCAATGTGTGTGTTATGTGTGTTTTTAACCCTGAAAGCTTTGGATCTTCAGCCTATACTATTTTCTAGTAACAGGAATCATACTTTAAATATTCTGATTTAAGGAATAACTTTCCATACAAAAGAGAAATATAATGTTTGTCGACCTATATTTTTACGATCATTTTTAATATGAGTTATAATCCTCCATCTTTTGAATTGATATTTGTTAGATCGGTAAAAAATACTTATTTTTGTCGTGATTGTCATATATATAAACATACAATATTTCGGTATTTATCAAACAACTATATAACTTATAATTTTACTTATTTGTCAAAATTGAATAATAAATGAACCTTCCGTGTGACAGAGGCACATAGCAGTTATGTAATCACGGGACGGTGAGTCGGTGATATCATTCGTGTGCTTCACTCTCTTAGCGAAGTAAGTTGAAATATAAAAAGTGTGTGTTTAATACATGGACTTGTAATGAAACATCGACAACTCAATAATAGATCTAGTTTGTGATTGAATAATCTATAACAAATATTTTTTTAATTAAATGTTTGTCTCACTTTGCATGTGATGCTTTGTGAAGACGAAATGGAGATACTTGAAAAGTTAAATTCGAGGTGAAATGAACCTTTTGCTTTCTCACGCTACTTGCGTATGTGTTTTCAATTCTGTACGGGTCCAATTGTTTTATCAAAATGCAATTTAGTAGCCAATAGAAAACGACGCAAACAAAAAAAGAACACTAATATATAAAGTTTAAATGTTTAAACAATTATACGGTTTATAACAAAAAATAAGTATATGTTGATTTATTATAATCTAGACATTAAACATTTTGTTTATATCGATAAATGTTCCATAAATAGAAAGCATAGCTCTATGATTAAGTTATATTGGTACTAAACAATCCGGATGTGTCATATAATTAATACGACTCCGCATATAATGGAAGAGTTTCAAGTTACGTTTGTTATTGGACCAACTTTTTAAGAACATTAACTACAAACACTACTGGGTGAAAAAAAATGTTATTTGTAAACCGGCCCACAGACTCGAATTTTGGTCGGTTTCCAAAATTTTCTAATTTACGTTATGTGAAATAATCACATCTTATAAAGTCAAACAGAACTACCTCAAATAATATAGTAGTCATAAAAGACAAACGTATACAATATTAAATTCATAAAAGACAGAAATGGAAGTATATCCAGAGATGTTAAATGCCAGTAGGCAGTATATTTGAAATGTTTCCGTAAAATATACTTGTAAATTTTTCATCCTGTCCACTCTTAAATTTAACAGCAAAGGTAATTAAGACATCAAATGAGAAGATATAAATAATTCTCACTACTATGTATATCGCTTCTTCGTCACCAACATCATTATCGCTTATTTAGTGTTTCATATATACGTACAATCCAATAACACAAATGGATCTTGCTAAAAACACATACACACACACAGACACAAAAATGATACAATCGTACAACTGTAAGTCTTTTTTTTTTGGTTCTGTATTCAAACTCCTAAATTTTTTAAATTGATAAGTCTGGCGATATTATTTTCAAATTTAATAAATATTTCGAAGCAAATGTATGCAGTAAAATATCATATGGTTATGAACATTTGATTATCTTTGGACGACCAACACTCGTATATAATTTGTATATAGTAATATAGTATACCTTATTTTTTGGCGTCAACAAAACTTGTATGTCAACATCAACAAAATCACGTAAAGATTTTCACGTGCCAATTTTACAATATAGTATACATAGTCTCTCTATGGTTCCACTATCCTATATATATCATACTTCCTAACTAATCTCTATTAATCCCACAATCAACAAGACACTAATAGTAACATCTCATTGTCCGTCGAGAGAATGACTATTAAACATATGGGTTCAAGCATCATCACCCTAATCACGCTTTTAATAACTCTAACCCCAACCTTAACCAAATCAGAAGAAGGCATTGATGTGCTTCTACCCATATCACTCAACCTCACAGTCCTAACCGATCCTTTCTCCATCTCCGCCGCTTCTCATGACTTCGGTAACATAACCGACGAAAATCCCGGCGCCGTCCTCTGCCCTACCTCAGCCGCCGAGGTAGCCCGTCTCCTACGTTTCGCCAACGGAGGATTCTCTTCTCACGGCGACTCAACCAGCCACTCGCCGTCTTTCAAAGTGGCTGCTCGCGGCCAAGGCCACTCCCTCCGTGGCCAAGCCTCAGCACCCGGCGGCATCGTCGTGAACATGACTTGTCTTGCCAAGGCGGCTAAACCAGCGGCGGTGGTTGTCTCGTCAGACGGAACTTACGCTGACGTGGCTGCCGGGACGATGTGGGTGGAGGTTTTGGAGGAGGCGTTGAAGAGGGGTATTTCGGCGGTTTCTTGGACGGATTATTTGTATCTTAGCGTCGGTGGGACGTTATCGAACGCTGGAATCGGCGGTCAGACGTTTAGGCACGGTCCTCAGATTAGTAACGTTCATGAGCTGGACGTTATTACCGGTATGAAATATCAAGCTTCACTAACCTTTTTTAATTTTTTTCATTAACATGAACTGAAATCCAAACTAACCTCATGGCTCAAAGAATGAAACAGTATCTATGGCCTTCTAGAAGATATGATTTTTTATTTTATTTTTAGTGTCTCTAAGCTACATTGGTAGATCAACGAGTTAAATTATTATGTGGACTGACATATTTCTCAATAATATGAGTATTTTTCTTTAACTATAAATTTGATTCTTGAGGTAAACCCACACGCCATATTTAGTACAAAAAGCCAATATATATTAAAAATAATTTATGGTCAAAAGAAAGATCCTTCAATAGTGATTATGTTAACTTGTGATTAATTGTTTAAGTTTGTGTATTTTCTCATAAATACTTTCAGGAAAAGGTGAAATGATGACTTGCTCTCCAAAGTTAAATCCTGAATTGTTCTATGGAGTTTTAGGAGGTTTGGGTCAATTTGGTATTATAACGAGAGCCAGAATTGCGTTGGATCATGCACCTAAAAGGGTATGTCACTATAGATAAATGTACTGATTTTTATATTAAACATTTAAAGTATAATAAGTTCATAATTAAAATGGTCGTCCTAAATCTTAACTATTTTAGATTATGTAGGAACGTAATTGGAAGTCAAAAGATATTTGTTGAATGAAATCTATTATTGGTTATGTATTATAAGATCCTGCATAATCAGTCCTAGGACTTGCTCGAGTATAATCTTGTCTTATGCTTGCAAATCTTGTTGATGTCAAAATATAATCCTATTTTATTCTACGTTCCACGTAAGTCTTATATATATAGTGGAACACTTGAACTGCTTATTATATTTGCAAATACATTGAGCCATTGGAATAAGTCCATATATATATATATACCGATTGGAACAGAGTTATCCAGACGTACTAAAACGAATATACAAGATTGGGTTATTTGTCATATACTAGTATTTTAAAGTTCTCTGACTTGTTTCTTTAGGAAAAAAAAACTTAAACCGCAGTAACTAATTTTGATATAAATTAATAACGCAGGTCAAATGGTGGCGCATACTCTATAGTGACTTCTCGGCTTTTACAAGAGACCAAGAGCGTTTAATATCAATGGCCAATGATATTGGAGTTGACTTTTTGGAAGGTCAACTAATGATGTCAAACGGCTTTGTAGACACTTCTTTCTTCCCACTCTCCGATCAAACAAAAGTCGCATCTCTTGTGAATGACCACCGTATCATATATGTTCTCGAAGTTGCCAAGTATTATGATAGTACTACCCTTCCCATCATTGACCAGGTATAGTAGTCTATATGTATACATAAAAATCCCTTCATGATGATTATCCTCACATAATCATCATCATCATCATGATCACCAACGAAACACAATTTATGTCACATGATATAAATGAATCATCTTCGCATGCATGTCATACTCATACACATCCACTAATAACTATAACCATACTGATTAAATTTCTCATATTTTTTTTTTTGTAGGTGATTGACATGTTAACTAGAACTCTACGTTTCACTCCCGGGTTCATGTTCGTGCAAGATGTTCCTTATTTCGATTTCTTGAACCGTGTCCGAAACGAAGAAGAGAAGCTCAGGGATTTAGGGCTATGGGAAGTTCCTCATCCATGGCTTAACATCTTTGTCCCGAGATCTCGAATTGTAAATTTTCATGATGGTGTTGTCAAAGGCCTTCTTCTTAACCAAACCTCAACAACTGGTGTTACTCTCTTCTATCCAACAAACCGAAACAAGTAAATATATTCATTTTTTCTGCATATGATATAAATTAAAAAATCTGTCACACTAACATATGTTATAACACAATTATTTGGTATCAATAGATGGAACAACCGCATGTCAACGATGACACCGGACGAAGATGTTTTTTATGTGATCGGATTGCTGCAATCAGCTGGTGGGTCGCAAAATTGGCAAGAACTCGAAAGTCTCAACGATAAGATAATCCAGTTTTGTGAAAAATCGGGCATTATGATTAAAGAATATTTGATGCATTATACAAGAAACGAAGACTGGATTAAGCATTTTGGACCGAAATGGGCTGATTTCTTGAAGAGGAAAATTATGTTTGATCCCAAAAAACTATTGTCTCCAGGACAAGACATATTTTAAATAACTTATTAAAAGTCTGTTAATTTAAATATAGAACGTATCATCTTTAACATACGCCACATACAAGTATGCTCATAGTCTAACTGTCTAACTAATAAACAGTTTAACGATTTGGGATTATATTTTTGTTTTGTTTCTCTTAGACATGCATGTCCATGTCTTCAGCCTCTTCGTTGTCGTATGAAATGTTTTTCTTTTTTTGATAAAAAAATTTTAGACCAATTCTCGATTTGTACTCCTTGCGCATAAGTCATGAGCCATGCTAATATTCTATATATTATTGTTCAATTTTATCGATATCTCGAGGGGATTATGAAATGCTGCTAGTTAATCAAAACAAAGAAATAACAAGGGACATTGGTTAAAAAGTGTGAAGATATAAACATAAAACTAGTTCAGTTTGTTTCTTTGTTAGCTTTAAAAAAGCTTTCTATTTTTTTTTTTCAAAAAAAAAAGAGCTTGAAATTTTTGGAAATACCCAAACTAATAAAAAAGGTACACAAGAAACATACAACGTTATTTTCAGAAAAAAAAACATACAACGAGTCTGATTATCAATTGTTTTTTGTTTCAAAATAAAATAAAATTGGAAACGGCATGCATGTTGTATCGTTAACATAAAACCGGAATGTTTTTGGAAAGCTATTCTTTATCACTCATATACGACGACGTTTCGAACTAGTACAAAAAGTTATCTTCCGTAGCCAAATTCATCCATGGCGCTGTGTCAATTCCCACTGAATCTTCACACTATTTCCTCATCAACATCTTCGTCTCCTCAATTCCGTCGTCTTCAACCTCTAGAGACCTCTTCAAAGTCTAATTTCTTATTTCGTAGACTCAGATTTCGTAGCTTCAATCACACAGTTCGGTTTAACATCAGAGCCGTCATTGATATCGACACTCATCAGAGTAAGAAGAAGAGAAAACCTAAACCGGGTTTTTTCGAAGAAATCAGCGGTAAATGGTCTTCCCGAATCAACCCTACAAGCGATAAATTGCCTTGGCAGAAGCAAGAAGAGCAAATTCAACATCATGATGAAGAAGAAGAAGACGAATCAGCAGAAGATTCATCTACTAAGAGAACCGATTCAAATCGTCGATATTCAGCGAGTGAGCCGTCGAGTTTCCCAAAGCCAAGCGGATACATGTCTGCTCCATGGGTTAACAATGGTGGTTCTAAAGCTGCTAACTTTCCGTCTAGCTCCGAGCTGGAAATTCAAAATTCGAGTTTCGATGATGGTTTTAGTGTAAATAGATATAGAAAGGAAACAGATTCTGGGAATAGAGATTTAGATTTAGATGCTGGTGAAAGAGGGATGATAGACTCAGGGAAAGATAAAAGAATATGGAGAACGAGGAGGAGTAATACGGTAGAAGCTGAGAGGATTGTACCAGAACATGAGCTAAGAAGGTTGAGGAATATAGCTTTGAGAATGGTTGAGAGAGTAAAAGTAGGTTCTGCAGGAGTTACACAGGCGCTTGTGGAAGCTATTCATGAGAAATGGGAAGTTGATGAAGTTGTGAAGCTAAAATTTGGAGAGCCTTTTTCTCTTAATATGAAGAGAACTCATGAAGTTTTGGAGGTTAGATTCGAATCTGTCGAAAAAAAAAGGAATGATCTTTTTCTGTTAGAATTCTGAATAAATGTGTTTGCTTGTTGTTGTTGTTGTTGTGGTTTGTGGTGTTACAGAAGAAAACTGGGGGATTAGTGATATGGAGGTCAGGAAGCTCGGTTGTGCTATACCGAGGAATAAGTTACAAGCTTAAGTGTGTTCAATCATTTATCAAACTGAACAATCTTGATACAAAACCTGAGGTCCTTCGAAGGGATTACATACCAGAAGATGCGAATTACCCGAAGAATGTACCTAAAGAACAATTATCCGAGCTATGTGAACTGAATGATTTGTTGGATGAGCTTGGTCCAAGGTTTCATGATTGGACAGGGTGTGATCCGTTGCCTGTTGATGCAGACTTGTTTCCTCCATATGTTGAAGGGTATAGGGTTCCGTTTAGGATTCTTCCTCAGGGAGTGAAACCTTGTTTGTCTAACACGGAAATGACAGAAATGCGTCGGCTTGCTAGGACAAGCCCACCACATTTTGCTCTGGGTTCGCATTAAATCATCAAGTCTTAAGTTCTTCTTAGTAGTAAGTAATATATGTTTTCTTAAGTGACCGTTGCTTTTTTTATTTAATCATGTTAAGGGAGGAGCAGAGAGTTACAAGGTCTGGCTATGGCAATGGTAAAGCTATGGGCGAAAAGTGCAATCGCCAAAATAGCAATCAAACGCGGTGTAGAAAATACGCGAAATGAGAGAATGGCGGAAGAACTAAAGGTTTGATGAAAACATAAACTCTCGTATAGATTCATAAGCACCAATATTTTCCCTCTTCCTCACATAGTTTTTATCTTTTCATTCTTGAAGAGACTTACACGCGGTATACTTGTTTCAAGAAACAAAGAGTATATTGTCTTCTACAGAGGCAATGACTTCATGCCTCCTGCGGTTGCAGAAGCATTGACTGAGAGGCAAAAGGAGATAACGGAAGTTCTTCAAACCAAAGAGGATCAAGCCCGAGAAATGGCTTCAACAAGAGGCACACTTACATCACAAGCTAAATCGCCTAAAACCCAATTGCTAGCTGGAACGCTAGCTGAGACTATAGCTGCAAGTTCTCGGTGGGCACCAGAGGCAAGCAGCATTGACATTGAGGAGTTGAAGAGAGAATCAGCTTCCATCAAAAGAACTGCGTTGATTAGAGATCTCCAGCTAAGACTTCTTTATGTGAGTATCAACTTTCTTTTCTTTTCTTTTGGGTATCTGACTGCAAACATGTGATCTGACTCAAATTTGATAATCTCTCTTTTGTTCCAGGGAAAGCAAAAGTTGAGAAAAGCTGAGAGAGCTTTAGCTAAAGTGCAAAAGGATCTTGATCCATCGGATCTCCCGACTGATTCAGAAATAATCACAGAAGAAGAGAGACTTCTCTTCCGCAAAATTGGTTTGAGTATGGATCCGTTTCTTCTAGTAGGTAAGCAGAAAGAACTTATGAAGCCATGTTTAAAACTCAAAATGCGTTTTTTTTTGTGGTAATATCTTTAAAAACGTTTTACAGGAAGAAGAGAAGTGTATGATGGTACCATAGAGAACATGCATTTACACTGGAAACATCGGGAGCTCGTAAAAGTGATTGTTAGAGGGAAATCTCTACCGCAAGTCAAACATATAGCTATCTCTTTGGAAGCTGAGAGTGGAGGAGTATTGGTATCCGTTGATAAAACCATGAAAGGATACGCCATTATACTCTATCGTGGAAAGAATTATCAAATGCCATTTAGGCTTAGGCCTTCAAATTTGTTGACGAGAAGAAAGGCCTTTGCTCGATCCATTGAGCTTCAAAGAAGAGAAGTAATGATGATTATGATTATTACATGTAACTTGTGTGGAAAGTTTCTGTTTTCTGATCCAAATATTTTGGTTTCTTTGTTTTCGGACAGGCACTCAAGTATCATGTTGCGGACCTAGAGGAACGGATTGGTCTGTTGAAGACCGGACAGGTTTGATGAAATCTTGATTGCTTTTTTATTTATATAATGGATCATCATTTATCAATGTACTTAGATCCCTTATGAGTAAACAAAGTATGATGAAACTTGATGCAGGACGAGGATATGGAAACTCGCAAGAAAAGTGATGGAGAGGAAGAGAACTTGTATTTGAGAGTTGATGAGTCTGAATTTTCTTCTGACGAGGTAAAATAAGATCCTCCTGAAGAAGGTTCCTTGATGAGGATTTGAAAAAATATTGACATATCTGAAATGGAATTTTCTATGAACCAGGATGACTCTCTGGAATGAGAATCAGAATAAAATGAAAATTTCTTATCATCGGAAGAAGAAGAAGAAATTTGAACCGGTAAAACAAATGTAATCATTCGTTTCGAATAAAATATTCTAAATGCTGCATGAAGTTAAAAGTAGCCGTTGCTTATAAGCCATGCAAATTGAAATGTGTTCACTCCTTCATGCATGGTAATTTGAGTCATCACTTACTAATTTTCTTAAAATAGATTTACAGAAATTAAAATATTATAAATATAACCTAAGAGTTTACATTTTGTAATTCGAGTTATTTCTTTTTTTGTTATACCGTCCGCAGGTTACAGAGATAATAAGTATTTACTTATTTTAAAGCATTTTTATATTCCCAGCGTTAAAAGTTTAAAGATGTGTTTTTGAAAAACCAAAACAAAACCTATAAATAAGATAAAAATAAGTAAATATTTTTATATTACTTTGAAATCTTTACCATCATAACTTGAGTTGTTAATACAATATATCTTATTTAATACAAGTCTTTCTTTTGGGTTTTGAAGTAGCACTTGAAAGAACAAATAAATATATACTTTTTTGGATAAAACACTTTTACAACAAAGGGAATTGGACGTCGAGAACGACAAGTGTAACAACGTGGTAGGAATCCAGGGCTGGTTTGTATCACTTCATAACTCAAACTACCATCTGTGATTATGCGTCCAGGCATGAGAAGTGAGAAGTCGCCGAGAACACACTCAATATGGAAAGTGACACAACAATCTTTACATGTGTAGAACCATGTCTTGGTACCTTGTTTTCTCTCACATAAATCACACCAATACTCTCCACTCGTGTTCCCGTCATAGCATAAAGAGAGAAGATGTTCATCGTACCAATGCTCTGTTGTTTTCGGCAAAACAACACATCTGAAATCTAAAAATATTTTACAATCATCACAACCAAATGTTGAATAACTAACTCCACCGCAAGCAACACATTTTGTTCTTTCGTTACAATAGTACAAGCGGCATGGATGACTTTCATGGATGATAGAGTCAGAAAGTGCGCCACATATAGCATCTAACTGTGGACCTTGAAACTCGGTATACCTGAAACCAGATGAATAGTTATCACACGCACAACATTGAAAATGTGTCATGTCACTACATAATAGAGTAATTGGTGTGTAATAATATACATGACGTTTCTTCCTAGGAAGATTAGCGCATGTTTTATGGAGAACGAAATCGCATTGCACGCAACCGTAGAATGCTTGGGAATATATAGGGTAGATACATGCTGCACAACGAATATTGCTTCTACTACAAATAATGTTTTCCTCGTTGAGTTTTAGATAATGTTCCTCGTGACTAAAATGACATATGAGATTTCCATTATTTATCATCTTAAATGGTTCAATTTCTTGAGTTTCTTCGGGTATCCCCTTGAGTTCTAAGCCGCCCCAAACACCAGATTGTGTTACACATCTAGAATGAATGGCATAATCAGAACAAATCAGGCATGAATACGCTCCATAGGACCAATCAACATTTTTTCGACAAACTCGGCATGTCCAATTTCCAGGAGTAAGATGAAGAAAGACGATGTTCGTGACGATTGACGTTGATGATTTCTGGTAAGTCAATACAACTTTGATGTATCATGAAATCACATTGTTGGCATGAATAAGGACTTCGATCACCATTCATCCCACAAGTATCACAATCAAAAGATATTTTCCTCGGCATAAGGTTTAGTTGATGCTCGTGAGCCTTAGAAAATAAGATTGAAAGTGGTGGTGGATTCTTTACACAAGAAATGTCCACACTGAATTTACAGATTAAACAATGATAAAATCTGTGAGGTAATTTGTCTCCGCATATACGACATTCTCCATCAGAGAAATGGTGGTCTTTGCGTGTAAGGAGCTTAATAGGGTGTTTAGGGTGAAACATAGAGTTTATCTCTAAAGAAAGTTTAGAACATTCAAAGTGGAATTTCAGTTGACACTGAAAGCATTTGTAATAGCTACCATAACCTGGCTCTTCACAAAAATCACATAATTCACCATACTCATTTTTCACGAGGACAAGAGGGTGTTGATGAGATTTGGGATGTTCAATAACATCTGGTGGTGGATTTTGGCACAAGCCGTGTCGACAGCAACATCACATATGTAACAATAATAAAACATACATAACAACAATTGTCCACATAACTTACAGTGTTTTTCTCTATATCGACCCTCCAAGAAGGAGAGGTGGAGAGGGTGTTCATGATGAGATGGGTGGTTGATCTCTAAAGATGACTCTGCACATTCTTTGTGAATAGAGATACTACACTCATAGCAAGAATAACCGTCTTTCTTGTAACCACCTCCTAAACGGCACATTCTGCAATGGCGAATCCAAGGCGCAGGATATAAAGGGTGTCGGTGAGCTGGTAATTGTATTCTAATCATGGACATGGTGATGAATGTTTTTATTTTGTTTTTTAAACGTGGTGATGATGAATGTTTTTTTAATAATATCAAGAACGTTGATCGATGTATTTATAACTTTCTATTAGATTTTGTAACAAGCAAAATATTCTTAATCACAAGCAAATAAACAAGAAAGGAACAGATCCTAAGCTTATGAATCTTTTTCTCTTTAGCATATGCAATCCTTACAAGTAACAAAAAAGGTAGAAATCATATACTCATGAATATAACTTTTTTCCTCGAACATACGCAATTCTTTGCTTTATTGGGGTTTTTTTTTTTAAAACCCCTAATTTTCTTATCATTTTATGCATGAATCTTGAATCATGATTTGTGATTTACGCATGATCATTTTAAAAATTTTTAACTACAAAAAAAAAAAACGGAGGGAGTACAATCTTCAAGACACGTGTCCAGGTTTCCCATCCATGGTTTTCCTTATTATCGCTTGGTAATCACCTGCCACATTACCCGTTGAAGGATGACCATTATATTTGTAAGTTATGTAGAGGATTGCATTCTCTGCCTTGAACTTCTCACGCGGTTCTCTTGTGGCTTCTTCTCTAGTTTCTACAACTACCTTCTTCATCTCCAAGCGTGGGGAAGCCCTCAAACTCTAAAATTACATTGGCAAGCATAAGAGGAAAAAGACAGCAATTATATAAAAGTTGACAGAGAATGATTGCATTAATTTCAAGTACTTACACTGCCTTCTTTCGAGTAGAATGCAATTTCCGCAAAGAGATGTAGCCACCACCCATTCTCATGCAACTCTGATTCTTGCACCTGCCATGCCATAATGATCCACAAAAATGTATCTCAAACTAAAACTGAAAATAAAATAAAACTCAAGAGTAAAAAAAATACAGTAATGAACAACTTACCACGTAATAGTTATTATTGTCAGCGGCCAAATCGTCATCGGAAAACCATTTAGGCATATCTCCTTTATAGAAATCATCAATTGTATTGTCAACCCAATAATTATCCACAGCCTCGGTACCTATATACTATAAACAGTTAGTCCTCTAGCTAGTGATCTCTCTATATATAACAAAATTAAAGTCCTAACAATTAAACCAGGAATGGTAGGTAATAATAATCTTACATTTGATTCTACAGGCGAAGGTCATCCATGTGAGACTAATACAATCTCGAGGTCCAGCATTGTTGAACAGCGTCTGGAAAGAGAGGATAGTGTGGAAGGCCGGATCCATTGCCTCCAAAGTTATGTAGAAGTTGGTGTTTGAATTAATTGTATGATTATACTTTTCCCACCGCACAAACTTCAAATTTCTTCCCTGTCAAAAGCAAAACAAGAACAAAAGAAGATTTAAAAAAAAAACAAAAAACCCGAGAATAATATGAAAAGAAACATAAAGATTGAGTAACCTTCTGAAAATTGTAACACTAGAGTCCTAGCCTACCAAAAAGTTGGATATGATAACCATCACCCCAACGAGACTTAACTAGTCTATACGGACGTGAAGAGCGATCCAGATCAAAATCCTACAAAACGACGCTGCCATATTTTCAAAACACTGGAGAAATCAAAATCAAAATCAATACATAAGGCATCATGAACTATTAAAGGAGTTCGGAGATAGATTATTACATAGGCCAGTTTGGGATCCCTTCGCTCTCGGATAGCTTTTGGCCTTTCCCTTCGCCTTCGCACTGAGTCCGGTACTCCTGAAGTTCGAAGCCTCGAGTTTGGTACTCTTGAAATTCCAATCCTCCTGAGTTCATCACTTGATACTTTATCCGCCATAATCCCCCTAAATCTGTCGTAAGCCCTAAATCTCAAATTCTGTAATTTTCTAATCTCATAATCTATACGTATGTAGGTCAATTATATTTAAACATATAGACATCTTACCACGTAATACTTTTTATTGTGACACCAGGAGAGTTGAGGACACAGGCCGTGGCTTTTGCTTCTAGGCAAATTAATTTAATTTCAGTTACTTTTATTACGACATTTTACTTGTCTGAAAGGGTTAGTTACAACATTTTCCGTACAACCTAGCTAGGTCCAACGCATGAGCTACCATATGATTTGATTGTCATGCTTAAAGTGCATCCCCAAGGTTCTTTTGCTCGATAAAAAAAAAGTATCCTCCAATGTATATGACATTATCTCAAGCCAAACACAAAGTTTCAAAATGGTGCTCCATATAATTACATTTAAGTTTTTTCAATATATAAAAATCATCTTTACATGTTTTTATCTTAAAATCTAAAAGTATTTTTAATAACTCATTAATTAAAAATAAAAATTAATCGCAGCGATTATAAAACAAACACATAGCCATCAGTTGCTGTAATTGGTTGATGGTGGCTGCGACTTACAAACGAACAACAAAGCAATCAATCGCAGTGACTATCAAACAAACAATTGA
This sequence comes from Cardamine flexuosa, assembly GCA_963555745.1. NCBI lineage: Eukaryota > Viridiplantae > Streptophyta > Magnoliopsida > Brassicales > Brassicaceae > Cardamine > Cardamine flexuosa. The sequence goes on along the minus strand of OY743215.1, from coordinate 4,091,331 downwards.
ACTGGTCGCAGTTGTTGGTCTCTGTTTTTAATCGCTGTCCCTGGCGACTGCAAAATGAACGGGGCCATCCTCATGATAATCATCAAAGGCACTCATGTCAAGCGGGTAACGAAGTTTCCCTCCAATACCTCCAAACCCTCTGCAAAACGCACCACCTTCACAACCAAAACGTTTACAACCAATCCACTAACGACATCTTCTCCTCCACATCAAATTCTTTTAAATTCTCATCAGCACTGTTTCCTTCTTCTTCTTCTTGTTCATTGTTCAAGTGTTTGATTACAATTTCACCGGTTGAACGGTTCAACATCACATATCTTTTGATATCAAGATCTTCCCACACAATAAGTGTCTCAGCAGCACCAGACTCCAGGGCGTACAACGTCTTATCAAGGCCATATACAAACTTCCCAGTGCCATTGGCTACCTCTTCAAAATAGTCCGTAAGCAAACGCCTCTCTTTCACCAGTACTTTAGATGTCAGTTTGATAGCGTCCTTGAAACCTGTTTCTCCTCCGATAGTTACAATCTCCACACTCACAATCTTGGCCGCAAGCTTGGGATCAAACTTATCTGACTGAGTCAATGCAGGCTTCCAATCTCTTAACCCAGCAAGTACAATGCCATCAACGTTAGGCTCTTTTGTTGAAGGGTCGATGAAGTAGAGTGTGGCTAGCTCAGCAGTTTTCCTCACAAAATTCTCGAAACGGAGATTGGCAGACTGAATACCTGATTCTCCTCTTTCGGGTTTCAAGGGAGAATCAGAGAACTTGTGAAGCACTTCACTGGTGTAACCTCTCAGAGTTCCAAAGAGAGTTCTGTACTCCTCCATTACAATATATCCTAACTTCTCATTCAGAGCTTCTTCTGTCATGTCTGCCATTTTATGCAACTATACCTGAAGCGAGTTATATATATAATGAGTTGTGATCATTCAAGTAACTGAGGATAAAATATCGAATCGAATTAACCAAAAAGCCTTGACAATAATAAATCTACATACTTCTCAAAATATCTCTCCAAATACTGAATCATGGAAAAGCCATAATCAAATAGAGAAGAAAATACATAATAAGCTAACTATTTCCCTAATTATACTTCTGTCAAAATCAAATTCTGATAGCATACATCCAATTCCCAAGCCCTAATTTCAGCAATAATAATAAATCTACGTACTTCTCAAAATATCTCTCCAAATATTGAATCATGGAAAAATCATAATCAAGTAGAGAAAATAATAAGCAAACTAAATCCCCAATTATATATACGTGTGTCAAAACTCAAATTCCGATACAATACATTCAATTAGCAAACCCTAATTTCAATCAAATCATAACAAAATATCCCATAGAAAAAAAACTCATTGTCTCATACTATCAGATCAGTCGATAGACAAAAATACAAGAAAAAAAGAAAATCAAGGTCAGAAAGAACGAACCTGATTAAGAACCGAGAAATTTATGTTCTTATATTACTTGTTTGAAAAAGCATAATCAGTTGCGAGCAAAGAAAGAATATATAAATGTATTTTTGGGCCTACTCCAACATCTAAAAGACTAAAACAGACTCACTTTAATGGGCCTAGTATCGTGTTACGAGTTAGAATTCGAAGTCCCGAACCGACATCGTTTTGAAACTTTTGGGACTAAATCTGAGGGGAAAACTGAAATCAGGGTTTGATCCGCGGCGAAGAGATCCCTCCTGTTATTATTGTCTCTCTCTCTCAGTCTCAGGTGCCGTTCTCCATTTCTCTAATTTTGTTTATCATTTTGCTTGATTTTAGCTTGTTTTGGTTCGTTACCTATCAACGTTAGTTTCATTTACTCGAAAGCTTTTAGATGTACGAACTTTTTCTTCTGCAACTAAAAATTGTTTTATGTTTATATCAAACTTGCTTTTTTTTTATATCTTTTCTTCTGCTCAGATTCTGCTTTATATCTGACCTAGGAACCAAAATTTCATATGTATATTGCAGATATGGCCTATCTCCTAGCAAACTCCTGTCATCCGAACTGCGTACGAGCAATGAAAGCGCAAGTAGAACACGGTAAGTCGGTAACTTACATCCTTTGCATCATTTAGAGAAGCTGTGATTTAGGATGAAATGATTATACATGGATTGGGTTTATTTATTTGCTTTTGTGTCTTTTGCAGATCCATCTCAAGCTGCGGCTTTGGTAGCTGTTCACCTCATTAGCTCTGCTCGGGTTATACTTGAGCTTGACTCTAAGTACACTGACTTCTCTGCTCAGTACTTGTGTGACCGTGCTCGTCCCAGCAGTGGTCAAGACGTCACTGTTAACAGATTGGGCTCATTTGGGATGTACCATCAGAACACCACCATTGGCTGCTTACATCCCTCGCATTTCCATGAGAGGTGAAGTGATTGAGGCTAACACTCTTGAAGAAGGATTGTAGTTGCTTGCCCATCAACCGGTAGGAGCAAGGCTCCATGTGTTCAGTCCGGAGATTGACAATGTCGGAGATGTAAGTGCTGTTTTTTTTTCAAATTCAGTATTGTGTAGAGATTAGTGACAAAGTTTTGGTCTAATTTTTATTTTATTTGGTGTGTGGTAGGGGATTTATACTGGCCTTCCAAGTAATCGAACACGTTATGTTGGACTTAGAGACGTAGTCATACTTGGGGTAGAGGAGTTCGGGGGAGATACTGTCGCTGATGTGACGATATGCAACAAGAAGAAGTCTGGATACGTCAAAGTATCTTTGACACGTATGTTTCTCTCAGCATCGCTTGATGGTGACGACTCTAAGAGCATAGGGCCAACAGCTCTGCTTGTTGATTTCTGCGTCCCTCGCTTATCTAAGTAAGCAAGAGCTTAGATCTTGGTAAGTTTCTCGAGAACTATTTGCTACTTGTGTGGAACTTGTTTGTGGTTCTAAATTAATAATGTTTTAGTAGACTTATGGTCTGTAATTTAAAGATGTTAAGAAGTCCAGTATCTTGAAAACCTTATGCTAGTTGTGTAACACGTTTGTGATCCGAAATTGAGATTGGAGTATTAAGACTTTTTATCTGTGAGTTAAGAAGTTGATTACTACTTTCTAAGGCGTAAATTTAGAATCGATCTGATATATATATACTCCAACTAGGCATTGCACCTGCTAATCATCATCCTTTTCGTAGTCACCTGTAAATATGTGTTGTTTGGTCAAAGTCGGTCCTATTGTGCAGGGAATAACCATGATTTAACAAATTAGAGTTACGGTAGAGCATACCATTTTTTAAACAATAGTTTATTGAACGCTTCAATTTCATCACCATTTGATTTATACTAAAATCATCACAATTAGTAGACCTGCGCAAAAAAATCGAAATCCAAAACTGATCCGAAACCAATATGAAAAACCCGGCTTTGAAACCGAAACGAATGGATTTAAAATCCGAATGGATTCTATATTAAAATCCGAATAATCCGAATCCGAATTGGATTCTATATTTAAAATTCGAATAATCCGCACCTAAACTGAACCGAATCCGAGTCTGATCGGATATTCGAAATAAATCTAAAATAACCGATATTAACTATAAAATATATATAGTTATATACACTCATATTTATTTTTCGATATCTTAGTTTTCTTTTTCTTTTTTGATTAATTTTTCTTTTTTTTATTCATATTCTTCTCGATATGTTCAGGTTTTTTGGGTTTTTTTGGATTTGTTCGGGTTTTAGCCGAATTTTTTTCGGATGTTTCAGATTTATTTTGGGTTTTGGCTGGATTTCTTTCGGATTTTTCGGATTTGTTTAGATTTTTTGGATGTTTTGGATTTTGGATACAAAATCAAAATAACTGATATTATATTCGGTTTTAAATCGGGTTTTATAAAAAAATGGAAATCCGATCCGAATCCGATTAGATCCAAACTGAAATTATGTTATAATCCGAACAGATTCATATTTTCTTTATCCGAAAAATCTGATCCGATTCGATCCGAAAATTCGAATGTCCAGGCCTAACAATTAGTATGTGTGCGTTAGGTGACAAAATTCAAATAACGGAAAAGTATTTGATAAATATACATATACAAAAAAAGAAAAAAAAACTGTTTGACTATACAGGCTGGTTAATGCTGTAGTTCTTATAAAATCGGAATATTGTGAGTAAGTCAACGGTCAACGTATCGATTGGAACCAAACAAAAGACATGATTCAAGCCCAAGTCACCCCGTCATTATAACTCAAATGTCAAAATAGAGATGCCCATTGAGAACCAAGAAAACGACTCTAACCTGAAAACAATAGCATTTCAATAAACTAGTTTATCTTTACCATATTAAGATTCTCTTTTACTAATAAGAACAAGATATAGATAGTTCTAGTAGTTATTGTTTTCTTATGAAAAATAAAAGGGGTTTCAACTTTCAACACCAATGGAGACTTGAAGAGTATATATAAATAAAGGTTTCGATCGATCCAGTTTTCTTCTCTTCAATTAATTACAAAAAAAAAAAAAAAAACATATCTTAAAATCCATTCTTTTCGCAGTGCCGACCATCGTATCTTCCTCGCGTTATTTGTTAAATTACCAATTTGTCACTTCCAAGAAACTTCTCATCCTCTTTTTGGAAACGTGTTTTTTTCCACAAAATAAGAGAGACGGGAAGAAGGCTAATTATTATTAAAATAATGAGATACTGTATTAAGAATATTCTTAAACACTCTATTAAAGACCAAGACATACAAAAGACACACCAACCATGCTTCCATACCGCGTAAATCTTTAAAAATGTAACAAACATTTTATAACAAAATTATTTTCGTCTCGGTTATTAATTGCATACATTGTATTATTGTCTAGGGGTTTTTTACTTTTACTTATTAACCGCTAGGAAATTAGTTTTTGTTTTTAATGTTCTCTGGCATCTTTGTACTTAGAATATCTACATCAGTAAAGCTTATAAACTCATAACTAACTTGACTATTTTCAACAAAAATAATACGTTTAACTATTTTTTTCTGACGAATCTCCACATAGTCAATACTCTCAGAAATATAATCTAGTCACATCTATGATAACATACAATCTATTTATTAACAAAAATCAAATCATAGGATAGTAAGTTAATAACCATAAGACTAGAAACTAAATATTAATTATATGATTTTTTTTCCAGTTTTTTTAGTTGATATAACTAAATACTATATTAGTATAGTAGTATGCACTATGCACATCGAATCTAATTATTAGAACGCTTGTATATATCTAACACATGTTTTATTTTTGTCTTATTAATCATCAAGTTTTACGCGGTGCAATCTCAATGAAACAGTAGCGAGTAAACGCTTTATCTAATTTAAAAAATAATAAAATAATTGGAAAGAAAGTCAAGTCACCGTCAAACCCATCCGCGCTCACCGCGTTCACACCTTCACGCGCTTCCTTCATCCTTTGTTTTTTCTCCTTCGCTGACAAATAAACCTTTTTTTATAAATGTCTGAAACCGAAAACCAGAACCATAAAATCAAATATTTGTCTTCAACTTCAAACACTTGGAGCTTTTTGATTTCACATCTAATCTTATAAGTCAAACACTTTTCAAACAAAATTCGTCAAACTCTGATTTTTTTCTTACCTTTAATGGAAATCACTGCTTTCCCATTTCCATACCTACAAGACGACGAGTGTTCTCATTTCCTTGGCCTATTTCAAGACATGGACTCTTCTCCTTCTAGTTTCGGATTAGAAGGTTTTGGTAACGACAATAATACTAACAATCCTAGAAAACGCCCAAGAAAAGACGACGAAGGCGGAGACGGCGGAGGAACAGAAGCTAATGCTAGTAATCACCAGCCTGCGTTTGGAGACATACTCGCTACGCTTTTGTTATTAGACGAGGAAGCTAAACAGAAACAGGAACAGGAACAGTGGAATTTTGAATCTAATCGAGACAAGTCTCTTCTTGAAGCTAATCACAAGAAGAAGTTGAAAACAATGGATGGTTATTACAATCAATTACAAGGTCATTACTCTGCAGCTGGTGAAACCGATGGTGTGCAGCGTTCTAAACGCGCACGCAAAACCGCGGTTGCTGCTGTGGTTTCCGCCGTAGCTTCCGGCGAGGATATAGCCGCTGCTGCTCCAGTTGCTACGGCGGATATTGCTAGTGGTTCCGGGTCTGGACCGGGTCATAGGAGGCTTTGGGTGAAAGAACGGACAACAGATTGGTGGGACAGAGTTAGCCGGCCAGATTTTCCGGAGGAGGAGTTCCGGCGAGAGTTTCGGATGAGCAAATCGACGTTTAATCTAATATGCGAGGAGCTAGACGCGACGGTGACGAAGAAAAACACGATGCTTAGAGACGCGATTCCAGCTCCAAAACGCGTCGGCGTTTGCGTTTGGCGTTTAGCTACTGGAGCTCCGCTTCGCCACGTGTCGGAGCGATTCGGGCTTGGAATCTCCACTTGCCACAAACTGGTCATCGAAGTCTGCCGAGCGATCTACGACGTTCTGATGCCCAAGTATCTCCGGTGGCCGTCGGATTCAGAGACCAATTCGACGAAAGAGAAATTCGAATCGATTCACAAAATCCCAAACGTCGTCGGATCAATCTACACCACACATATTCCGATCATCGCTCCGAAAGTCCACGTGGCGGCGTATTTTAACAAAAGACACACCGATAGGAATCAGAAGACGTCGTACTCGATAACCGTACAAGGAGTGGTCAACGCCGATGGGATCTTCACCGACGTTTGCATCGGAAACCCCGGATCTCTCACCGACGATCAGATCCTCGATAAATCTTCGCTTTCACGGCAACGCGCGGCGCGTGGGATGCTACGTGACAGCTGGATCGTCGGAAACTCGGGATTTCCGTTGACTGATTGGCTTCTTGTGCCTTACGCAAGGCAGAATCTGACGTGGACGCAGCACGCGTTTAATGAGAGCATCGGCGAGATCCAGGGGATTGCTACAGCGGCGTTTCAGCGGCTTAAAGGACGGTGGGCTTGTCTGCAGAAGCGGACGGAGGTGAAGCTTCAGGATCTGCCTTATGTGCTCGGAGCTTGCTGTGTGCTTCACAACATCTGTGAAATGAGGAATGAGGAGATGTTGCCGGATCTGAAGTTTGAGGTCTTCGATGATGTGACGGTGCCGGAGAATAATCTCCGATCTACGACTGCGGTTAATACGAGGGATCATATTTCTCACAATCTCTTGCATCGTGGCCTTGCCGGGACAAGAACTCTATAGACTCTGTTTTCTTGTATTTGAAACAAAAATTTTATTGCAAATTCTTTTTCCAAAATAGGAATAAAAACACTTAGTGGATACAGAAGAATAGTGGAAATGAGTGTAGGAACTGGCTGATATTGTTTGTGTTACTATTAGCAGCATTGTGTAATCGTTTTAGTTCATGTATTTTTCTATACAGATTGAATTTAAACATTCTACAGAAATAAGCTTTTACTTCTTTCAAAGTTTTCCCAAAATAGGAAGAGAAAGCAAGTCCACTTTATTCCAACTCTTGTCAAAGCAATGTAATTGATCAGTGGAGGACCATTACAAGCTCACGGTTAGACAAAAGTAAAACGATGATTTAATGGAAGTTGTACATCGTATAACCTGTCTGTCTTTATTCCTGAAGTTTGTTTCTTTTTAAGTGAGCTTGCATGATCTTCCTTGTCTATTTTACTGTTAGTTTTTCGATGGGTTTCTCGTTTTGAATCTTCATCACAGCATAAGAAACTTTGAAGGTTATGGTATCAATGATAGCATGAGAAACTTTGAAGATTATGGTTTTGGTCAAATGGTACTAATGTAATCCGTTTGATCAGTTGATGCATTTGTTCTTGTGTTTTGGGAATGATATTTGGTAGAACACAAATTAGCAACTCTGAATGCATCAAAAATGAACTATTTGATATTCTAAATGATTTAGAGTGGAAAAGGAAAAAATATCTTCTAACCAATACTATGAAAACCTAGAATTTACAGTTTGAGCACTTAGTAGAATATAGGAGGCATATTTTGTTAACAACAACACAATATAATCCCGGTGGATGTTGCAGCAAAAGAAAAACGAACATGAGGTCTAAATCTTTTTTTTTTTGTATTTGTTTATTTCTTTCTAAATCATAATTAAAATTTGTGTACTATGAACTGAAATATTGAAGTTAAGCTCTTAGAAAAGAGAATCCAAATTTGGGGTTACTAAATGTGAAACGAGGTAAGCATGTTACTCAATCATATTTGTGGCCTTGTGGGCTAAGGATATACAATGGAAATGAATAAGAACATGTTATAAGCATTTATTTTCTTTCACATGGAATATGCTGTAAAAAGTTTATATTGTGTTAATTATGAACCACAACATGTAAATCTACCTCAACATAAATTAAACCATTTGACATTCAAAGAATATAGTTGATAAAATCAATTTTCTACTCTTATACAACAGAAGTATAAATATTAATTGTATGCGACTTAATAACTAGTATAATTATAAGTCATGATTCAATAGTAGTTACTCTTAAAGATTCAAATCATAGGTTTTCTTTATGTAATCGAAGTAGTTGCTTTGGCTATGTGGTTGTTTGTACAAACGAGAATGTAATCAAGAAGACATAAAGGATGAAATATTTTTAAATGTTAAAGGCGATATGATAGATATTTCATTTTTTTTTTGTTTAACCGAGAAAGCAAAAATAATCGAAGATGCATATATATTGTTTTAAAAAGTTGTGATTATCCAAACATTATAATTTCATCACACACAGGAAAAATCGTCATTCGTCAATCGTCACAGCTTGTTTCCTTAAAAAGCCATTAGCTTCTTTTCAAGCCGGCTTGACTCATTTATATTACCAGATTACCCCTACTGTCACAATGAGGGGACCGGTCTGCTCTGGTGTAAACCGATGGGTAATATCGTAATTTCAAAATAGCCAATTCCATTGCCGATCAAAAACAAGCAACCAACGAACGCGCTGTTCGTCTCGATCCCGTCCTCTCATGGCTGTTGCAAGGACGTCGCTGGATTTCGATTTCGATTTCAAGTTCTTCACGTACTCTTTAGAACGATCCAATCTCACGAGTTCCTAATTTCGGGAGATACTTTTGTAAACTAGGGGGGGGGGGAATTGTAATTTCCTTCGCCACGATTTTGATTCAAGGTACGAGGTTTCGTTCTCATTCTTCTATCTTTGAAGTTTGATCCGGGTTCTAGGGTTCTAATTCTCTGGGTTTCTCGTTGTTTATCCTGCTAATTGAAGATGCTTGACTTCGTCTCTTTGAAGTTCGTTTGTTTTGATTCAGTTCTCTTCTAGGGTTTAATTTCGTTAGAGCTCTGAATTTTGACTATTTCTAGTTTATTGAGCGTTTGTGTCAATTGAAGTTCGATTTTTGTGAAATCACGATTTTTTAGGACAAGGGTCAGTTCAATTTTTCTACTTTTTTGCTTGGAAAAGTAAATACTATGTCTGAAGTTGAGGCATTTAGTTTCATAATTAGTCGGCAATGCAGATAGTTTGTGAAGAAGATATTTAAGGATAGTTTCATAATTATGGGGTTGATGATTGGTGTTTCGCTGGATTGGTGATTTCACTGTCTAGTTTTTGTCCTGTGCTTGAAGATCTAAGATTACGTAGAAGTCAAATTGGGAGATAATTCAACACATTTTCACTTGGATCTCAGTAAGAGAAAAGAATGGATTAGTTCCTCAGGTTTATTTGGATACCATCTTTATTCTTGTGTAGTTTACTTCCCAGTTTACTATAGCTTTTGGCAATTTTTGTACATCAGCTAAATTGTTAGATTTATTGTTCCCTTATCGGTTTAAGCTCTCCAGTTGGGTAGGGTAGTTGCTTAATTTTAGAAGAAAAATACCATGTGCTGTTATGGTTCTGACTTCTGAGCATGATTCTGGCTTTATTGCAAATATATGCAACGATAGTTTACGAATCCTTGTGTTTTCTATATATGTATAGATTTGAGAATTTGTATATTTTTCTTCCTTTTCTTAAACACTTGGTTAGTGCAAATGGAATGGTTGATTATCTTGCTTGTTTTCATGTATACTCTCGCAATGCCATTCTCGTGATAAATCGTTCTGGGCTTGTCGCTTTGCAGGTGCACCTTTACTAAAGGTTAAGGGAATGTCAGCACCTGGAAAGTTTGATTATTCTTCTGGTGGGCCAGATAGGTCTTTATACAGGTCCAATTTAGCTGCACAGATGGAAAGATCTAGTAGCTTTCGCGAGATTGAACATCCTGTCTCATCTTCTCACCCAAACATGTTGAGGAGCACTTCACCAATTGCACAGACCGATGTAACAAATTTCTTTCAGTGTTTGCGTTTTGATCCTAAGGTGGTTGCCGCAGATCACAAGTCTATTCGTCAAGGTGACTTTAAACGTCATGTGAATATTGCTCTTGGGATTCCAGGAGATGATTCTCCAAGCACAATGCTGAAAGGTAAGTTAGTTCCATCTCCTATACCAGAAGAGATCAAAAGACTAAAGGCTGGTCTGCGCGAAAACAATGTGAAGGCCAGGTAGATTATTACAATAAGTTAATAATTATACGCCGGAGTTCTGTTTACCTAATTGATTTTTGTTGTTGCAGGGAACGTGTGAAAATTTTCAATGAAGCTTCTTCTGTATTTAATAAGTTTTTTCCTAGTGTACCTACAAAGAAAAGATCTCGACCAGAAGGGTTTTCTAATGACCCCTCGGGAGATCGGTTGGCTTTAGGGCCAGGTTTAGGTAAAATGGGAATTCAAGGTCAGACTCTGCCTGGTTGTTTTGAGTTTGACCAGCAAAAGTTGGACGAACGACCTAAAAGTGGTGCATTAAATAAGCGAACTCGTACTTCCATGGTAATTCTTGATTTTTGTTTGACAAGATACGGTTTAGTGTATTATCCTCATGAAACTGGTTTCGTCAAATATATTGTTTCATACTTCTACTGAACAGACCTTTTGTGTCATGTTGTAGCCTTCTATAGGTGCATTTTTGAACCAGTTACAGTGAAAATTTTGGACTGTTATCCTAGAAAAAAGCTATACATGGTATTAGTGGATATTTATTTAGAATTTGTGCTTCCAAATTTTGTGTATGTGAAATGTTCTATTCAAGCCTGGATATATTACACATCATTAGTCTATTAAGTCTTGTTCAAGCCTGGATATATTACTCAGCATTAGTCTATTAAGTCCTGTTACATCTACAGAATCTCTCAATGCCTTTTCTGTTCTTTTATGCATATTGTGCTCTGCCCTTAAAAACTACAGAATGTTTTTCTAAATTTTGATTCTGAATTTTCAAAGCATCTGGCAGCTTTGATTTATTTATAGTTTGTCACTAATTAATAACTGCAATAATTTTGCTATTATGTGATTCAGATGGATGTTCGAAGTAATGCTATTGTTCGACAACCGGCTGCTATAGACAGGGATAAAGACACAATGAGGATGGCAAATCATACCGCAGTTCAGGGTGAAGATCGATCTTCAATTGGTATTGATGGTTGGGAAAAGTCGAAAATGAAGAAAAAACGATCTGGCATCAAAACAGATAGTCCTTCTAGTTTGGCTTCAAATAAAGCTGTTGATGGTTACAGGGACTTAAAACAGGGTATACCAAAATCAGCTGGTGATTCCAGGTCAAGATTGAATGGTGACTCAAACATGTTAAGGTATCGCTTACCGTATTGAATCATAATTTTTTTGGTTTAATTATATATATGTATATTTTAGTCAACATGCTAGGAAAATATTTATAAATGGGATTTCAAATAAATAAATAGGTAAGCCATTGATTACCTATTTTAAATTGGTTCTTATAGAAAGTAAACACTGGATACATGAGCATTTATGGTTTATAGAATTTCTGTATGTTGGAGATGCACTGTCACAGCAGTGCCTTCTCTTTATCACCACAATTTTCTTACTGGTGCTTTTGTAAATAAAAACAATGACCTTGATTTGACGATTTCTTTAATCCATTAGCTTGGTTATGGAATTGAGGTTGGTGCCTGAGAATATGCTGATGATCCTTTGTTTAGCACCTGTCTGTCTTTTTGAGCATAATCTCTTCTTTCTCCCATCCTTCGTTTTGTTGCCTTCTGCCGAGGAAGGTTATTGGGATTCTCATTCAAGTGGTTTATGTTTCCTGTGTAAATTACTTGTGTAGGCATGGGGCAGTGAATGGTGCTCTTCCATATGGTAGATCTGATAACCTCTCTCAACAGACAGGCTTGGCAGCCCGTTCCTTGCTCTCCAGGGATTCTGATCACAATTCGATGTACAATGAGAAGAGAGAACGAGTTATTGGTTCAGACAAGGAAAGGTTGAATCTCAGGGCTGTCAACAAGTACGTGTTTACAAACACCTGTCAAATTTTTCTCTACATCACATTTGTCATTTTTTTTCTAGTATCTACTCTGGCTGATGCTTCTTTGCAGGTCAAATATTCACGACGAATCCAATTCTTCAAGTCCGACTTCAAACCCAAAGATGAATGCTTCAGTTCGTGGTCCGAGATCGGGATCAGGGTTGCCGCCAAAACTTTCTCCCGTTGTCCACAACACTCCTTCTCCAAGTGATTGGGATATTTCTGGTTGTACAAACAAACCTCCATTGTTGTCTGGAGTTCCTAACCGCAAGCGCATGGCATCAAATCGGTCTTCATCACCGCCAGTCACTCAATGGGCCAGTCAAAGACCACAAAAGATATCTCGTGTTGCAAGAAGAACGAACTTGGTCCCCATTGTTTCGAGCAATGACGATGTTCCTTCATCAGATAACATGTCAGACGTTGGTTGTAGTGAAACAGGTTTTGGATTTCATAGACGCTCGCCAGCAGCTTCTCCTCAAATGAAATTTAAAGGTGAAAATAGCTTGTCTACAACAGCTTTATCAGGAAGTGAAGAATTCAGTCCCCCCGAGATCAAATCTAAAGACAAGGGAAAACAATCTGATGAGGTCGATGGGAAACCTTCTCAGAGTGTTCCTAAAGTCTCCATTCCTGGTTTACAATCTAGAAAAAACAAGCTAGTCTCTGGAGAAGAGCTTGGGGATGGTGTGAGGAGACAAGGAAGGACAGGCCGTGGCTTTTCTTCAACAAGGTCTGTCAACCCAATGGGAGTCATGAAACATGGAACAGCAAAACAACTTCGCAGTGCAAGAAATAGTTCTGACAAGAGTGAAAGGTAGGGAATCCTGTTTCTAAGTACTTCTCTTTTCTGGTTTCCTGGTATGTCTAAAAGTTTTCACACGTTCTCTGCAGCAGGGTAGGTCGTCCACCCACTAGGAAACTCTCTGACCGCAAGGCTTACAAACGTCAGAAAAGTACACCGGCAAATTCGACAACACTAGATTTTCTTGGTAAAACAAGTTCAGTTAATCAGAATTGTTCTTTGGTTGGATTTATTTTTCTTCTCTTCTTTTATTTATGGATATTTCTTATTAGTTGGTTCAGATGACGGGCATGAAGAGTTACTAGCTGCTGTTAACTCGGCAATAAACTTTGGTAAGTACTGTTTGTGGTTCTCTTTATTGTTTATTTATTTCCCAGAAATTTTTGACTAGAATTGGTTTGGTTCTTTGATGCAGCTCAGAACTTTCCGAGCTCTTTCTGGAAGCAAATGGAGCGCTACTTTTGCTTTATATCTGATGCACATATCAATGTCTTGAAGCAGCAGGTAATTTGTTTGCCTGCATTTCATAAGACAGATATTAGACAATCTAGACCTCATAGTTTGAAGGATGTGGCAGATTATTTGATTCGGTATATACTAATTTATTATGTCGACTCTTCATTTTAAATAAATGTCATAACCAATTTCTCTCTCAGGGAGAACTCTCCTCCATGGGCACTACACCAGTGAGGACGTCTTCAGACTTTGATAGTCGTGAAATATTTCCCGAGGAACTTGCAACTAGCAGAGTGGATTCTAAAGCAGCGCCCCTTTATCAGAGATTGCTATCAGCTCTAATTTCAGAGGACTCAACCAGTGTAAATGAAGATTTACAATTTGATGGATTTGGAGCTGATGCTGAATCAGAATTCAGTGTTTTGAATCATATGGTGGAGTTCAATGGCTATAGGAGTGATAGACTGGAATTTGATGAGCTAGAAGATAATGTGTCTGTTATCCCGCTCAAGGGTGTTAATAGCTCAGCCCACCATGTCAATGGAAGATTTTCTGATCATTTTTCCATCGACTTCTCAGACATTCAATATGAAACTTTGGGGATTGATGAAAAGATTTATATGGAAGCTCAATCTATTGGTATTTGTTTGGAACCCATGGTATGTTCCCCAGGAGTTTCAGTTACTGTAGATATGCTGCTTTCTGATGCTATTGGATTTGGACTCGGATGACAATAGTTCCTAGTGGATTGATGTGTTGTTGTTGTGTTTTCTTGCAGCCTAGTATTTCAAATGTGGAGGATGAAGGAATTGTTGACGACATCAAAACGTTAGAGGAGGCTATCTACGAGGTGGTATGTTCTCTCACGTGTTCTTATCTTTAACAATATAATCTTGGCAAATATGATTATTTATCGCCTTTGATTAATCTTGTTCATTTTTCTTGTTAGAAAAGGACAAAACTACTACTGTGTTCTCCAAATAGCTGACTTTGTGATGTTGTCTATCTTAAATTTAAGGGTTCCAAGAAGAAAGAGATGCTGAATCGGCTAATAAAACCTGCCCTTGAAATGAAAGAACTTCAGGAGAAGTATGATTTTTTTTTCTACCGCTTCTCTTACACGCCTTAATGATAAAGACTGTGTTCTGACCGTTTTGTTCTGACATTTTTTCCTTACATAGGGAGTTTGATCGGGTCGGGTATGAAAAACTTATCGAAATGGCATATGAAAAGAGCAAGGTAACTTCATTTTTTCCCTAAATGGTTTCACTTTCTGCTTTGTTCCGCTGTTGCCGCTATTTCTGATTCACTTTTCTGTTTCGATGATTTCATATTGATTTTTATTTTACAGGCTAGTCGGCGTCATCACTCCGCAAGTGGAAAGAATTCGGCTACCAAGATATCAAAGCAGGCCGCATTTGCTTTTGTGAAAAGGACGCTTGAAAGGTGTCGTCAATTCGAAGAGACAGGCAAAAGTTGCTTTAGTGAATCCACATTTAAGAATATCCTCCTTGCGGGGTTGACACAAATTGAAGATAATCCTACAGACAAGGAAGATATACTGTCAGCTTCAAGTATGATATCAGTTTTGTCTTACGAACTATGTTTTAGATTCCACAAACTCTCTGTTAATTTGAATCTCTCTTTTTTTTTTCTCTGGCAGCACCCATGGGATCACAACTGAGCTCATCATTAGTATTGCGAGTGACGCAGAGCACGGAGAATTTTGCCAATTATTCTGAAAATGTTTTACAGGAAGGAAAAGATGAAACTATGTGGTCAAATAGAATGAAGAAGAGAGAGCTGCTGCTTGATGATGTGGGTGGGGCACCACTTTCAAGCAGTACAAAAGGAAAGAGAAGTGAGAGGGACAGAGATGGAAAAGGACAGGCTTCTTCATCAAGAAGCGGAGGAACTAACAAGATCGGTCGGCCTGGGGTTCCCAGTGCCAAAGGTGAACGGAAAACAAAAACAAAACCGAGGCAGAAAACAACTCCGGTGTTTTCTTCTTCTTCTTCTGTCAATATCTTGGAACAAACGAGAACATCAATGCCCAAACCAACTAACAGCAACAACAGCGAGTATGGTAACTTGGAGACACTGGATGAGTCAGAGCCTCTTGACCTATCTCAGCTGCAGATACCAGACGGTTTAGGGGGTCCAGATGATTTCGATACACAAGCAGGAGATCTAAGCTCATGGTTGAACATCGATGACGATGCATTACCAGATACTGATGATCTCCTTGGACTTCAAATACCCATGGACGATCTTTCAGACTTAAACATGATGGTATAAGCTTCCTCCTCCTCTCTTCATTTCTGTATAGTCTCCATTTGTTATACCATTAGCTATGAAGAAAGATAAAAAGCAAAGGGAAAAAAGTTTTTGGTCCCCTGAAAGAATAACCAGTCACCAGAATAGGTTATTCGGGTTGGCTCCAGCAAATTAGGCGGATATAGATTATTTTTCTTCATCATCACCATCATCCATCTTTAGGGTTGTTTCTTATAGTTGTTGGATTACTCGGGTGGTGAAAATGTTTTTGTTTATTGGTAATATTGGGTGTTGGATTTGGCTCCGGCGGGTAAGATATAGGTCGGTAGTTAAAACTTAAGGAGAGAAAAAACCGAGTAATAGTAATGTTGTGTAGTGATATATATAGATAAGTGGCAGTTCTTCTTTATTCTTCGTCTTTTTCATCTTTGGGATTTTGTAGCTTTCATAACCTCAGAACCATTATTGTTGCCTCTGTACATACATTTTATGTTCCTTAAATAAAATCAGCTTTTAGTCCATGAAACAGGTCACTGTAACGTTAGATGTCTACCAACTTATTTTTTTTACTTGTGTTAGTTAATGTTATAATTTCTTATGTAAAAGTGAAAAAGGTAAGAGATTCAGGAGATGGAAGACAACACAACTTGAACATGCCAAACTTGAACATAATAATAAATAGTAGACAACATATCTAAATAACTTGGGAGTTTATATATCAACAAATTTCAATTATGAAACTAAAATAATGGCTTTTTATATTTGAATTGCACTCTAATTCTTCCTTTAAAGAAAATATCTCAAAGTCGAAGCAAAAAAATGAAGAAAAAGTCCAATAAAATCACCAAAAACAAAGCCTTTTTTTTCTTGTATTTAAAGGTATTGTTTCATCATCTATCTTTAGATATGAGAGTGAGAGTTGCGTTTATAGCGTTGCGGTTGGTTTTGGACACAGCTTGCTTTAACGTTACGGTTGGAGAAGTTCGAACACTTCGTCGTTGCTGCTCAATCACAAGCTCACTTGCGAACCACTCTAGTTTCTCTGAATTGCTCATTTCTCCGATCCGTTTGCTTCCGAACAAAACCGATTCCACATTGTTTTGCTTTAACATCTCATCAGCGATCTCCGTCAATTTCTTCACATTCTCTGCCCTCGGATCTGTATCCACGTTTGGCCCACAAGCTCCTAACCGCGATCCGTTTGCCTGCTGCACCACAATATTTCTTTCTTATGATTTTTTTCATTTTAACCGTAAAACAAAACTAATGCGAGCGTAGTTACTTCGTTCTTCCATATTTTCAGTTTTAAGTTTTAATCGCGATTTTATAGTTAAGCCTAGAAGTGAAATGATAAAAAAGTTAAACCTGAATGCGAACGTAGTTACTGCTACGGTAAGGCCCAAAGCCCATAGCAACAGCTTGATCAACAAACTCTGCTGATCCATCACCAGAGATTCTCGCCATGGGTCGAGCCCATTCTTTTACCCGCCAATTCTTGACTTGCTCATAATCATAATTCACTTCAAAAAGCTGACCAGTCCCAAGCGACAACACCAATAAATCCTCCACTCCCTTAACCGCCGGAAACTCCTGTTTATTATGGAACACGTGCGTTATCGCCGCCGCCGTTGGATTACTCATCGCAAGTCCACCTCCAACCGCAACGCACCGCGTTTTCCCATCCACCGAACACGTGCGAACCGGATCAAACGTCCCTGGCTCTGCCCACGTGGCACGGCAAATATCTCGGAGACGGAAATCGAAACTGTCGCTTTCGAGTGCGTCGGCGCGTGAGAATAGAAACGGCGCCGTACTCGATAGATCGTAGCAAGAGATAAGGATTGGTTTGAGTGTGTCTTTAAGAGTCAGATCGGCGAAAGATGCTTTCATGGCTTTTTCGAGTTTTGCCGTCGCGGCGGTTACTGAAGAAGAAGAGGATCCGGATCCGGATCTTATGACCCGTTTGATCGCCGCTCCTGCTCCTCCTCCTGCTCCTCCTCCGCCGCCTGATCTGTAGAATCCCTCGGCGTTCTCCACGAGGAATTTCCAAGTGTCCTCCGCCTTGAAAATCGGGCGGTTACCGTCTCGAGTAGCGAACAACATCGCCGAGAATACACCTCCGACTCCTGATCCGGCAGCGACATCGAAGTAATCGGCGATTCGAGCGTTTGGATCGCCGGATTTCTCTTTCAGCATTTGCTCCAAATAGATTAGTGATTTTCCCGCCAAAAGGCCTCTCATCCCGCCACCGTCAATGCTCAACACGCAGATTCTCCCTCTGGGACTCCTGAACGATGACGACGGTGTACCAGGGAGAACGACGCCGTTTGGAGTCAACGGAGATCTCGGAGAAGGTCCTGCCTCTGAATCACCAGGTCGTAATGGACTCCGAGGAATCCACAATAGCCTTGGGTCTTCGTACCCGAATAGAAATTTGCTTTCGAGAATCGAGAAGATCTCGTAACTGAGTTTATCATCGGAGTCAGTGATCGGTTCGTGCGATCGAGTCGTCGATAACGTCGGATTCGTCTGAGTCCTCTCGTAATGTCCAGGAGTGTTGGGAGCTGTGTGATTAGCAAAATGCTTCTTCTTCCCCTTGGATGAAACTGCCAATGGCGGCGGCTTATCGTACCGCCGATTCATAATCGTTAGCTTTTTACAACAAACCTTGAAATTGAAGCTTCCCCAGTTATGGCGGAACAATCTGGTATGAAAAGGTATTTTTTGAAAGACGTGTGCAAATGATTAAAATAATAGATTTCTCATTTTGGATTTTTATGTGAACCAGTGGCGTAAATTAGCATGACATGGCTAAGCACTACTCGTGTGCTCGTAAAAGGTCTCGCACCCACGTCCGACGCCGTCTCCAGCAAATCAGCTCATATAAATTTTCTTTTCTTTGAGTATATAAAACATAAGTACTGTATTTGTATTGGTTGGCAGATTTAATAATAAATCCAGTCACAAATAATTCTAATTAAATAGCACATATTTCACATTTATTACTGGGATCTCTGTTCTCACTAAACGTCTTTCTGTAAAAACACGGTTTGGAGTTTTGTTTGATATATTGTTTTGCTTTTCTCAAAAGAAAATGTAGTCAATTTTGAATCATTAGAAGAGAGAAAAAAAAAACACTGGAGATGATTCTTCTTTAACCCAATAAGATTCCAATCCAAGGTATTACAGAATATGAGTTCCAAATGAAAACGATCTCGATAAACATTCTCATGTTGCTGAGATATATCTATAACCTTGAAATACAGACAGACAATATAAAGCTATAAATAGAATCAAGATCATTAGAGCAAGAAATCTCAGATGAAAATAGTAACTAGATGATAATGATACTATGTCTCCTCCTGTAGCTTAAACAGACAGATTCCCAAGTGTTGCAAGCGGCGATCCTACGTCAGTGAAGTAGGACGCGAGATTGACCCCCGAGTTGTTGTATTTGTTCAAGAAAGGATGTTCCTGAAAAAATTTATCAGCTCATGATGATTTCAACATTTCAAATTTGGATAGAAAAAAAGATGCAAGAGTGATTATATAAAACAAACCATTAGTTCCCTTGCAGAGCTTCGACTGTTCGGGTCCTTTTGCAAACTGAAATAGAGTGTAGCGTAGGTTATCTTAAGTTAGTAAGTTATAATCCCGGTTAAAGAGCGGATTTGTTGTTTGGAGAGATTACCATGTGGAGATGAATGAAGATAGCTCAGGGGAGAAATTTCCGGAAGCAAGAGCGGGTGGTGGTTGGTCAACAATGGCTTCCATCAACTCAAAAACACTGGTCCATGTTTCCTCTTGATTCGGAGGTGCATAAGGGAACTTTCCTGTTGCGCATTCAAGCACTACTAATCCCAAGCTCCATATATCACTTTTGTTACCGTACTTGTTTCCAACAATTCTCTCTGGCTGTAAAAAGAAATTTTGAATTGTTACAACACTAAAAAAGGGTTTCAAACAAGTTAATTCTCAGCTCAACAGATAAAGAAAATACTTACCGACATATAATTGTAAGTCCCAACAAATGTGTTTGCTAAACCTGCGGTGTTTGTCATAACAGTACTCACACCAAAGTCAGTGATTTTAACTTCTCCTCTGTGGTTGATCAACAGATTAGAAGGTTTCAAGTCACGGTGGATGATATGCCTATCGTGATGGAGATAGATCAGTCCTTGAAGCACCTTAACATATTAAGAAAATCACATTAATCAAATGACAAAAAAAAAAAAGGTATGGTTTCCTGTGATTCCTAAGTTTTCTTACTTGTTTAAAGATAGCAGAAAGATAAGACTCAGGAATAGCTTTAACAGACTTGAGAAAGTCTGCTAGAGAACCTCCGTCCATGTACTCCAAGATTAGTGAGATTGCGCCATTGTCATAAAATGATTGGTATGAGGTAACAAGATTTGGACATTGTGTTGATTGATTTATTTTCAGCTCTTGCGCAATTGCTTTCCGGATTGCTTCATCAATATTTAGTTGAATCACCTAATTATATATATAGCATCAGAGTCATACAAGAAAAAAGGAAACTGATATCGAAAACTGAGTGATGAACCATTAAAAAAAGAGTAATGAGAGAGTAACCTTCAAGGCGAAAAATTGACCAGTCCATTTGTGTTGAACCAATTGAACAACACCACTGCTTCCTTTTCCAATGACTTTAACCATATCCAAATCCGATAAGCTCAGCTGATCATCAGCTGGCTTTATTGGAGATAGCTGACAACACACAACAACAACAACGAAACAGATTACAAACACCCTGAATTCTCTATCTTAAAATGCTTCCAATTATGATCAGATCCACAATTCTACATTAAATCTTCATTCTCAGTAACAAATAAACAATGAAACATAAAACTTGGCGAAATTCAGTAAAATCGATACCGAGAAAAGGAAAGAGGACTTACAACTTCAGGCTCCAATTGAGATATGATTCGAACTCCATCCTTGTTAACTCGCAGATCTCCATCCTTAAACGTACCGCTTTGCGTCCTACAGAGATAACAAAAACTTTAAGTTCCGTCACAAAAAAAAGATGAAGCAGAGACATTTCTGCAGACAGTTACATCTATATATCCATAGATCCATGGAGAAAGAGAGAGAGGATTGAAGAAATATACAGGAATTTGGTGATGGATTGCTCTGCAGCAACTGGAATCGAGAGCTTGAGATTATTGCTAAATCCACCTTTCTTCATCGTCTTTACTTCGTTCTTCTGATCCTTTTTTGGGTTCTCGACTGAGTCATTTATATAAGTAAACACAGCTTTAATCTCATGTACTAGTCAATAGCTAGAAATGGGAAATTAATTAGCCATTAGTTAGTTACTTAGTCAAGCACATGCTTAACGACGTTGACCAACGACTTGGAGGACTTCACATTTTACTTGTTTTCCCCGGTTTTATTCAACCGAAATTTAAATTTACAATTTAACCGGAAATAAACCGGTTCTTTATGTTCTGTTTGAACTTTGAAGCGTTCCTAAAATGAAACTAACGTTTGAAAATACAAAAAAATACAAATAAGCATACATATTTTTATTTGTTTACACATGTTTAAATTCAAATTACACTTCACACAGAAAAATAATATCGTTTCGAATAACGTAAGCTATCCATTATCATTGATATTTCATGTTTAAAGCTGTTTTGTACTACAACATTGTTGTTATATTACTAGCCACAAACTATAACGTCTTACCCACATCCCTATATAACATTATCTTAGTCGCAGAGGCTCCACAAAAGATTTCACCAAACATATAGTAGTTGTATCACAATTGCGAGATCGCGAGGTGTCTTCATGTCTCAATCATGTTGAAGGAGAATTTCGAAAGAAGCTTGGGGATTTGCGATATGATTGGCCCATAAGTCTAAAACGCATGAAAGAAATAACTGATAAGGCGGTTTTGATTTACTCAAAGTTGACGATGAGGTAAGGGAAATGCAAGTAAGATACTACTACACACCTTTTCATTTTCATGGAGTTGGCACAATGGAACAGCGAGGAGTTTGAAGTTTTTAGGTACCACAAACTGTTGATTTACTGGTAATCTCACAAGAAACAGCTTTGCGCATTCCTGAACATAAGACGAGGAAAAAAGCAGAGCTTTTTAAGTGTATATGCACAAATCTTCAAAAGTTATTGCCATAGAAGAAGATCTTAACTAACCTTTGGATGTTTCACATTGGGAGGTAAGAAAGGATACATCAACGTCTCAAAATTAGGTCTCCACCACATTCCAATGCATTCTCCTACCTAATAAAAATTTTGTAATTAGAGAGACCATTCTTAAGCCAGAAGCAATCAGAACAAAAACACTAAAGACAAGAATCCATAGTTCCAACCTCCAAACCGGGAACAACACCATTTTCGTTAACCGATAACTTTGATGCTAGTTTGCGTTTTAGACCTTCAATATCTAGTAAGTTAACGATAAACGTGATTTTAGCATTCAGAATTGAAATCTGAGAATTTTACGCATAAATAGTAAGAAAACAGTAAAGTAAACCTGATTCTCGAGGTCTTAAACGACCACCAGGAAGCTTGAAGATGGAGTTTTTATATTGAACAAGTAAAACATGAGGATGCTTAAACAACTCAACCTGATAAAAAATCAATCTTTTAAAACCAACTTTTCTCTGTAAAATTTTCAAAATCCCTAATTTTGCAATCAACTATAAATTTACCAGAAGAACAGCTTCAACGCAAGTCCTCAATCCATAAGCAGCGTAGCTTCAAGAAAGAAGGAGAATTTAAGCTAAAGAATGAACACAATAAGAAAAAAATACAGATGATTAAAAATCACATGAAAATTGAAATTACTTGGATTTCAATCTGACGACTCGATCAGAAACAATCTCGTCCTTGACTCGAATTGCTTCTCGAGAACCGAAGTAGTAGCTGCTAAGCGGATATAAATCGACCATCAAGTCATGAACGAGAGGGTTTCGTCTCGTCGTGTTCTCTTCGCTACTCTCTATATCTAAAGCTCGAGCTTCTTCACCCATTTTTCCCCCGGGAAATCCAAAAGACGATCTCGATCAAATTAATATTAAATAACAGAGTGATTCAAGAGAGAAGAAGAAGTAAGAAGAGTGAAGAAGGTGTCGTAGTAGGATCAGTGAGACGTGGCGGCTCCAGAGAGTTCTTCTCCGTAAAACGGTGCTAATAGCTGACGCCGGCGGGAGAGTAAAGAAAGAAGAAAGTAAATGGGCTTATTATGATATTAATGGGCCTTTAGTAATAATAAACAAGAAAACGACACGATGTTTAAACAATCTATTGTTACGAACTACTAAAAAACGACGCAACTTTCTATTTTCGAGGATCGGAGTCGCTGTTTCAAATTTGGATCTTTTGCATCTTCAAGTTCAGTTGGAAAACACACAGTGAAAACCTAAATAAAGAGGATGAAACTCGCAGGTCTAAAATCGATCGAAAACGCTCACGAAGATTCCGTTTGGGCGGCGACGTGGATTCCGGCGACTGAAGATCGACCGGCGTTGCTTCTGACTGGATCTTTAGACGAGACGGTGAAGTTATGGCGACCGGACGAGCTGGATCTTGTGCGGACCAATACTGGACACTCATTGGGAGTAGCAGCTGTGGCGGCGCATCCTTCTGGGATTATTGCGGCATCTTCTTCGCTTGATAGCTTCGTTCGCGTCTTCGATGTTGACACTAATGCTACTATTGCTGTTCTGGAAGCTCCTCCTTCTGAGGTTTGGGGAATGCAATTTGAACCTAAGGTACTTAATTTGAAACTCTAGAGCTCAGTGATCCGTCTCCAGTTGAGGATTCTGAAGGATTTGGGTTGTTTTTTCAATTGTTGCTGGGAATTTCACTTTTTAGCTGCACATAATTCTTCTCCTGATCTACAAATTTTTTGCTTGAGAACTATTTGGAATTTCTGAGCATATGCATCTGTAGCTTTGATCAGATAGAGTCATCTTATGATTTCTTATGACTATAGTAGCATAAGAAGAGTTTATTGGTGCTTTGATGAAACATTTTGAATTGGTGAGTCGTTGTTTGTGAGTTCGTGAACTTACTGTTCTTCAGGGACATTTGCTTGCGTTTGATTTCCATATCTAGATAGATGCCACTGTGAAATTGTTTGATATAACAAGTCGTTTGGCTTTTGGTATCTTGGAGACTAACATTGTATACATTAATAGCACAAAAAACGATAAATCGAACTCGGACTACTAATGCAATGATCTCCCTCTGTAACTCGTTGATTCATTTACCTTTGCTGCTATGTGGCAACTGGCAAGTCATATTCAAGCAGAGTTCTGTAGTCTATCGATTCTAGAAATATCTTAGTGTCAATATACCAATCTATTGCTTCAAGGATTAGTTTGTAGTGTTGCTCCTTGTTTCTTCTAAACTAAAAGCTACTTGCTTCAAGGGCTTTTCATATTCTTAACATCATTCTTCAGAATGACTCTTTTCTTCTAAGTGCTAACATATTCATTCTCATGTTCCAAGGGTACAATCCTTGCTGTTGCAGGTGGAAGTAGTGCCTCGGTCAAGCTTTGGGACACTGCAAGCTGGAGATTAGTCTCAACTCTATCAATCCCACGTCCAGAAGCGCCAAAACCTTCTGATAAAACCAGCAGCAAGAAATTTGTTCTCTCTGTGGCTTGGTCTCCCAACGGGAAACGACTTGCGTGTGGTTTAATGGATGGCACGATCTGTGTCTTCGATGTTGACCGCTCAAAGCTTCTTCATCAACTAGAAGGTCACAACATGCCTGTAAGGTCGCTTGTGTTCTCTCCTGTAGACCCAAGAATCCTTTTCTCCGGATCAGATGATGGGCATGTGAACATGCACGATGCAGAAGGGAAAACGCTGTTGGGGTCCATGTCAGGGCACACAAGCTGGGTGCTGAGCGTTGATGCTAGCCCAGACGGTGGAGCCATAGCGACTGGCTCGAGCGATAGAACTGTGAGGCTATGGGATCTTAAGATGAGAGCTGCAATTCAAACAATGAGCAACCACAATGACCAGGTTTGGTCTGTTGCCTTTAGACCACCGGGTGGAACCGGTGTCCGAGCAGGTCGACTCGCTAGTGTCTCTGATGACAAGAGTGTATCGCTCTATGATTACTCATAAACAAACTTATTTTTCTTTCCTTTTTTTTTGATTCTCCAAGATACATCTAGTTTCCGAGGATTCTATGTTAACACTAGTTGTAACAATGTAATCTGCAACAGGTTGATTTTAACCGGAGACTTAAGATTTATCGCTTACATAAAAAAAAGAGAAAATGGTTCAAACTTTGGTTTAAAACTTTATTGAAAAACTGAGAAACAGATAAAAAAGAACACAGAAGGAGTACACAAACAAAGGTCTAAAAGTTTCCAAAAAAAGAACAAAAAAAAACAGCTAAAGATTATGCTCTGTTACTTATGACTTAAATGACTGGCTTCCTAAGTAACTCTTGAGAACATCCATGACAGCTCCGAAATCTGCTTTCACATCCACCGGAGGATTAGAGAATCTGCAAGCCATGTCAGGGATGGCTTTCGAGTGATAATCTATCTTAGACTGAGTAAACTTCAACCCATGAGCAGTACTCACAACCACGGTTCGATCAGTCGCTGCAATCACTCCTTGCTTCCTCAGCTTGAACAGCGCAGTTAGAGCCACACCTGTATGTGGACAGATAAACATTCCTGTAGAATCCGCTTGAGCCATTGCGTCCATCAGCTCCTCCTCCGTGGCTTCTTCTACAATACCGTCACACCTCTTGAGAGCGTACACAGCTCTATCAATGGAAACCGGATCACCAATCTGAATCGCAGAGGCGAAAGTAGTACTAGCAGTCATAGGCTTGAAATCCTTCCAACCAGACTTGTAATGCAAGTAAAGAGGATTAGCATTAGCTGCTTGTGCACACACCAGCCTGGGAATCCTATCCACAAGTCCAAGTTCTTGACACATCTTGAATCCTTTGTAAAAGGCGTAAATGTTTCCGAGATTGCCTCCAGGAACAATCACCCAATCCGGAACTTGCCAATCAAACTGCTGCAAAATCTCAATAGCTGCAGTTTTCTGCCCTTCTAATCTCAAACTATTCAACGAATTAGCCAAATAAATCGGTAGTTCCGATGTTATCTCCCTAATCAGCTTCATACACCCATCAAAATCAGTGTCAATACTCAAAACAAACGCACCGTTAGCTATAGGCTGAACAAGCTGAGCCATTGAGATCTTGTTCGCCGGTAAAAACACGATCGATGGGATTCCAGCGGAGGCGCAATAAGCAGATAGAGCAGCTGAGGTGTCTCCGGTGGAAGCACATCCAACACCAACCACAGGTCGTTTCATCTTCCTCAGGCGATTAACTTGGCTAACCAAAACAGTCATACCAAGATCCTTGAAACTTCCGGTATGACTAATCCCACAATGTTTCACCCATAGATCGTTCATCTCTAGAAACTGTTTACCAAACCTCTCCGCCCAAAACAGATTTGAATTTCCTTCAAAGGCTGAAACGATGTCGTCGTCATCGATCTCAGGAAGCACCCACTCTTTCTTCGACCATACACCCGATCCATAAGGCCATGTGCTTTTACCGACTCGCGAATCGAAGAGATCTCGCCAGTACGCGCCATCGAATCGCTTCAAAGCTTCCATATCGTGCTCGACATCAAGCAAGCCACCGGAGCGGCTTCGGTACACGATCTCGTCGAGAGAATATGACTCGGTGGATCCAGGAGCCGCATTGAATGGAACGTATTTAGCTGAAAATGGATTCACGGCGTTGGAACGGTGACGACGAGCTTCATCGCGAATGTTATCTTCGGTACGGCGAGGTTTGACAGCTGTCTCGATCGGGGTGGTGTTGTTGTTTGCATCTGAGGTACAGGAGACTACGACGGGGCGGTAGCGGAGGAGAGAGGCTGAGCGGTGGCGGCGGATGGGGTCTTGTTTAGGGTTTAGGGAGGAGACAGATGCATGGAAGAGACAAGAGGAAGCCATTCTTAGAGAGAGAGAGATGAGAAGTGAGATGCGGCTGAGGATTTTAAGGAGAGGACAGAGAAAACAAAAGTCAGGTTAACCGGAAATGTTTTAGAACCGGGTATTCGGTTTACGCTTTTAGGTACATGAACATCTTATTCTTATCTTACAGATTCTATGACGCAGCGATCTTTGGGCCCATGAACCCATTCAAGTATCCGAATCGGCATTTATATATTTGTCACGTTTGTTTTTGACAAATTAATAAACCACATAATATAAGGTAGATACATTTGACCCAAAAAAGTACACACAGTTCAGGTAGATACATATAAAAAGCTATGCAGTGTTTAGCCGCCAATCATTATAAAGAGATTATCTTTTTCACCGACTGCACAGATCTTATTAGGATGACAGCGAGCTCTGAGGATTGGTTATTATTCACATCAGAGTTACGAGACTTCTTACTTTTCAAAGATTTGTTTATTTCTTTCAGAATTAGATACATTCCGCATAGTGAGAATGTCAGTGCAAATTATCTTGCAAAATGTGCAAAAACACGTGGTTTATGTTTTTTTCATATAAGCATATTGGTTCGAGACTGCTTCTCTTCCGAGGAGAGTCATTAAGCCAATAACTTAATAAATAAGATCCGTTAACAAAAAAAAAAGATACATATAAATTATGACTAAAATCACGTTTAACAAAACACCGTTGATGAAGAAATCTAGTGGTTTGTCACGTTTTTTTTAACGAGTTAATAACATATATTATAAGGCCCAGGAAAAAGTATACTGTATATAGTTCAGGTACATCTAAATTATGATCAAAATCACGTTTAAGAAAACACGATTATTGAAGAGATTGTTGTCATCTAGTGATTTGTATTTTATACCATCGCTCTGTCATAAGCATTCAGTCATAAACTAGATTCAAATTCGAAAATGTGCTATATAATAATTTGCATTAAAAATTACTAGTCCGTGAGTATTACAATTGGACATCATCATGATTATGCTTTTTCTAAGAAAACTCCGTATAATATATATGTATATCAGTCAATGTATAAATCCGACTAACTGTGACAGACTCAGATTTATTTAACAAGAGGAACGAGAAAGCTTATGATATCAAACATGGACTCAATTCAACTCCTGTAAAACTACACTAGAGATTAAAAACAAGTCAGGCAAGTGCTTTAACCAGTTAAACATCTCTATACATTCAGAGTAGGAGAGATTTCGAAAAGGGGACTAAACGGGCGGTATGTTTGAGAAGGAGAAACCTTTGTATCCTTTGTAAGCGTAATACGCGATCCGTGTATAGTAAAACCCCGGGATGAACAGAAGACACCCAAGCACAATGAAGAAAATACCTGGTTTCACCATAAAACAATAATGAATCATCACTATTCACTACCTGAGCTCATGCCCAAATCACATTTGAAAAAGTAACAAAGATACGTCTTTGATGCAATGATTGTTCTGGCAATACTAAAAAAAAGGCAAATCAAATGAAATAAAGTTTTAAGTATGATGCAGATGCGCTGGTTTGGCATTGCGTTGGAGATGTGTGAAATGCATCAAGGACCTTGTAGAGTTACAGCCCAGCGGAAGAAGACAAATTCTAACTACCTTAAGCACTATGTTACAAGTAGATTTTTTAAGAAGGTTTGATTTGAACACTTTGATGAGAAAAAATCAATCAGAATTTGAGGAGATCTAAGAGATTTATGGACTTGAATGAAAATTATTTTCTTTCATCTCAAAATAAGAGAAGCTCAGAATCATCAAATACAATTTCTTCCGAAATTTTACCAAGCATTCGAAGAATGAAATCAAATCACATACTCAAGAGCATTTGCAATTTATCTATCAGCTTAATCAGCTAAATTCTGATATAGTTTCCTCAAATCTAAATATTATTACCTTAAACAATCTATCTATCCGCTTATTCTCCTAGTTCCCCCAAATCTAAAATATTTCCTAAAACAAGCATAAATCCATTATTCATCAGATAAGAACATAGGCCTGGAAAAGGATAAAAAAAAGCTTCGGTAAACAATAAAATAACTGAGATAATGGAGTGCAAGAGATAATTAGTAAGTAATCGTACCGTGACCTCGATCACCGCCAACTCGATTATACGCCATGAAGAAGCCGGAGACAATTCCTAAGGCTCCGAACACGAGTAGAGCCACCGCGAGTGCGATCTCCTTAACCGGCGGTCGGTTATTGACGGTATATGAAGTCTCAATCATGATATCCTCGTCCGATATCGAGAACGCATGGTCCACGTACGCCATTTACACAGCTCCGGATCAAAGATCAATGGAAAACGATCGGAATCGATCTAGAAGAAATCAGAAACGACGTTGAATCAGATTCTGGAGCTCGAGGAAAAAACGAAACGAAATCGAACTGTTAGCTTTTAGGTCTTCAGATGTTTATTGAGACTTTTGCGACGGTGACGGATTAGTTTGGTAATTTGGTGCAATTTGGTTGTCGTGAAATCTACTCAACGTACAGTGTCCTGCCGAACCTAGTATCTAGATGCAAACTACGCGTCGTTTGATTGTTTCTTTTCTCGTAAAACGGTAAAACGTGCGAGTTTTATTCTCGATATATATAACCAAGCCAATGCCTAGAAAGTAGAAACCAAGTGAACCAAAGTAAACCAGAAAATAAATTCATTTGTTCATTTGATGATATGATGACATAACGTGTATTTACAAATTTGAGAGATTCAGAATCAAAGAGGTTTTTGGGGAGGATAGAGTTTCCAAAGAGCAATAGTTGCATCCTCAGAAGCAGACGCCATTAGCTCACAGTCTGGAGAATAGGACACGGCATTGCACTGTAAACAAACTCACACATAAGCAAAACTAAGCATATGTATAATACTAAGGTTCAGAATGTCTCTTGACTGTTATACAAGAGAGTGAAATAGAATGCAAAGGCTG
Organism: Cardamine flexuosa; assembly: GCA_963555745.1. Lineage (NCBI taxonomy): Eukaryota > Viridiplantae > Streptophyta > Magnoliopsida > Brassicales > Brassicaceae > Cardamine > Cardamine flexuosa. The sequence continues at coordinate 4,061,492 of OY743215.1, read as the reverse complement.
AGGAAATATTCACATACCGTTGCACCGTGGTACTTTAGTATCGCTAGAGCATTTCCTTTGCGGTAATTGTAGACCCTTACTCTGTTTTCCAAATATGTAACAAACCATGAGAAGAGCTTTTTGTATAGAACAAGCAAATGCTGAAAGATTGATAATAAGCGTTTTGTGGAAAGGAAAAGAACTCAAATGCATCAAAGAAAGTTGAGTATAAGAGCAAACTTATATCCACAAAATGAAACGAACATGTGAGTTAATCAATATCTACTTTCGATCTTGAACTAAGACAAGACAAACCATCTCATCAAACTGAGTTTAGAAATAAAAAGGCCAAACTTTGAATAAAACGATCGACTTTTTTGCTCTCAATGCTAAAATAAGTGTAGAGCATGTGTATGCTAACCTGTGGTCCCATCCAGCTGTGGCTGCAATTTTTCCATCGGGTCGGATTGAGGTGCCCGATACACCAGGCCTTTCCAAAGTTATCTCTTTCCTCAGTGTACAAGAACCCTACACACATATAACAAAATTCATGTAATCAGCATCAGAGTATGGATTTAACAGCGATCACACAAGTGTATCTCCTCTCCTTACAGTTGAATGGTTGAGATTATACATCACAATTTTGTCATCGGCCCCTCCTGAGATACCTCCATCACATGATGATGCAACACAAAGACTTAAAACTGCATAAAGAAGACCAAATCAATAATGTGGAAAATTCAAACAGCAGGAAAAAAAATGTATGAAAAATCTGAACACAGAGGATGGGAACAAGACCTGGCTCTGAATGAAACTTCACACTTGTTAGAGGGATCTTAGCATTGCGTATATCCCAAAGCAGCGTTGAACCATCCTCGTAACTGCACAAGTTTGGATTAACCACCCATGATAAAAAACAAGTATGAAAATCTAGGCTTTTGTCTTTCTTGATTAATGGAAAACAGCATCGGAAAGAGAGCATACCCAGTTAAGACATTTAAGAAACCCTGTGATTCAGGAGGGCAAAATAATTGAACAGCCATACACATTCCTGCAGATGACCAAATTTACCACCTTGATGAGAGTATTTTAAGCGAAGTTCAAAGATGAACTGATAAAGGTATTCTAGTTGCACTAAAAAAAAAGAGAACAAGATAAGCTTTTACCTCTTGCTTTGGTAGAAGCATTAGGGGATTCGTCAGGGCTTGCTTGAGGAAGCTGTATAATCCTGTCTCCGTTATTGAGATCCCATATCTCAACCTTAACAGAATACGGATGGACCAAATCAGAGAAACAATTCTATGGCTTTTTGTCAAAGACAAAGATTATATGGATATCTTCTAGTCACCTCACAAGGTTGCTCCCCTGCTACTGCTACATAAGTGGTGCCTTCGTCATGATCTCCATCTGTTATTGCCAAGTTTTAAGTAAATCTTAGCTACGAGACAACAAGAAGATAAAAGATTTTTTTTTTGTTTAGACAACCCAAGTAAAACATACCCTGAAGCGAATCAGAATCCTCCACAGATCCTTCACTATCATCTGTAAGTTGAACATTACGCGTATCTTCACCATCCTGCTCATTACAATCCTGTGGAGGTCCTTCAGCTTCTTTCAGAGAAGTCTTAGGCTTTTTAACAAGAGAGAATTTGCAAAAATGATAGGCACTTGTATTGAGTTTTACTAATGGATCCCTACCAAAAATAAGAACAAAACAATCATGAGAATCAATGGATATAGTTCGATAGCAACGAATGCATTAACAGTATAAAAAAAAAAGGTGTACCTTGATAGACCACCATCTTCAATATCCCAACACTTGACAGTTCCATCTCTGCCCTGGCTATAATAACCATAACATTAACCACTTCAGCTTTTCTGGAAAATGAATTGATTACGAAAACATGATTGCTTACATTTACCTGATAATCTTGTTATCTCCTAACCAGGGACTAGCTGCTACAGCTAAAACCCCATTTGCTCTACTATGCGCCCTACAAATCCAAATAGAAACAATAACTGCTATGCTAGTTCATTATGAAAAAAAAAAAAAACAAGGAATTTAAGAAATTAAATCACAAACCAAGCAGAAGAAACTGCACGGTGCTGAATAGTATCCCAAATCCTCAACTCTCCATCAGCTGAACTGGAGAAAGTAAGCTTCAATTTTGAACCAAGTTATCAAAATAAAGACAATACAGGACTCGACTTAGAATTGCTCATAAGTGAAAGAAAAGACTAATTTTAATATACCCAGTGAAAAGCAGAGATTTTGATGGATGGAACGAAACGTCCATAACAGAGTGACGGTGCCCTCTAAGCACAGCCACCGGGTCAGGCGGAGGTCTCTTGCTCATCTCCGTTCTAGCTTCTACACACTTTGACGACCGCAACACCGATGAAGAGAAAGCCTTATAAATCATTCAGAGGTTTGTTTAATTTCACCAAAAAGACAAAAAAACCAGGCGACTGAATGATTTTGTTTTTTTTGTTAACTATGTCTCAAGGGTATAAAAGTAAAAAAAGTGATGAAAAAAATGATCTTATAATAGAGCGAAAAGCTATTCTGAGTCTGAGGATCCGATCAGAGAAAATGGCTCCGAGATCCGATTCACAAACCCTAGCCACCGGCTCCGCCATGTCAGACACGTCCGGTGAATCCTCAATCGATCCGATCTTCCACATCCTCCGTATCATCCCTTTCTCCTTCCTCCGGCCACCACGTCTTCGTCTCAAGCTCCCTTCGTTCACACTCCCATCTCCAACGACTGTGTTCGCTCTGATTCTCCTCACCTACTTCCTCGTCGTCTCCGGCTTCGTCTACGACGTGATTGTAGAGCCTCCAGGTATCGGATCGACTCAGGACCCAATCACCGGGTCAGTACGCCCCGTTGTGTTCATGTCGGGTCGGGTCAACGGTCAATACATCATCGAAGGTCTTTCCTCGGGATTCATGTTCGTTCTCGGTGGGATTGGAATCATAATGTTGGATCTGGCATTGGATAAGAATCGAGCTAAGAGTGTCAAAGCATCTTATGCTACTGCTGGTATCACCTCCATTGTGATTGCTTATGTCATGAGTATGCTCTTCATTCGCATTAAAATCCCTGGTTATCTCCATTAGAGTTTAGATTTACTTTCTCTTCGTTTTGTAATTTGGATCTCTAGTTTAAGATCGACCATTAGATAAAAAATCTGCCTCCTTTGTGTGTTTCTTGTTTGATAATGGGAATTTCAGCTTTTGAATGTTAGCATTTCGACAATGTTGTTCAGAAATTTTCATCTGCGTTGCTTTGATTTATCAATCTTATTGTTGAATTTTGCCGTTGAAGAAGACAATGAGACATTTCCGATTACAGTTATAGTAACAACACAAACAATAAAGTCAAGATTTTTTGAAGTTTGGTTTGTTCTTTGGGTGTTGAATAGGGATTGTTGAGGCCTGCATAATCTGAGCTTCCTTAAAACTCTGTCCTTTGTGTTAAATCTTCATTTGCTGTGGTTGGAATGTCAGATGTATGATTCTGGTAAACGATTGATAGAGAGTATGTGATCATTGATTAAGACTTTGTTTGAAAGCCTTACACTTTCTGTCAGTAATTTCTGGGAATGAATCGGTTCTGAAACCTACACTACACAGTATTGGTTTGTTTCTCTTACCAGTGTAAATCTTCAGCTTTCACAAATGTTTATAAGTATTAGGAAGAGATGAGAATGGAGCTTATGAAAGTAGAGACTGTTATTTATAGTTTTAAATACATGATTTAACATAAGAAGTTTGAAATCTGAAATGCTGTGTATATACATTTAGTGATGATGACTTAAGTAAATGGTTGATAGATTCAAAATTGTGTGTGTTTACTGTCTGCATTATTATTATTATTATTATCTGCTGAAATAGGTTCTTGGAGAAAAGAGACGCCGAGGTGAGCAAGTCACAGGAAACCTAGTCGAAGCTAAGATATCAATGGGACGGTACTCAGGCATGATGAGGCCTTCTCGCTCTTCCCTGGTCCAAGCCCTTGATCTGCCATTGAATGTTCCATACTTAACCAGTTTACGGAATCCCCACGACTTCTTCTTTGCCGCGTTGTTATCCAGTCTACCATTCATCTTCTGGCTTAGATACTCTCTCACTGCTTGCAAGCTCTGCTCCACAACCTCAATGGGTGGGGATACGAGCGGGTTTCCTTCCGCGCTCAGCTTCCTCAACCGCCTCATGCATCCAATGGACTCAGGCAACACTGTAAGCTTGTTGTAGCTGATATCTAGCTCGATTAGGTTCATGAGAAGACCGATGGAAGATGGGAGAGCAGACAGATACTGAAAGTTCTGACTGACATTGAGGATCTCGAGGTTGATGAGGTTCTCGATGTCCTCAGGGAGGATCATAAGGCAATTGAGACGAGCGTCGAGGACACGGAGAGAAGTGAGGTAGGTGATGGAGGTTGGTAGGCTTATGAGCTTGTTCGAGTTGACACAGAGTTTCTTCAGATTGGTTAGTTCTAACCCTATGTTTTCTGGTAACCTTCTCAGTTCGTTGAAGTTGGCGTTTAGTTCTTCCAGTGCCCTGGGAAAATCCAAAAAGAAAGAATCAGATCACCATATATGATTGGTTTGGTTTAGATTTGATTTGGGGTGTACCTGCAATTTTGAATAGTTTTGGGGAGTGAAACGAGAAAGTTGCCGGAGACATTGAGGATCTTGAGCTTAGAGAGACAACCAATGGAGTTTGGAAGAGCTTTGATCTGGTTTGAGTGAATATCTAATGCTATCAAGTTCAGTAATCTCGCTGTTAGAGATTCTGGTAGTTTCTGTTATCATCATATTCCCAAACAAACCCAAAATTGAACATTAGAAACATATAATGTTCTGTATATATAGACATGCATGTAACGGATAGAGGACATGAACCTTGATATGATTGTTGGAGAGATCAAGCTCGCAAATATTTGCCAAATTAAGGGAAGAATTAGGGAGAGATTGTAATGCCATGCCACTCAAATTCACAACATCAAGTCTCTCTTCCTCATTGTTATTGTATGATGGTGATGAGGATGGTGAAATGGGTGATGATGTACTCAAGTCCACCATCATCATTGTCATCATGTAATCCTTGAGTTCATGTAGTTGCTGATACTGATATGCATCTGGGCATATCATCGTTTATGTATGTGTGTTGTAGATTTGTATGAGTTTATGGAGGAAGAAGATGACAATGGTTGAAATGAGTGATTCTTCTGGTTTAGAATGGCAACACATATATGTAGACAAAGAGATTAAAGAGATGTATGGATGAGAAACTTTAGTGGAATTTTAATGATTTTGAAATTAAGGAAATAACAGGTGATTAGGTGATTAAGGAGAGAGCGTTATGCGTCGCCATGTTTTTTTCTTAACTACTCATCAATCAATAAATGTTAAGCTACCCGCAAAGCACTCATGACTCATAAGTAAAAATAAATAAAAAATCATTTCATTATCTTAACCATTAATTTTTACCCACTTAACATTTATAATCACTTAATCAGAGTCTGAAACTTAACGAATCGAAAGTTATGGGGTTGAAATCGAATTTTCAAAACATATGCGACTTTCTGTAATTTTTTGAAGTCAGCTCTACTTACGATCATCGGAATGAAACAGATCAGCTGGTGATGATGATGATCATGGCTGCGATGACGGCGACGGTACCGGAATTTCTAACACCGAAGCTGAAATCCACCAGTGCATATTTCAATTCTCATGGTTATAGAAATGGCGTTTCAGTCTCTCAATTTGGTTGGAGAAGATTTCTCAATCCGTGCAGAGTCTTCGCCGTTTCCGATGTCAATAAGCTCGTGACGGAGTTTGATCCGGAGATTCCGTTGGAGAGAGCATCTACTCCACCGAGCTCATGGTACACTAATCCTCAATTCTACCATTTCGAGCTCGATCGAGTCTTCTATGGAGGATGGCAAGCCGTTGGTTAGGAAAAATATCACACTCACTGATTCAATGAGAGTTTTTTAGTTTTCATAGTTTCTCTAAGGTTTTTACTTTTCCACTGATTTTGTTAGGATACTCTGATCAGATTAAAGATAATCGCAACTTCTTCACCGGGAGGTAACTATATACAATCAGATTCTTCGTTTCATAGTCTAATCTTAACTCTTGAGGATTTGTAAGAAAGATAAAACATTGGTGCAGGCTTGGGAATGTAGAATTTGTTGTGTGCAGAGATGATAATGGAAAGGTTCATGCTTTCCATAATGTATGCTCTCACCATGCTTCTATCTTGGCTTCTGGAAATGGGAAAAAGTCTTGTTTCGTTTGTCCTTATCATGTAAGCTCCACAACAGAGTTTAAACTGTAACTTAATGCGGTTTTGGACTCATATTATGTCATTCTTTGTGGCAGGGATGGACGTATAGCTTGAGTGGATCGCTTGTTAAAGCTACTAGAATGACTGGGATTGAGAATTTTGCTTTAAATGTATGGCATGTTGTTGGGATAAGCGTGTGGTGGTCTCTCACTTTTTTTAGACGAGAGAATCTGAATTTTCACACTTGATTGTTTGAGGAATTAGGAGATGGGACTCAAACCTTTAAGAGTGGCTGTATGGGGACCTTTTGTTCTCCTCAAGGTGAATCAAGCTACATCGAGGGAAGGAGAATTTGAGACTGATGGATTAGTGGCATCAGAATGGCTTGGTACTTCTGTGGGGAGGTTGAGCGAAGGTGGAGTTGATTCTTCGCTTAGTTTCGTATGCAGACGTGAATATACTATTGATTGTAATTGGAAGGTGAAATTTTGTTCTGTATATATATATATATTCTCTTTTCAAAAAAAGAGAACTCCAAAGATTGATGATGGAACTAATTTTGCAGGTGTTCTGTGATAACTACTTAGATGGTGGTTATCATGTACCGTATGCACATAAAGGTTTGATGTCAGGCCTTAATCTCGAAACCTATTCTACAACGGTATATTCCTTTTGCTGAATCTGAGCTATGGCCAAAATCTGACTTTCAATACATGATTCTAATCTCTATAGTTAATTGCTTCTTGTGATGAACTTTCTGGTTTTAAGATGTCAGATATTTGAAAAGGTTAGTATCCAAGAATGTGGAGGTGGTTCCATGTCTGGTGAAGACAGTTTCAATAGGATTGGATCGCAAGCTCTATATGCTTTTGTCTACCCAAATTTCATGATAAATAGGTAACGTAAATCAAGTCCATTGATCATCTCATCTTCCAATGACTTGACTCGGCTCAATTTGCATGGATTATCTTTTGAAGGTATGGACCTTGGATGGACACGAATCTAGTGATACCTTTAGGACCAAGGAAATGCAAAGTTGTCTTCGACTATTTTCTTGAGCCTTCTTTAAAGGTGAGACAAGCCAACAACATAAAAACCTATTTAGCCCCGGCCCTGTATAGCAATATTTGAAACTTTCTTTTGGATTTAGGATGATGAAGCTTTCATCAAGAGAAGTCTGGAAGAAAGCGAGAGAGTTCAGGTACGCATGAGAATGAGTTATCTCATTATTCTGATATATAAATGTCTTTTAAATGAGACTTCGAGTTTATGGAATGTGTAAGTTTGGTGAATCAGATGGAAGATGTTGTCCTGTGTGAGAGTGTTCAAAGGGGTCTAGAATCTCAGGCCTATGACAAAGGAAGATATGCTCTTGTAGAGAAACCTATGCACCACTTCCATTGTTTGCTACATCACAGTCTCAAAGTCTGAAACTGTACATACTCACTTGTAACATATATGAATTTATATGAATATTCTTGCAGTTCTACTCTATCTGCACTAAGCATGGAATGAAGCCTCTGTTGTAATTGTATAATGGACAAAAACCTTCTGTGTATATAGTGATGATATCCTTGTATTTTGGGTCAAATAAATGAAACTTCATAATAGCTAGAGATCGTTTTTCACATGGACACATTAAGTCGCTCAGTTTGGATTAGTATAGTAGACTTTGGTCATTTGAAGTTTGTAGTAGGCTATAACCAACAAGGAAACAAATACATGTATAATTTGCATTTTGTTTGATGCATTAAAACGAAGAAGCCGTGGCAAAAGTACTGAGAGAGGGGCAAAATAGTATAATAGTATTCACAAGTTGGATACTACTAAAAACGTATGTAAACTGTTTTCTCTTTTCAAACTAATTATTACCTGATGAGTTCCTTCTCCACCGGTTTATTCTAAAGTATTGGCTGACCGGAGTTTCTGGAACCGGTATCAATTTTCCGATCGCCGCCAAAGGCCAACTGGTTACATAACATAAAACAGAATCTATCTGGTAAGTTTACGAAACACCTGCATCTACTGCTAATTCTTCATACCACCTACTCAAAACTCTTTAATGACAAAGTTAACAAACAAACCTGATGGAACCGATTCCAATCGAGACAAGCCACATCTCCCAATCAAGCTTAGTCGTTGAGGCAAATGTTCCAAGGAACTGTACTATGACTACCTGTTAGACAGTTAAAACAAGCTATAAACGGTATGTCTATGTCCATGTCTCAGATGTACAGAAACCAGAAAAAAAATGACTGAATTTGCTATTCAGGAACATGAGAGGGAGAATGAGTACCTGGAGCACAATGGTGATACAGATGATGCCCACAAATAGGTGATTCCTGAGAACTCCTTTGAAAATGTTTATTTCATCTGGCTTCCTTGCGTTGAACTCGTTGAAGATCTAAAAATTTTAGAATCAGTTTGTTTTCTGATGTGCCCAAGCTTTTTTATTATACAGAGGAGTCGAATATCTTTTACCTGGCAGATGACAAAGGCATTGAAGATGACTGTATTCTTAACTCTCTCGGAATTTTGGTGACTCTTCAAATTAAGGATACTTATTCCACGGAAATTGAGGATTAACAAGACAGTCACTTGGTACATCGCCTAATAATATGCAAAACAATTAGAGTAGCAGAGAAGGGCTTAACCATTGTGATCATTAGAGAAGTGAGAGAAAGAAGATAACGTACTTGTATAAACAAGTTTCTCCACATGATATTTGTGATGAGAGGTTCTCTGCAAACAAGAAATAGATACAATTACTGTTCAAATGGAAGAATATTTGAGATCACTTCTAAATGTGAACAAGACTAAAACGAAGTGGTACCTTCTGCCAACAGGGGTTCGATCCATTAAGTGATCGGTTGGTGGTTCGGTGGCTAAAGCAAGAGCCCCAAGAGTATCCATAATAAGATTGACCCAGAGGAGCTACAACGATAGGGGGAACACTCTTTACCAACATGGAATTTGTTTCCAAGTGTACTGCAGTTAGAGGAACTTTGTGCAGATGAGAAAGAGAGAATAAATTTATTATATCGAACCTGTACTGCAGTTAGAGGAACTTCGCCCGCAGATATGGCAGCCACAACATTGATGACAAGAGCTGCAACATTAACCGTGAGCTGGAACTGGATGAACTTTTGAATATTGGCATACACAGATCGACCCCAACGGACAACCTAAAGGGATCATATAATTACAAAAATTGGTACCCAATTCAAGAGAATCAAAAATATCATAAATACCCCCTAGGTTTGATACCAACCTTCACAACGGATTCAAAGTTGTCATCTAAGATAATGATATCTGACTTTTCCTTTGCAACTTCAGTGCCTTGGATACCCATAGAGAGACCTATATCTGCCTGAAATTCAGGGGAAAAAAAACAAAAGTTGATTTTCAATATCAAAAGTGTCTTCAAAGGTTTACACATATGAGGTCTACGTAAATATATCGAACCTCATGCAGTGCAGGAGCATCATTGGTTCCATCACCAGTCACAGCCACGACGTGTCCCCGCCTCTTCAGTGATTGCACAAGAAGAAGTTTGTCATTGGGGGATGATCTACCCATTACCTTCAAGTTCAGCGACGATGTCAGGTACCATTAAATAACTGCCTTCAATCACAACCTAAATCATAAAGCTCTTACAGATATCTCTTCACAAATCCTATCTCTTTCTTCTTCTGAATATGATCGAAATACTTTTCCTTCAATCAGATTAGGCTCACTGGCATCTGAGTCTGATGCTAATATACCGCACTCCAATGCAATTGCTTTCGCAGTTTGAATGTTATCACCAGTCACCATTCGAACCTGAGGCCAATAGTGGAAATTAGAAGACTATACGCCCATGAAGAACAGAGCAGTCTAGAACATAAACAAGAAGTTGAGGAGATAATATCAGAGAAAAAAGTAAGTGAGATATCGACGGACCTTGACTCCAGCTTTTTGACATAGAAGAACTGAATTTTTGACACCTGGGCGACATGGATCCTACAATGTATTGCAGATAAAAGAACTTGCAATGAATTTCCATATGGCTTACACAACCATCACAAGACTCTTCAAAAAAGCAAGGAGAACTAACACAATGTAATGCTTACCTTAATACCAACTATAGCCAACAGTACAAGATCATCCTCAGGTAATTCCCAGCCAGAAAGTTGCTCTTCATCAGTTGGAATCTTGTCCGCTTCAAATGTTCTGTAGGCAATTGCCACACATCGCAGACTCCTTGCAGCCATATCATTGATGGAATCTTTTAACCCGGCCATCTGAAATAACAAAACTTGATTCAGTAGAAAAACAAGTATTTCTACCAAAACTCTTACGACAAAACATTTAAGTTAAAGAGAATCATAGCTGCCAACCTTATCTTCACTCATATCTATAATGCTCTCCTTCTCGTCCATATAGTGTGTGCAGGATCCCAAAACAATTTCGGCAGCACCTTTCCAGTGAACATGGACACTCAAATCTGGCTGGAAACGTATTAGAAGTTCATTAGGATGCTAACTGACAAATGAAAACAACCATAAGCGAGAAATCAAAAACAAAGCAGAAGATCTACAAAAATGATGCTCGATTAAATGAAAACCACATACTGATTTCACTGCTACACCTCCCCGTTTCTTCTCTGAGTTGAATGGATAAAATTGTACAGCAGGAGACTCAGACCTAAGAGCATCAAAATCCATGCCCAACTGCGCAGCTTAGAAAAAATAAAAAGATTAGTTCCCGTCACGGCTATATATATATACTGGAACAAGAAAATATGGCTGAAAAATAAACCTTTATCGCCCAATTGAGAATTGCTTTTTCTGTCGGAGATCCAGAAACCTGAATCCCACCACTCTGTCATCAGCAAACATATGCACATTGTTACATTAAATCAGCTGAAGTAGAAACCAAACGGAAAATCAGTTACGTTCCAAAGTATTTCAATCCTACTTCAGATCGGAACACACTGCCAGTTGTATTATGAGCAATCCCCTCAACAAGTATGGATGTAAAAGCAGATGGCAATTTTGAGCTGCTGTCGGGAGGATCCATCTTTTGAAACCCAGAATAACACTCAACAACGGTCATCTGAGAAAAGAGAAATTATTAGGTGACCTGCTTGTTGGGTGCACAGTTCAAAACAATAAAAGCTCGCAACTAGGAAAGCCCATACCAAAACTAGCAAGTGTTAGTGTCTTAGCAAATCAAAAACAAGAAAGATCACTAAGATTTATACCTCGTTTAAGGTCAAAGTTCCAGTTTTATCACTGCAAATCGTTGTTGCAGAGCCCATGGTCTCACAGGCCGAAAGCCTGCGCACCTGAAATTAAACTTCGCTTAAGTTGCAATAAATATTCACGTATAAGAATTTTGCATCTATTCATTTTCATGCAAACTCCCAGAAAGTAAGACATACATACCAAAGCTTTATCTGCCATCATTTTTCTCATGGAATACGCAAGACTGCGAGTAAAAAGTAGAAACGATCAGTGACGAAACGACTATTGAAGTTTACAGCAGATCCATCAATGTCTTTAAAGTTTGACCTTGTAATAACTAAATCCTTTCCAATAAGGCCAAAGCAATTGCTATCATTAAAATATTTATATAGGAGACAGTAGACTTACGTCAAGGTAACAGCCAAAGGAAGCCCTTCAGGCACTGCCACTACAACAATTGTAACCTACAATATTCGACAATTTAAGCTGAATGGCCAGAGATGCGAATAAGAAACTGACTACCGTATTTTCCATGCTGATTTCTTCTAAAGAAATACTTACTGCGACAGTGAAGATCTCAACAAGATCATCTAGCACGTGATCAAATTTTGTCTTCCCTCCAATAAACTGTTTAACTCCCCGGTCATTCTTCGTGTGACCAGTAAAGTAGCTGCAAAAAACAAAGATCCGTTCAATAACCCACTGACATTCACTCCACATGGTACTTAGTGTCAGAAAGAAATTTAAACGCACCGGACAACAAGGACAAATAATACAACGCCAGCAACTGTGAGCCCTACAATCCCTATAAATGTTGCAACACCATTCAAGCGTACCTGAGGAAAGGAAAGTGCAGATGAATATTGAGTACAAAAATATGAAAAGAGAGAGTTGATACTCACCTGCAATGGTGTTTCTCCACCATTGTCTTCTGAGACGCTAGCCATTAGTAAGCCCCATTCAGTGTTGACCCCTACCCCAGTAACCTGAGTTTTAAAAATAAATTTTAGACTCAAGTTAGCAATGCAGGAAGAAACTAGCCTTATCAGAAGTTTTGAACACCTCTGACTCAATTTTCCTCTCATGAATAAAAACTAAAACGTATTTTTGCTGCAATGATTCGCCAATGACGGTTTTTTGTACACCAATTAAACGTCTCTCCATTTTTTCTACAGAAAAACTACAGTAACCAGTTTGCCTGAGCCACTCTGTCACAGATAGTTAAATCTAGTGTTTCAAGTCTTACCAACATTGTCCCATTGCCATCTGCAATTTTACAGCCGGACATTAGGAATGGATTCTTAGCAGAGTTTTTGTGAACCTGCGAGAAACAGCATGCTCAGACACATAAAATGCAAAGACGGTATTGTTGCAAATGCAAAGGCAGCGCGTAAAGCATACAATTTTACTCTCTCCAGTCATGCTGGACTCATCAACTGCAAGGGAATGACCAGCCACTAAAACTCCATCAGCAGGTACCTAAGGAAATTATTTGCAGATTAGACATAAATTATATCTATACTGAAGTTCAAAAAAGAGCCAAGACATACAGCACTGAAAAATTCATGCAACTTACCTGATCACCAATATTGAGGGGTATGACATCGCCTACCACAATGTCATAAATTGAAATCTCAACTCTTCTCCCATCGCGAGTAACCTGGGCATGCGCACAATGCACTTTTAGAAACTAACACAACAAAATGATATCATCCCTGAGCTGCATGATCATCCAAGCTCTCACCTCTATACGTATATTTCTTTTCTCTTCATTTAAGTTTTGGAATTGAAGAGATTGCCGATAATCACTGGTAGCTGCCAAGGGAAAAGGTATACATATTAGTAGAGTGCATGCAGCAGTCACATCTATGAGCGAAATCAAGTTCAGCAAGGAATATCAATACCTGTCACCACAATGACAAGAAGAACTGCAAAAGCAATGCTGATACCATCATACCATCCCTTTTTAATACCCTAAGAAGGCAGAAAAAGAGGTATTAAAGGCTCAGGATGAACAAGAATTGGATACTGGAGATAAAACAACTTTCTACCCTCATAGACCAGGAAAGCTTAGAATGAGTACAGAAACATTAGAAAGGATAGTTAATTGAAGTGTTATCGAGCTTCAACAATATGGAAGACAGAAACACACATGAGAAAGGCCAGCTCGTTCAAATAAGGAGGTACAAATATCCTTGAATTTTTTTTTTTCATAACATTTAGTCAACTTTTCTAAAGCTGTGTCACATGGAAAAGGACCCATATTTTCAAAAGTATGCGCTGAACAAAGTATAATGTATCAACTCATAAACTGAATACCTCTGTCTTTATTCCCAATGCCAAAGAAGCAACTGCTGCTACAATCAGAATGATTAACGTAAGATCTTGAGAAGCTTCCCATACAAACCTCTATCGGACATGAGGGAAGAAACAGAAGAAGGATTTAAGATATTAATTAACAGATTGAAACAGAAAAACCTTGGAGTTATGAAAGCTGCTAAAGAGCAAAGATTTAGAAGTATTATACCCAGAAACTCCTCCCTTTCTTTTGGGGGTAAGTGTTTGATCCAAAAGCAGTTTTCCTTTTCAATATGTCATCATCATCCCCATGTATACCCTTCTCCAAGTTTGTTTTCAATAGTTTAGATAACCCTTTGACCTAATGAAAGAAAATGGAGGAAAATATTCATGAATAAGTTGTATGGCTGAGAAGTAATTGCTGCAAAGAGTAATAGATCAGCAAAAGCAAAGACATACCCCTCCAAGTTCTTGAAGAGATCCTATATTTTGATCCCTTGATATCGATAAAATCTGCTCCTGTCCAATACCAAAATCACCAGTAGCAGGAGTCGGAGGTGAACTTGTAACTCCTAAAAAGAGATAAACCGCAGTCAACTACAGCAGAACTAATCAGAAAAATTCTGAAGAAATTTTCCTTAACAGGAAAAATAATAACCCAATCAACTGATCTAGATGAATCAGAAAACTTGGAACCATCAACTGGTTCTACAATGATGTTGAAGAAAACATCAAGGTAGCAAATCTGCAGTGATTATACTGCTCATGCTACATATAAAAGATAATCGACTCAACCCATTGCAATGAAGATCAATAACATTTTGAAAAACATGAGTCAGCACAACAAAGATCAACCAGACTTCCTCTTAGCAGAACTTGTGACTGCACAACTAACCATTGATGCACATAAAACAAAATGGCAATCACTTAATCCCTAGGACACAACAAGAGAAGAGAAAATTAAGGAAAAGCCAAAAAGAATAAGAAACTGAAACAAATTACCATTCACTCGGCTTGCAGCTGCTTTAAAAAGGTGTGCAGCCTAAAGAAGCAAAAAGCGCAATGATTAGACACCAACTAAATGTTAACTTAATAAAATTTACCAGCAAAGCCTACGTACTCTTATTGCTTGGGCATGCGCTCTCATCTTCCTCAGCATCCGTTTCTTGTCTTCTTCCCTTTTCAAGTCCAGAGTATATCGAAATCGACGAGAAGCATTAAGCACAAGCGCAGCTTGCTAAGAAAACGAAACAAATGCACTTAGTGCTGGCAAAAGTCACACAAATCAATGTAAACTAGAAAAAGAGCATTTACCCTCCAACGGCGTAGTCGCTCCACTGGAGCATTCTTAGTGCTAGCAATATCAAACGGACTATCTTCTTCATATTCAGTGAAGCTGCTGGTTCCAGCCTCCACATCCTTATCTTCCCCTCGCGGAGAGTTACTAAATTGTCCACTCATAGCTATCGCAGGAGAAATAGCACCACTAGATATACCTCTTCTTTAAGCTATAAAATAAAAAACACCAAATTTAGAAACAGTTCTTCATTCTCTTATAAGTCTTCTTCAAAAAGATCTCTAAAACCAAGTCAATCCAAAGGCGATTTGAGATAACAGCTGAACAACTCTCACATTTCACAGTTCCAAATCAAAAACAACCACTCCTCACCAAATCATTCCACCAAAAAAAACTTCGGAAATTTCCGTTTTCCGATTCCGCTGGGAGAATCACTGGAGAAAAAAAAATTCCTGGAAATTCAAATTTGAAAGCGAAGAAGCAGAATCTGGGAAATAATTTTGGAGAAGTGGTCCAACGATCGTGTAGGGTAATACATAGTAAATCGTGCCATAGGAGGACAGCTAAATAAACAAAGAGAAGAGAAACATAAAATCTCTGCGATTCCAGCTAAATAAATTATATATATATATATATATATATTACAGAGAAAACAAATAAAAAAAACTCGAAAGCTACCTCCTCAATTATCAGCGGAAGGAAATTTCAGAGAATTTCTGAGCTCTTTCCCTTTGTTTGTTGGGTTGATACTCTCTGCTAAATTATTTTCCGTCGAGAAAAGAAAGAGGAAGAGAACTTTAGGAAACTTCGGGGAAATAGAGTAGCTACTACAGCTTTGACTCGTCACTCGCCACTCGTGAAACTTATTTATTTACTTTAAAATTTAAATAATGTATTCCTTCCTTGCCCATTTATGTGATATATCGTCCTAATTTTCCCTTTCTGTTTCAAATTTTAATTTAGTTTCAAACTTTTGAATAAATAAGTATTCAATCAATTAAGGAAATACTAAAATTAAATATGAAGTTCCCTGAATTATGGGGTTTGTGGTTGGATTCAGTTACCAGTGGAAGAAAATGGAAAGAATATAAAACGTTGGTATAAAAAAAAAAAATGTTGGTATAATTAATTGGACTTTAACAACGACAAAATACGTATTGTGGTTTACAAAGGCTTATTTTCGTTCTTTTATAATTAGGTGAATAACTTCATCAATGGGTGGTTAAACAAAATATATAAATCTCTTTCATAAAACGGAAAAAAAATCTTGTTTAAAATAAACCAAAATAGTAGTCTATTCTACACCCATTAAGGCATTAATTAAACACGTTTATTTAAATAAATAAATGTATCAGAAATTGGAAACATAAGAAAATCATAATCAATTTCTTGGAAAGTATTAGTATTACTAAAGTAACAAAGGTGTATTAAGCACGCTGTTTCTAATATACTTGATTGTATTTGAACGGACTTGTAAATAACAACTTTGTGAATGGTAAAGCATGAAAATAGTCGCATTTTGCATTGGTGGGGAAAAGAAAATTATGTTCCGATTGCTGCTTAAGCTATCGCGAGTCGTCATTTAGGCTAAATAAAAATTAAACTATTCCCAGTTGTGAAAATAAAACACCACCCAAGAAAGAAACAAAAACATATATTCACGTTTTGATTAGTATGGTGATTTTTACACCAATTTCAACAACCCCTATAAGATCAACTTATATTCCACGTTACTTATTTTATACTTCTAGGTTTCATATACGTATTATTTCTTTCATGTCGTTTATTCAACACACTAGTTGCTGTTTGTGGCGTAAATGTGAGTGGACGTCTTTGGCAAATTGGCATAGCATGATGAAATATTGAATATCTAGACCCTTTTAATATCCAAGAATCCCTATACTGCACGCTACAGAGAAAAATAGGGCATGGACTTTTCGATAAACAAAAGTTATTGACTCTCATATATTCTCTATGAAATTAAAACTAAAAAATAAGATTAAGTTGAATTGTGACGGCACAGTTCGTAACAGTCCCACACTGGAACTAATGGTAGCTATACTGTATGTTAAGTATGCTTCTGTGATTGTTTTTTTTCAATTCAATGAAAATTGTGGTTTGGGTATATTCTTTTTACACTCGTATAGTCGTATGTATAATTTCCTGTGGAGCAGTGTAGAACGACCATGTCCATATGAGTGTTTAAAAAAATAATTATACATTATACTTATGATTACGTACGTAATGACTCTAGATTTATGATTACGTACGTTCTTATTATAATAACTCTAGATTCACCTTACATCAACAACGAATATTTATAATTTCCTCGAGAAACCCATATTCCTCATAGAAATAAAATAGTGTTAAGATAGATGTCAAAAGAATCTGCAAATTAGTTTTTTTTTTTTTGGATAATAAATCTGCAAATTAGTTAACTAATTAGTAATTACTACTAAAATTATTTAAAAAGGGGGCAAGAAGGAATCAGTCAAATCCAATTCCGTCGGCATCGTTGCCGTAGTTTTGCTTACATTTTCAACAAAACGGCGAGGACGGTGATTGGTGACGCCGTCATTTTTTATTTTTTTATTATCTTGTTTCGCCTTTTTACTTTCGGTCTACAGATTACACTATGAAATAGCTACATAGATTACGCAGTTTTTGCGGCCAAAAATACTCTTTTTATTTTAAATTTGAAAATATGTTTTTTTTTCTTCCATAGTTTGGTAGTTGAATTGATCTTATAAATGATTCGTCAGTTAATCCTTCTATTTGGTTCACACTTTTTATTCTACAATAAATGTATGTAGGACCAGTTTTGTAATGCTTATATTTGGGTACAAACAATAAAAGAATGACTGATTTGGTTATTAAGAATGACTGATTTGGTTATTAAGAATGACTAATTGTCTAATTGACTTTAATATCAACATATAACCAAGAGAACTGAAGACATAAACTAGGTCTTATGATATTGAGCTTAAAATCTTGCATAATGAACTAATGTGAAACATGACACACTAATCATTAATCAACAATCATGATGTATTCGTCGTTATCAAGGGAATGTGGCACCGAGGCATTGAATGCATGCACGTAACCAACGGTGGACAACTCATCAATTTATAAATCCATATTATGTTCATGATATTATGAAATTTCGTTCCGTGTCTATAAGTTATGTCGTCCTATAAGGGTTTTCTTTCCTAAATCTTTTTTCACAAAGTCACCTGTAACTGAATTGTTTGATAACATTTTAATAATTGTAAATTTACAAATTATTAGAATTTAATATTTCTAATTATTGACACCATCTTTATCCAGATTCAATACATATATATAATATTTATATATTTTATTGCTTCATATTCATATCAATAATGATAGAATTGGAATTAATTGGCATTTCGTACCGTTTGGACATGTGGAGGAAATTTCTCGGAAAGACACTATATAAAACACTTGCTTCTTGAATGTGACACTACACTTGCTTCTTGAATGCGACTCATATCATATCTTTATATAACTAAAAGACTTATACACTACTCTCTTGATTTCGCCATCGCAAATTACTATATTTTAAGACTATACAGAGTATCGATTATAAGAGTCTACGGTTAGAGTGATTCCTAAGTTAGGCTAACAGTTTTTTTTTTCTTTCCTATTTTGTCAATACGTGAGGCTAATAGTCATTTTCCTAAGTTGGTGTACCCTAAAAACTATATAGACCTCTCATATAAGTATCAATGATATATGATGCTGCAGTTCTACACCATTGCCAAAAATAAAAGTTTTCGGCCAAACAATGTCGTTTTCAACAAAGCTAAACAGTGTCGTTTCAACAAAGTAGAACTATAACAAAACAAAAAAGCTTGTCAGCAGTTAAGATATGTCCATATGAAGTTCGTTTTTATTCAGAGCCAAAAGAATCAAAGCCAAGAAGGACATGTTCAGTAATCAAGATTGGACCAATGAAACATGGAGGTTTATAAACCATATCAGCATCTCTTTTCACTTATGTACTTAGTTTTTGCATGTTAATTGACAAGTAACAAAACATGATCGGTAAAACCTTATATAGATAAGAAAACTACGTCGTATTGTATACATAAAATAATTATAAATCGCAGATACTCAAATATGTAAAGATATATAATTATATCAAACGGATACCAAAATTTATCAAACGGATACCAAAAGTTATAAGTTGAAATCCAGCACAGTTGAAACGATTATATGGCTTTATAACTGATCCTTGCATTTATATTTGAAAACCTTTAACATTTTTTTCTTCTTCTAAGATTCGCTATTCTGGATCTGCTATGACAAAAATGGGCCATAGGCCCAACAATCTTGTTACGAATCTATTCCTTAAATCGAATAAAGCGGAAAAATAAAAATCGGTGCGATCACGAAAGATGGCCACGTCATCATCTCTCATTCTAGCCACGTCATCATCTCTCATTCTAGCCACGTCAGACCGAATGGAAACGGAGCTCTACGATATTTTTTTTGATATTTTTTTTCGAATATTCCTTTTGTTATAAACTAAATATTTTTCTTTAACGATTTTATCATTCTATGCAACAGATTTATATAAACCAAAATTTTATTACACAGCAATAATGTAACAAGAATGAGAAGCGGCAATCATGATTCATGATTCATGAACAACAAATTGATGAGAAAAAGTATAAAATGTGCAACTTCAATCGTTGTAATCATTTGGACCGTGAAACAATGAATCCCATCTGAGGTAGGTCGAAAGACCTGAAGGTGATTGTGATTTGTTAAGGGGTACGTAATTCAATTGGACGTGAAACAAAAAAAAGTATGAACGGCCACATTCTAAGGAAAGGAAATAGAAGACACAGTGTGAGTTCGGCTTTTCAGGCACAGAAAAGACATGAAGAGTGGACAATGATCTAAACTCAAACCTTATCTACTTCCAACACAATCATTCAAATTTTGACGATGTGGGTCAAACTATTTAACAAGTTCAATCAAAAAATGTTTCTTATACAATAAAACAAAACCCATAAATCAATATTGTTTAAGAGCCCAAAGTATTCCGGTTAAGTTAATACTGGCTAGGCTAACAAAAACGAAGACTTGTAATAGTAACAAATTCAATTATCTACAAAGCGTGTGGTATATCAAGTAGAGAGCATCATACTTACACTATTCTATATAAAAAAACACTCGAATTCTCTTTTGATTACTTTAGAGTTTAGACACATTAAATAGCATATTAGTCTGGTTCCGGTCTAAGATATATTTCGATAACAGAAGAAATAAAACACCTCCGTGTGGGCATATTCAATTATTGTTATGATTTTGTTTTTTAGATTGGAGATATGATAAGATCTGGAATTTGTACGACTCGAATCAAAAGAAAGCGATAGGGAGAGTTTTTTTTTTGGGCTTATCCACCAGAAAAAGATGATAAGTGACAGTCTAACACCTGTCCACCTGTTCTTGCTCTGTCCCTTTTATCATGTACATGCGATTCCAGTAATTATTATTTTTTTAGTTTTGGAAATTTGATCTATTTGTACGACTTCTTCCAATATGTTATTATTCTAAAATATCCGTTATAGATCTTACTTAAAATCATTAAATACGGAAAGTTTATATATGTGCATTCAATTTAGACGTTGAAATGTGGATAACTTATCAAGTAGTATCAAATAAAGTAATAAACTAGGCATTTATTTAGTTAGGTATTGACTATAGTAGTAATCCTCTCATTAAAAAAATAATAAAAAGAGTTGAACCAATGTAAAATGGTGTATTCAACTAGACCAACTAGAGCAAAAATCGTATGATAGTAGAGTTTTCATCAACATCGATCATAAATATTACATATAGCTTTAAATCAACATCTTAGTCAAACAACTAGTTCCTAATTTATATGTTAAATGTTTGCTGTATATTCATTTCAAACAAATTAATCACAGCTGACATCAAATCTTTTGATCAAAACATTAATTTTTAAAATCAATAGTATGCAGCTAGTCTTTTTCTAACGGATGTCCCCAAGAAAAACAGTATATTTGTACAACTTGTCTTTTGTCCCAAAATATTGAAACCATCCTTACTGCTCTTATTATCCCTGGCCATTTAAGTTTGTATTAGACTTTCATTCCTACCATCAATATCGTTTTTCTAAATTATTCTGATCTGATATGTCGTAGCAACTTCCAAAAGTACTTATTTATATGTTACTACTTACTAGTTTCTTTATTCTTTGATAACCGTACTATTCCATATTAAAATTCAAGCTCATTCTCAGGACTTATTCTTACTATTTAAAAGTGTACAGAGTCAACTACCATAAGTTACTTTTTACAACGAGTTTTAAATGATATTACTCTAAACCAATATATACGAGATATTTTAACTTGTTAAAAAAAAAAAAAGAAGTATGAAAAAAGTACACGTTATAATATAGTTGAAACCTGCTAGCTGGCCAGTGGCCACCAACAAATATGCTATCTGATGTATAATTGTTTACGTAGATATGGTGTGCGGTCTAGAACGGCCCAATTAATCTAGTTTTAGTGAAGAACCGGTTCTATAAGCAATAATACAAGATAGTTTTTGTTTTTTCAAGAATTCAAATCATGAAGTTAACGGTCAAATACATAACAAAAAATGATATTTGTCTTATGCGTAACTCGACTTTAATATAATTGTACTGCATAACTGCAACATGAACAATGTCAGAATGAACTATTTCTAGTTTAAATCTGCTAATTTATTTTGACCTAACAAAACTAAATCAAATCAATTTACAGATATCTGGCTCATATCTCAGTTTGTATACGTTAAAAGAACTTAAAAAATAAAATTGAATCGAACTTTAGAGATTAAAATAATCTGAAAACCAGGACTATTCTTTATTGCTTTGGAAAAAAATCAAACTTAATGGAATCAAAGTAAAAGATACTAGAATATGCAACCGAGCCGACTAATTAAAGTACATAAGAAGATTCATTTATATACCTTTTGTGGACACGCAATTATCTAAACAAGTGAAAGTTAACGGTACATAAATTGTAACTCTTTTGGACCACAACATTTCTTTTGTCAATATCATGTCAGTCAGTCCAGCTAAGGTGTACAGCAAAACTTTGGCCTCATTCATATACAGAAGCGCTCTTATCAATCACTCAAATATTTTTGTAGTTTTCAATATTTATCTAATATATCTTCTGTCGAATTTGCGGTAAAAGTGAAAACTTCATAAAACACAGTATAATATTAATTACAGAGTCCTCGAGTTTCTTTTTTCCATTCGTCTGAACATTTTATATTATATAACATACATTATAATTTATAAGGGTGCGAGGGTTCTTAGTAAAAAATATCAAGGTGTTTACTTACCTATGAATCATGATTCAACGTTGTTACTTCGGTTTGTTATGTTTTTCACTTGAAACATAATCTTTGATAGGGATTTGAGAAATCATAATCATGGTGAATGAACTCAGTTAGCCATACGGGAATAAAATAATCAAAGAGGCTTATTTAAGAATTGGGTAGGAGTTTTAATAATATAGACGAACAAAAAGGATAAACAAATTCACTTAAGAATAACAATCTCTACGAAACCAAACAAAGATATTATTTACAAATGAACAACACTCGGACGAGAAAAAAAACAAAAGACTCAATGAACTTAAAACCAATGACACCACCACAAGGGGGTGTTTTTAGCAAAATCAGAACTCGCAGGGGAAATTCTGCAAAAAAACCTCAACATTGATTGAGAGGAGCAAACAAATAAACAAATACTAGATAACAATTTCGATTCCCCCCTCTGTTTCTTTTCTTGATTCGTGCCTCTCTTCAATAATACAAGACGAGACGACGGTCGCATGAAGAACAAGAGTACTTGCGTTTGACCTTGAAACAGAGTGGTAAGAAACAGAACAACCACTTCGTCTCTATGTCCACCGCCGACACTTTTCCTCCGCAGTATGGACATTTCCCCGGTGCTTGTTGTCGACCAAGCTCTGTATTCTCCTCATGATACACAATTTCTAAACACATCTTTCTCTCTTTTTTACTCCAATTCTCACGAAATTATTCAGATACCTTTTTTTTGTGTCTTATAGTGTTTCTGGTACGTTTGCTTGGAAAAATCTAGAAGTGTGGAGAAGAATAAAAGTAGCAAGGGTTTTTTTTTGTTTACTAAGAAAGGAAATAAACTTTTAAAGTGGAAAGATGTTTTTTTTTTTCCTTGTTCACAAGGATTTTGCTGTAGGGTTTAGTATTACAACGACAATGAATTTATAGAACATGGAGGGAGGGTTACGTGGCATACTCCGCAACATTTAACAAACATTATTATATTAAAAAAAAATCTCGAGTATATGAAACCAATATTTATGGTGTAGAAACTATCTGTTGATTTTAGTTAAGATATGACAGGTTTCACGAAGCAGGCATCATATATTTTTCCATCCAATTGGAAGAAAAACTTATTAGTCGACAGAAGAAAACAAAGATGGGAACACGGAAAACTCTGTCGCGTTTTGTGTTTTACTTCCTTTAACAGAGGAGTATAATCTCATCTCAGGTTTCAATAACAACAGAACATGAACAAGAAGAATTTAACAATCCAAGATTGATTCCAAACTCAATTCCCGTAGAATCATTAGTAAAACTGTTTACAAACGTCGTTCACAGACAGACATTTACATCCCAAAATCATGCTAAATTCTACAACATAAGAGCTCAATCGAGAGTGTACCATTAGTTTCTTCCTCCAAAGCTTTTGGATTTCACATATCATCTTCTGTACAAGTACTTGGCTAGTGGAAAGCTGAGGCTTCTCGCAACCTATGAACCATATTAGAGGAAAACAAAAAGAATTGGTGCATCAGTATTGTCTTTGTATTATCCTCTGCTATATTGGATTTGAAAATTGCAAATCCAAGTGTGTTTGTTACCTTGAGAGCCAGATCTTCAGACACCATAGACCGGTACCTAATAGAACCTTCTAATGGGCAGCTTCCGCTTTTGACTAAAAAGTTTGCATCACAAAGACTTGATACTTGCAGCAGAACATCAGACATGAGATTGTTGCTTTCTCTGTCGTAACCCGTGGGATCTTCTTCTTCTTCTTCCTCTTCACCAAGTGAAGAATCTCCCACAGAAGCAATACATTGGAATATAGCCAATAGTCTCTCCAAAGGAAAGCTTCCAGGCCCTTTCATGACTGCTTCCTGCTCTGCAATTTCCTTCTTTTCCATAGATTTCTCAGACGCCCTGAGAAGGAATCATTGTGATGAAAATATCAGTTTCTTTGATTCAAATGCATCATGTAAACACACCACCATTACCACTACATGCTTTACTAGACTTGTTATCAAACTCGGTAAATCAAACCAATTTCTATTGAGCAATATGCCAAAAGAAAAACAATTCACACTGTTTTTGATAACTTACTTCCGTTTTCTTTTACGATTATCCATGCCCCCTGTGGAGTCAAACATCGACGCATCAAGCGTTGCTGGGTTTCTTGAAGCAAGAAATGCCGCAATAAGAAGATACTTTGCAGAAGTAGACATATGGAAGTCCAACACCTCAAGTTCTTCACGGGTTTCAGAACTGACTTTCTGCCTTCTCTCGCCTCTAGTGTCACCACCATGAGGATGACTCGAGACTCTGAATATCTCATTTAAACAGGGAGCAATAAGCGGTTTAAGATGGCTATAAAGTCTTCTCTTCATATCTTCATTTGGCGATATCCCTAAATCATCAAGTGGTTCACAGTACTTTCTAAACAATGATGAGAAGGTAGTAGACAGCTCCTCAACTCTCCTGGTGACCCTACAGAATGGTCTCAACACAACGCTGTTTGACACCAAAAAAGCTACATCAGTAAACAATACAGAGTAAAAAAGCACAGACAAAGCTAGTAAGGAAGCTATAGACTTACTCGAGGAACGCAGAGTACAGTTTCTTATTAGCTTGATTTCTCAAGAAGATTAAACGAAGATCAGCTTCAGAATACTCAGGAAAATAAAGAAGTAAAGGGTCAGTGTATCCCATGTTAGAGTAATACACATCTGGTGGCAAACCACTGATAAGTACAATACCAAGTTGAGGCATCTTCAGAACAGTATACAAACTGAAAAGAAACTGAAGAATCATAGAGCCTTTTTCCCAATCTTTGATAAGATCCACATTATCAATTACTAAGTATACAATCTTCCCTTTCCCTGAAGCAGAATCAAGAGTTCCTATCACATTACTAAGAGCTTCCCTAAGCAAATTGACGAAATCAGATGGCTTGTCACAACGTTTAGCACTAGAATACCCATTAGAAGAACACTTCCTATGCAACAACAACTGATTCAGAATCGATTCAAACAAGATGCGAGGATTGTAACATGTACGAGAGCTTGAATAAACAAAGGGACGATTGAGATGCCTGAGCGTTTGAAGAACAACACTTGTTTTCCCAGTTGAAGCGCTTCCATAGACCATTATCGGAAGACTAGGGCAATCCAATGGGCCTATGAGACGAATGAAGTCGAGAATCTGAGAGCGTCTTCCTGAGAAATTAGATAGAAGAGCATCCAAAGTAATTGATTCTTCCCCAAATTTGAGATCGTCAATGGTTGGTGAGTAGGATTCATTAGGCTCTGGATTCTCAACAGTTACAGAAGCTGATGATAATGATGACCTAGTGCTTCTTCGTGTGACTTTCAAACTCTCTTCTCTCGGCATGTTTTTAAAACTTGAGCCCAAAGTTCAGAATCGTGAGTGATACCAAGTCAGTGTTGTACAATTTTGCATCCAAACAAGTAAAGAGATATTGGTTTTCAAACGAATCACAGAGAGAGAGAGCAAGAGATTTATGAATTATTAATTTTCCCAGCGAAACGAATCAACAAAGAAGTGAGATGCTCGACGGCGATCGATCGGTTTTCCCGGCCTACTAAGGAACCGGAAGAAACGCTAGTGAGATTTGGGGATTTTTTTCAATGTTGGGTTAACCGGTCGGTTAATGTCTCCGAATTGATAGAACGCATAAACGGCGCCGTATTTAAAAGAACCAAATATGACCAAACAACGTCATATTAAAGACGTACGGACCAAGCCTATACGAGAAGGGTTTCTCGAGTCCCCGAGGGTTTGGGTTTGATAAATTAGGAAATTTCGACGACACCGTAATTTTTTGAGGGGTTCAATTCCACCATTCTGCTATCTCTGTAAATTCCAATAAGTTTTTTTTTTTTTTTGTTGTGCTCTGGTGAACAATACTTTATGTGTTTTTCTGGATGAATGATATCGATTGCTGTTTGAGTTCCCTCGGTGATAAAAATACACTTTCTGCTTCCTATTTAGGTGTTATTTCGTGGGACAATGAGGCATTACCTGATCATTACAAGGGTGAACTCCCCAAATGATTTTATGATGCCAACCAACAACAATTCTATTTGGTAACTTTTTGCCCCATCTAGCTTCTAGTTAACTATAAATATGTAGATGCTGATTAGGTCATGTCTTGTTGTTAATGGCAATTTTTGTGTGTGCGTGCACCCACGTGTGGAAAAATCAGAGTTGAGGGACGAGGACAATGAGTGGCTGCATCTATTCACTGAGTTTGCCTTCTACAAGAAATGGAACCTATGTTTAATGCCCAGCGAAATTACGGAAAGCCTACCATTGGAGATTAGTGAGGTGGTTGTGCAAAACAGAGGAACCACGAGAGAAGAAGCTCAAGGCAGCGAATGCAATCTTCTACATCAGTTTTAAATGTGATGATGATCCGTTAACAGGTGAGGTGGCTAATTATAGAGCCGTTGTACGAAAGACAATGGACGGGAAACCAGAACACATGCGCCTTGACGTTAGGTGTTGGAGCATCGAATCTATTTGAAGAAGGGAATCAGATGATTTTCAGTAATCTTTTTGCATTAACAATAATTGGATATTTCAATTTGTGTTGTTGATGATGCAATTACACAAAAGCATTGCAATCTCATCTATACTTCTCTATTCCCTTTTTGGATGTTGATATTGTTGCGGATATATAAATATAAGTTTCTCCAATTACTTTTTTTTTTGCTTTGGTTTGTTGTGCTCTGGTGAACAGTAATTTGTGTATTTTTTTGGGTGAATGATGTGGATTGCTGTTTGGGTTCCCTCGGTGATAAAAATGCACATTCTGCTTCCTATTTAGGTGTTATTTCATTCTCAATCATATTCGTTTGGCTGGATGATTCTGCTTCAGGATTTTATTTTTTTATTTGTTAAAGACGCTTATAAACATTCATTAGCTTCAGGAGTTGGTTGATGTTTATCTCAAACTTTATGAAATTATGTTTTGTTTTTTTTCTCTTAAACCTTAGCACATTTGGTTATAGCATTCGATTATGCTTTAAAGTTGATTTGCTATTTAGCTCTTGTTTTGTTTTTGATGGTCCTTAAAGCATTCGATTCTGCTTTAAAGTTGATTTGCTACTTAGTTCTTGTTTTGCTTTTGATAGTCGTTAATCTATCTAAGAAAAATGACTGATTGTTTTTATATTTGTTTGATTTCAATGTCTTCTTTCTAACACTTTTTTCTTTGAGGTTGTAAAACATCGATATGAATAACACTACTCCAGCTGTACCTATTGTATGTGATAACGTTTTGATTTTGATTTTTATTGTTTTATACATGTTTTTGGATATTTGATTGGCTAATTTTATATGCAGTGCGCCATTCCTATTCCTGATGAGACAATGACACTGCCGTCAAATGTTTTGCAATTGTTCAAGTCTACATCTTTGCTCTCTCCATTTCAGCTTGAACTTCTTCTACTGAAGCCCGATAGAAGGCTTCTCTATTATTTTGATAATGATACCGGAACTTATACAGTTTGGTAAAAACACGTGGTCTATTTATTTTGTTACTTTTCTTAATATTTCTCTTTAGTTTATTTTTGTTTTTCATTGACCTATTTTGTTGATTTCAGATTAATCAAGAGAGCAGTGATTGGTACAGTTCAAACATTCCAGTACAAAATGAAGGAGTTCATGGTAAATTAATTAAGTTTTATTCATTTTTTAACAATGGTTTGATCATAAAATATTAAATTTGCAGAATCTTGTGTGACTATGTCGGTTGCTGAGAATATAAGCGATGCAAAACACAACAACGGTATATATGTCATTTTTACACTGTACTCACACCAATTTCTCACGGATTTCTTGGACGATAAAGGAGCACTGGAAAAGTACATAGTTAGCAAAGGGGAGCATTATTGTAGTGGTAATTTTGCATTTGAGGGATTATTTTTTATGCTATGAGACATGAAATACCAACAAACGATGCATGGACGGGAAATGGATGTAGTAGGAGATTTCGCTTTAACCGTGATGTTAGTTTAGTGAAAAGTAAGCACGTCTTAAATGACGTTAAGTTTTTTGCTGATCTACACTTGGCCTTACGTTACTTGAAAATACAACCAATCCTAGGATCCATTGCTATCATCTCTCCAGAGTTCAAAGATGATGTAAGTGATGCAATTCCAGTAACTATTTCTTTCTAATATTGTGCATTTATAGTATTTGAAACTAAAAGTATGTAATTCACTATGGTGTAGGATATTTATCGTGGACCTAGACATAAGCGTTCCAAGTTCAAAGGATGGCACTCACTTTCGATACGTTCTATTAAAATAGTAAATGGAGAAACAGTTGCTGTCATGAATAACATCTATGGTGCTGGTTTTGGAGACCGAGGACATCGTAACGTTTCACTGGATGTGATGCTTGTCAAATTAAAGACAACGAGAAAACCATCCTTCCAATCACCAAGTCTATTGTTTAGTAGTTTTTCTTATGGAGAGGCCCAAAGTAAATATGAGGTAATATTTATTTTCTAGTTGACTACATTTTTTTGTGTGGCCAAGAAATGAGGTTTTGGTTTCACTATACTTTTTCTATTTTTCAAGAAAAAAGACGACCATTATTATGCTATGCGTACTCTAACTCCAGAGCGTCAAAAACATGCGACATTCTTGATTTTTGAAGGGATTTTTAATAACACATCTGGGCACGTGTATCTACTTGAGGTAGGATTTAAAAAGCACTACATAGTTTTCTATTTTTTTGTATTTGTACTTTTCATATAGGGGGATGACGTGTTTTTTTATTATTCTTGATAGAATGGTGACACCGAGATCACTGGGTCTCCAACCGACATAGCTTTATTTAAGTGGGCCATAAAGGTTCTATAATCCGTTTCATTTTCTTTGTTCCAATTTTTGTTTTTAACTATTTTGAAACTCTTTTATACATCGCCAGATGCATGGCAAATCTAATTTCACTTATACCAAGAATGACTCCACAAAAATTAAAGGGTCTCCATCTAATTCAAACCGGAGATGTCTAGGCACAGCGATGGACTGTGTATGTGTCTCCTTACTATCTTTTATTATAATATGAATAAATAGACGTTTGAGTTTTGGTTGTTTTGTTGTTCGTTTCCATTTTATTTCTAATGAGCGTCATATGCAAATTTCAGCAAAAAGTTGATAATAGTGGTGTCCGAATTCGTTGGAAAGGCAGTGGTAATTTCATTCTGGAAAAATGCATGAAGGCTGTTTCGGAAGATGGATATTGCGAGATTAGTGAACGTCAGGTGACTACGATTATGTGTTTTGCTTCATAAATGATTTGGCAGAAACATATTCTTAATTAGGTTTTCTCATTTCAGAGAAACTGCCTCAGAGATGGTATTGACAAGATGGTTGCAAAAAAGTTAATATGCATTGCTATTGCATTCAAAGATTTTGAAAGGGAAGATCTTCCACCTAAAAAGAAAAGAAAGCAATGACAATTACCCTGTGAAAATCTTACACCATTGGTCATATTTGCTATTACGGTAAACATTTATTTCTAGTTTGATTATTCTCTACATAATCTTACAATGTTGTAATGTTGATTGTGATAACAATTTATTGTAGAATCCATGTATCCTACCTGAAGATGAAGTTGGTGCTGTGAAGCAGGTATTTCGATTGTTTTGTTTCTATTTATATTTTTTTACTTTTCATGGATGATCTAATCTTAGTTTTTTTTTTCACAGGCTCCATTAGATTTTGAAGAAGAGGTGGAGGAAAATGCTAGTAAAACTAATTTGGATGACACAAAAAGATCTTCATCAATTAGGAATCAATGCCCCGACATGATGGTATAAGTTGGTTTGACTTCGATGAGAAGTCTGCCTGGCCCAAGGAGGAGGTGAACATTTATCTCCTTTACAATCTTCTGAATATTCCTAGTTATTCGATCATGCTCGGCTGTTTTTATAATGACAAATTATGGTTGGATGTATTTTTAACTAAGCTTCATGTGATTTCAATCTTTTTGCATTAACAATAATTGGATATTTCAATTTGTGTTGTTGATGATGCAATTACACAAAAGCATTGCAATCTCATCTATACTTCTCTATTCCCTTTTTGGATGTTGATATTGTTGCGGATATATAAATATAAGTTTCTCCAATTACTTTTTTTTTTGCTTTGGTTTGTTGTGCTCTGGTGAACAGTAATTTGTGTATTTTTTTGGGTGAATGATGTGGATTGCTGTTTGGGTTCCCTCGGTGATAAAAATGCACATTCTGCTTCCTATTTAGGTGTTATTTCATTCTCAATCATATTCGTTTGGCTGGATGATTCTGCTTCAGGATTTTATTTTTTTATTTGTTAAAGACGCTTATAAACATTCATTAGCTTCAGGAGTTGGTTGATGTTTATCTCAAACTTTATGAAATTATGTTTTGTTTTTTTTCTCTTAAACCTTAGCACATTTGGTTATAGCATTCGATTATGCTTTAAAGTTGATTTGCTATTTAGCTCTTGTTTTGTTTTTGATGGTCCTTAAAGCATTCGATTCTGCTTTAAAGTTGATTTGCTACTTAGTTCTTGTTTTGCTTTTGATAGTCGTTAATCTATCTAAGAAAAATGACTGATTGTTTTTATATTTGTTTGATTTCAATGTCTTCTTTCTAACACTTTTTTCTTTGAGGTTGTAAAACATCGATATGAATAACACTACTCCAGCTGTACCTATTGTATGTGATAACGTTTTGATTTTGATTTTTATTGTTTTATACATGTTTTTGGATATTTGATTGGCTAATTTTATATGCAGTGCGCCATTCCTATTCCTGATGAGACAATGACACTGCCGTCAAATGTTTTGCAATTGTTCAAGTCTACATCTTTGCTCTCTCCATTTCAGCTTGAACTTCTTCTACTGAAGCCCGATAGAAGGCTTCTCTATTATTTTGATAATGATACCGGAACTTATACAGTTTGGTAAAAACACGTGGTCTATTTATTTTGTTACTTTTCTTAATATTTCTCTTTAGTTTATTTTTGTTTTTCATTGACCTATTTTGTTGATTTCAGATTAATCAAGAGAGCAGTGATTGGTACAGTTCAAACATTCCAGTACAAAATGAAGGAGTTCATGGTAAATTAATTAAGTTTTATTCATTTTTTAACAATGGTTTGATCATAAAATATTAAATTTGCAGAATCTTGTGTGACTATGTCGGTTGCTGAGAATATAAGCGATGCAAAACACAACAACGGTATATATGTCATTTTTACACTGTACTCACACCAATTTCTCACGGATTTCTTGGACGATAAAGGAGCACTGGAAAAGTACATAGTTAGCAAAGGGGAGCATTATTGTAGTGGTAATTTTGCATTTGAGGGATTATTTTTTATGCTATGAGACATGAAATACCAACAAACGATGCATGGACGGGAAATGGATGTAGTAGGAGATTTCGCTTTAACCGTGATGTTAGTTTAGTGAAAAGTAAGCACGTCTTAAATGACGTTAAGTTTTTTGCTGATCTACACTTGGCCTTACGTTACTTGAAAATACAACCAATCCTAGGATCCATTGCTATCATCTCTCCAGAGTTCAAAGATGATGTAAGTGATGCAATTCCAGTAACTATTTCTTTCTAATATTGTGCATTTATAGTATTTGAAACTAAAAGTATGTAATTCACTATGGTGTAGGATATTTATCGTGGACCTAGACATAAGCGTTCCAAGTTCAAAGGATGGCACTCACTTTCGATACGTTCTATTAAAATAGTAAATGGAGAAACAGTTGCTGTCATGAATAACATCTATGGTGCTGGTTTTGGAGACCGAGGACATCGTAACGTTTCACTGGATGTGATGCTTGTCAAATTAAAGACAACGAGAAAACCATCCTTCCAATCACCAAGTCTATTGTTTAGTAGTTTTTCTTATGGAGAGGCCCAAAGTAAATATGAGGTAATATTTATTTTCTAGTTGACTACATTTTTTTGTGTGGCCAAGAAATGAGGTTTTGGTTTCACTATACTTTTTCTATTTTTCAAGAAAAAAGACGACCATTATTATGCTATGCGTACTCTAACTCCAGAGCGTCAAAAACATGCGACATTCTTGATTTTTGAAGGGATTTTTAATAACACATCTGGGCACGTGTATCTACTTGAGGTAGGATTTAAAAAGCACTACATAGTTTTCTATTTTTTTGTATTTGTACTTTTCATATAGGGGGATGACGTGTTTTTTTATTATTCTTGATAGAATGGTGACACCGAGATCACTGGGTCTCCAACCGACATAGCTTTATTTAAGTGGGCCATAAAGGTTCTATAATCCGTTTCATTTTCTTTGTTCCAATTTTTGTTTTTAACTATTTTGAAACTCTTTTATACATCGCCAGATGCATGGCAAATCTAATTTCACTTATACCAAGAATGACTCCACAAAAATTAAAGGGTCTCCATCTAATTCAAACCGGAGATGTCTAGGCACAGCGATGGACTGTGTATGTGTCTCCTTACTATCTTTTATTATAATATGAATAAATAGACGTTTGAGTTTTGGTTGTTTTGTTGTTCGTTTCCATTTTATTTCTAATGAGCGTCATATGCAAATTTCAGCAAAAAGTTGATAATAGTGGTGTCCGAATTCGTTGGAAAGGCAGTGGTAATTTCATTCTGGAAAAATGCATGAAGGCTGTTTCGGAAGATGGATATTGCGAGATTAGTGAACGTCAGGTGACTACGATTATGTGTTTTGCTTCATAAATGATTTGGCAGAAACATATTCTTAATTAGGTTTTCTCATTTCAGAGAAACTGCCTCAGAGATGGTATTGACAAGATGGTTGCAAAAAAGTTAATATGCATTGCTATTGCATTCAAAGATTTTGAAAGGGAAGATCTTCCACCTAAAAAGAAAAGAAAGCAATGACAATTACCCTGTGAAAATCTTACACCATTGGTCATATTTGCTATTACGGTAAACATTTATTTCTAGTTTGATTATTCTCTACATAATCTTACAATGTTGTAATGTTGATTGTGATAACAATTTATTGTAGAATCCATGTATCCTACCTGAAGATGAAGTTGGTGCTGTGAAGCAGGTATTTCGATTGTTTTGTTTCTATTTATATTTTTTTACTTTTCATGGATGATCTAATCTTAGTTTTTTTTTTCACAGGCTCCATTAGATTTTGAAGAAGAGGTGGAGGAAAATGCTAGTAAAACTAATTTGGATGACACAAAAAGATCTTCATCAATTAGGAATCAATGCCCCGACATGATGGTATAAGTTGGTTTGACTTCGATGAGAAGTCTGCCTGGCCCAAGGAGGAGGTGAACATTTATCTCCTTTACAATCTTCTGAATATTCCTAGTTATTCGATCATGCTCGGCTGTTTTTATAATGACAAATTATGGTTGGATGTATTTTTAACTAAGCTTCATGTGATTTCAATCTTTTTGCATTAACAATAATTGGATATTTCAATTTGTGTTGTTGATGATGCAATTACACAAAAGCATTGCAATCTCATCTATACTTCTCTATTCCCTTTTTGGATGTTGATATTGTTGCGGATATATAAATATAAGTTTCTCCAATTACTTTTTTTTTTGCTTTGGTTTGTTGTGCTCTGGTGAACAGTAATTTGTGTATTTTTTTGGGTGAATGATGTGGATTGCTGTTTGGGTTCCCTCGGTGATAAAAATGCACATTCTGCTTCCTATTTAGGTGTTATTTCATTCTCAATCATATTCGTTTGGCTGGATGATTCTGCTTCAGGATTTTATTTTTTTATTTGTTAAAGACGCTTATAAACATTCATTAGCTTCAGGAGTTGGTTGATGTTTATCTCAAACTTTATGAAATTATGTTTTGTTTTTTTTCTCTTAAACCTTAGCACATTTGGTTATAGCATTCGATTATGCTTTAAAGTTGATTTGCTATTTAGCTCTTGTTTTGTTTTTGATGGTCCTTAAAGCATTCGATTCTGCTTTAAAGTTGATTTGCTACTTAGTTCTTGTTTTGCTTTTGATAGTCGTTAATCTATCTAAGAAAAATGACTGATTGTTTTTATATTTGTTTGATTTCAATGTCTTCTTTCTAACACTTTTTTCTTTGAGGTTGTAAAACATCGATATGAATAACACTACTCCAGCTGTACCTATTGTATGTGATAACGTTTTGATTTTGATTTTTATTGTTTTATACATGTTTTTGGATATTTGATTGGCTAATTTTATATGCAGTGCGCCATTCCTATTCCTGATGAGACAATGACACTGCCGTCAAATGTTTTGCAATTGTTCAAGTCTACATCTTTGCTCTCTCCATTTCAGCTTGAACTTCTTCTACTGAAGCCCGATAGAAGGCTTCTCTATTATTTTGATAATGATACCGGAACTTATACAGTTTGGTAAAAACACGTGGTCTATTTATTTTGTTACTTTTCTTAATATTTCTCTTTAGTTTATTTTTGTTTTTCATTGACCTATTTTGTTGATTTCAGATTAATCAAGAGAGCAGTGATTGGTACAGTTCAAACATTCCAGTACAAAATGAAGGAGTTCATGGTAAATTAATTAAGTTTTATTCATTTTTTAACAATGGTTTGATCATAAAATATTAAATTTGCAGAATCTTGTGTGACTATGTCGGTTGCTGAGAATATAAGCGATGCAAAACACAACAACGGTATATATGTCATTTTTACACTGTACTCACACCAATTTCTCACGGATTTCTTGGACGATAAAGGAGCACTGGAAAAGTACATAGTTAGCAAAGGGGAGCATTATTGTAGTGGTAATTTTGCATTTGAGGGATTATTTTTTATGCTATGAGACATGAAATACCAACAAACGATGCATGGACGGGAAATGGATGTAGTAGGAGATTTCGCTTTAACCGTGATGTTAGTTTAGTGAAAAGTAAGCACGTCTTAAATGACGTTAAGTTTTTTGCTGATCTACACTTGGCCTTACGTTACTTGAAAATACAACCAATCCTAGGATCCATTGCTATCATCTCTCCAGAGTTCAAAGATGATGTAAGTGATGCAATTCCAGTAACTATTTCTTTCTAATATTGTGCATTTATAGTATTTGAAACTAAAAGTATGTAATTCACTATGGTGTAGGATATTTATCGTGGACCTAGACATAAGCGTTCCAAGTTCAAAGGATGGCACTCACTTTCGATACGTTCTATTAAAATAGTAAATGGAGAAACAGTTGCTGTCATGAATAACATC
This sequence comes from Cardamine flexuosa, assembly GCA_963555745.1. Taxonomy (NCBI): domain Eukaryota; kingdom Viridiplantae; phylum Streptophyta; class Magnoliopsida; order Brassicales; family Brassicaceae; genus Cardamine; species Cardamine flexuosa. The sequence goes on along the minus strand of OY743215.1, from coordinate 4,025,762 downwards.
TATGGTGCTGGTTTTGGAGACCGAGGACATCGTAACGTTTCACTGGATGTGATGCTTGTCAAATTAAAGACAACGAGAAAACCATCCTTCCAATCACCAAGTCTATTGTTTAGTAGTTTTTCTTATGGAGAGGCCCAAAGTAAATATGAGGTAATATTTATTTTCTAGTTGACTACATTTTTTTGTGTGGCCAAGAAATGAGGTTTTGGTTTCACTATACTTTTTCTATTTTTCAAGAAAAAAGACGACCATTATTATGCTATGCGTACTCTAACTCCAGAGCGTCAAAAACATGCGACATTCTTGATTTTTGAAGGGATTTTTAATAACACATCTGGGCACATGTATCTACTTGAGTTATGATTTAAAAAGCACTACATAGTTTTCTATTTTTTTGTATTTGTACTTTTCATATAGGGGGATGACGTGTTTTTTTATTATTCTTGATAGAATGGTGACACCGAGATCACTGGGTCTCCAACCGACATAGCTTTATTTAAGTGGGCCATAAAGGTTCTATAATCCGTTTCATTTTCTTTGTTCCAATTTTTGTTTTTAACTATTTTGAAACTCTTTTATACATCGCCAGATGCATGGCAAATCTAATTTCACTTATACCAAGAATGACTCCACAAAAATTAAAGGGTCTCCATCTAATTCAAACCGGAGATGTCTAGGCACAGCGATGGACTGTGTATGTGTCTCCTTACTATCTTTTATTATAATATGAATAAATAGACGTTTGAGTTTTGGTTGTTTTGTTGTTCGTTTCCATTTTATTTCTAATGAGCGTCATATGCAAATTTCAGCAAAAAGTTGATAATAGTGGTGTCCGAATTCGTTGGAAAGGCAGTGTAATTTCATTCTGGAAAAATGCATGAAGGCTGTTTCGGAAGATGGATATTGCGAGATTAGTGAACGTCAGGTGACTACGATTATGTGTTTTGCTGCATAAATGATTTGGCAGAAATATATTCTTAATTTGGTTTTCTCATTTCAGAGAAACTGCCTCAGAGATGGTATTGACAAGATGGTTGCAAAAAAGTTAATATGCATTGCTATTGCATTCAAAGATTTTGAAAGGGAAGATCTTCCACCTAAAAAGAAAAGAAAGCAATGACAATTACCCTGTGAAAATCCTATTGGTCATATTTAATTTTACGGTAAACATTTATTTCTAGTTTGATTATTCTCTACATAATCTTACAATGTTGTAATGTTGATTGTGATAACAATTTATTGTAGAATCCATGTATCCTACCTGAAGATGAAGTTGGTGATGTGAAGGAGGTATTTCGATTGTTTTGTTTCTATTTATATGTTTTTACTTTTCGTGGATGATCTAATCTTAGTTTTTTTTTTCACAGGCTCCATTAGATTTTGAAGAAGAGGTGGAGGAAAATGCTAGTAAAACTCATTTGGATGACACCAAAAGATCTTCATCAATTAGGAATCCAATGCCCCCACATGATGGTATAAATTGGTTTGACTTCGATGAGAAGTCTGCCTGGCCCTGGGAGGAGGTGAACATTTATCTCCTTTACAATCTTCTGAATATTCCTAGCTATTCGATCATGCTCGGCTGTTTTTATAATGACAAATTATGGTTGGATGTATTTTTAACTAAGCTTCATGTGATTTCAATCTTTTTGCATTAACAATAATTGGATATTTCAATTTGTGTTGTTGATGATGCAATTACACAAAAGCATATCAATATCTTATTTACTTCTCTATTCCCTTTTTGGATGTTGATATTGTTGCAGATATATGAATATACATAGGGTGATGATCTGGGTGTGATCATAAAGCCTAACCGTCTCAGCGCTTTTCATAACATCGGCCTCTACGGCAGACTTGGACTTTATTGTCACAATGTTCAGAAGGTTTACCTTTTGATCTAACCCAGTTTTATAGCACACTTTCTCATCTTCAGTTATCTCTTATCACGTCTGGTTATGCTTACTGTCTTACTTTCTGATCTTGTAGGGCACAGACTACAAGTTTAAGTCGGTGAGCAAATTATATAGTCAGTGTGGTTTATTCGCAAAGTTGTTCATAACAGTGGAGGCAACAAAGCATCCAGCCGACTGTTCTCCATTCACTTTTGAGACTTGCGTTAAGACTGATGATGACCTTGCAGAAAGTGACCAATTACAGTGGGAGACGTGTTTTTGCATCGTGGAAAGTAAACGAGGAATTACACCATTTGTAGGTTGCGGTAAAATAATGACTTTTGATTTTCCTTTTTGAGATAAAAGGTAACAAAGAGGAGGATAATCAGTGAGACAATGAGGCATTACCTAATCATTACAAGGGTGAACTCCCCAAATGGTTTTCTGATACCAACCAGCAACAATTCTATGTGGTAACTTTTTGCCGCATCTAGCTTCTAGTTAACTATAAATATGTAGATGCTGATTAGGTCATGTCTTGTTGTTAATGGCAATTTTTGTGTGTGCGTGCACCCACAGGTGGAAAAATCAGAGTTGAGGGACGAGGACAATGAGTGGCTGCATCTATTCACTGAGTTTGCCTTCTACACGAAATGGAACTTATGGTTAACGCCCAGCCAGATTACGGAAACCCTACCATTGGAGATTAGTGAGTTGGTTGTGCAAAACAGAGGCACCACGAGAGAAGAAGCTCAAGGCAGCAAATGCATCTTCTACATCAGTTTTAAATGTGATGATGATCCGTTAACAGGTCTGGTGGCTAATTATAGAGCCGTTGTACGAAAGACAATGGACGGGAAACCAGAACACATGCGCCTTGACGTTAGGTGTTGGAGCATCGAATCTATTTGAAGAAGGGAATCAGATGATTTTCAGTAATCTTTTTGCATTAACAATAATTGGATATTTCAATTTGTGTTGTTGATGATGCAGTTACACAAAAACATTGCAATCTCTTCTTTACTTCTCTATTCCCTTTTTGGATGTTGATAATGTTGCGGATATATAAATATAAGTTTCTCCAATTACTTTTTGTTTTGCTTTGGTGAAAAGTACTATGTGTGTTTTTCTGGGTGAATGATGTCGATTGTTGTTTGGGTTCCCTTGGTGATAAAAATGCACTTTCTGCTTCCTATTTAGGTGTTATTTCATTCTCAATCATATTCGTTTGGCTGGATGATTCTGCTTCAGGATTTTATTTTTTTCTTTGTTAAAGACACTCATAAACATTCATTAGCTTCACGAGCTGGTTAATGTTTATCTCAAACTTTATGAAATTATGTTTTGTTTTTTTTTTCTCTCAAACCTTAGCACATTTGGTTATAGCATTCTATTATGCTTTAAAGTTGATTTGCTACTTAGCTCTTGTTTTCTTTTTGATGGTCCTTAAAGCATTCGATTCTGATATAAAATTAATTTTCTACTTAGCTCTTGTTTTGCTTTTGATGGTCATTAATCCATCTAAGAAAAATGACTGATTCTTTTTATATTTGTTTGATTTCAATGTTTTCTTTCTAACACCTTTTTCTTTCAGGTTGTAAAACATCGATATGAATAACACTACTCCAGCTGTACCTATTGTATGTGATAACGTTTTGATTTTGATTTTTATTGTTTTATACATGTTTTTGGTTATTTGATTGGCCAATTTTATATGCAGTGCACCATTCCTATTCCTGATGAGACACTGACACTGCCGTCAAATGTTTTGCTATTGTTCAAGTCTACATCTTTGCTCTCTCCATTTCACTTGAACTTCTTCTACTGAAGCCCGATAGAAGGCTTCTCTATTATTTTGATAATGATACCGGAACTTATACAGTTTCGTACAAACACGGGGTATACTTATTTTGTTACTTTTCTTAATATTTCTCTCTAATTTGTTTTTCTTTTTCATTGACCTATTTTGTTGATTTCAGATTAATCAAGAGAGCAGTGATTGGTACAATTCAAACATTCCAGTACAAAATCAAGGAGTTCATGGTAAATTAATTAAGTTTTATTCATTTTTTAACAATGGTTTGATTACAAAATATTAAATTTGCAGAATCTTGTGTGAGTATGTCGGTTGCTGAGAATATAAGCGATGCAAAACACAACAACGGTATATATGTCATTTTTACACTGTACTCACACCAATTTCTCACGGATTTCTTGGACGATAAAGGAGCACTGGAAAAGTACATAGTTAGCAAAGGGGAGCATTATTGTAGTGGTAAGTTTGCATTTAAGGGATTAGTTTATGCTATGAGACATGAAATACCAACAAATGATGCATGGACGGGAACTGGGTGTAGTAGGAGATTTCGCTTTAACCGTGATGTTAGTTTAGTGAAAAGTAAGCAAGTCTTAAATGATCTACACTTGGCCTTACATTACTTGAAAATACCACCAATCCTAGGATCCATTGCTATCATCTCTCCAGAGTTCAAAGATGATGTAAGTGATGCAATTCCAGTAACTATTTCTTTCTAATATTATGCATTTATTGTATTTGAAACTAAAAGTATGTACTTCACTATGGTGTAGGATATTTATCATGGACCTAGACATAAGCGTTCCAAGTTCAAAGGATGGCACTCACTTTCGATACGTTCTATTAAAATAATAAATGGAGAAACAGTTGCTATCGTGAAGAACAACTATGGTGCTGGTTTTGGAGACCGAGGACATCGTAACGTTTCACTGGATGTGATGCTTGTCAAATTAAAGACAACAAGAAAACCATCCTTCCAATCACCAAGTCTATTGTTTAGTAGTTTTTCTTATGGAGAGGCCCGAAGTAAATATGAGGTAATATATTTATTTTTTGGTTGACTACATTTTTTTGTGTGGCCAAGAATGAGGTTTTGGTTTCACTATAGTTTTTCTATTTTTCCATAAAAAGTCAACCATTATTATGTTATGCGTACTCTAACTCCAGAGTGCCAAAAACATGCGACATTCTTGATTTTTGAAAGGATTTTTAATATCACATCTGGGCACGTGTATCGACTTGAGTTATGATTTAAAAAGCACTACATAGTTTTCTATTTTTTTTGTATTTGTACTTTTCATATAGGGGGATGACGTGTTTTTTTTTTTTTCTTGATAGAATGGTGACACCAAGATTACTGGGTCTCCAACCGACAGAGCTTTATATAAGTGGGCCATAAAGGTTCTATAATCCGTTTCATTTACTTTGTTCCAATTTTTGTTTTTAACTATTTTAAAACTCTTTTATACATCGCCAGATGCATGGCAAATCTAATTTCACTTATACCAAGAATGACTCCACAACAATTAAAGGGTCTCCATCTAATTCAAACCGGAGATGTCTAGGCACAGCGGTGGACTGTGTATGTGTCTCCTTACTATCTTTTATTATAATATGCATAAATAGATGTTTTAGTTTTGGTTGTTTTGTTGTTCTTTTCCATTTTATTTCTAATGAGCGCCATATGCAAATTTCAGCAAAAAGTTAATAATAGTGGTGTTCGAATTCGTTGGAAAGGCGGTGGTAATTTTATTCTGGACAAATGCATGAAGGCTGTTTCAGAAGATGGATATTGCGAGATTAGTGAACGTCAGGTGACTACTATTATGTGTTTTGCTTCATAAATGATTTGGCGGAAACATATTCTTAATTAGGTTTTCTCATTTCAGAGAAACTGCCTCAGAGATGGTATTGACAAGATGGTTGCAAAAAAGTTAATATGCATTGCTATTGCATTCAAAGATTTTGAAAGGGAAGATCTTCCACCTAAAAAGAAAAGAAAGCAATGACAATTACCCTGTGAAAATCCTATTGGTCATATTTGCTATTACGGTAAACATTTATTTCTAGTTTGATTATTCTCTACATAATCTTACAATGTTGTAATGTTGATTGTGATAACAATTTATTGTAGAATCCATGTATCCTACCTGAAGATGAAGTTGAGGGACAAGGACAATGAGTGGCTGCATCTATTCACTGAGTTTGCCTTCTACACAAAATGGAACTTATGTTTAACGCCCAGCAAGATTACGGAAACCCTACCATTGGAGATTAGTGAGGTGGTTGTGCAAAACAGAGGCACCACGAGAGAAGAAGCTCAAGGCAGCGAATGCAATCTTCTACATCAGTTTTAAATGTGATGATGATCCGTTAACAGGTGAGGTGGCTAATTATAGAGCCGTTGTACGAAAGACAATGGACGGGAAACCAGAACACATGCGCCTTGACGTTAGGTGTTGGAGCATCGAATCTATTTGAAGAAGGGAATCAGATGATTTTCAGTAATCTTTTTGCATTAACAATAATTGAATATTTCAGTTTGTGTTGTTGATGATGCAGTTACACAAAAGCATTGCAATCTCTTCTTTACTTCTCTATTCCCTTTTTGGATGTTGATATTTTTGCGGATATATAAATATAAGTTTCTCCAATTACTTTTTTTTTTGCTTTGGTTTGTTGTGCTCTGATGAACAGTAATTTGTGTATTTTTTTGGGTGAATGATGTGGATTGCTGTTTGGGTTCCCTCGGTGATAAAAATGCACTTTCTGCTTCCTATTTAGGTGGTATTTCGTTCTCAATCATATTCGTTTGGCTGGATGATTCTGCTTCAAGATTTTATTTTTTTATTTGCTAAAGACGCTCATAAACATTCATTAACTTCACGAGCTGGTTAATGTTGATCTCAAACTTTATGAAATTATGTTTTGTTTTTTTTCTTAAACCTTAGCACATTTGGTTATAGCATTCGATTATGCTTTAAAGTTGATTTGCTACTTAGCTCTTATTTTGTTTTTAAAGGTCCTTAAAGCATTCAATTCTGCTTTACAGTTGATTTGCTACTTAGCTCTTGTTTTGATTTTGATGCTCGTTAATCCATCTAAGAAAAATGACTGATTGTGCCCATTGATTTGCTTACTTTATCACATTTGGTTATAGCATTCGATTATGCTTTAAAGTGATTTGCTACTTAGCTCTTGTTTTGTCTTTGATGGTCGTTAATGCATCTCAGAAAAATGACTGATTATTCACATTGATTTGCTTCTGAAACTTTTCCTCACATTTGGTTATAACATTCGATCCTGTTTTAAAGTAAATTGATTCTACATCTCTAGTCTTGGAGCTTAACAACTATTTTTCAACATCTCTTTTGTTCAACCTGTTTTATTGCTTTTCTTAATAGCAATATAGGAAGATGACTCATATTTGTTTGCCAATAGTTTTTTTTATCATAATGTTCTTCTTACACATCTCTTTCGTACAGGAATTCCATAAACATAAACATGACTCATTTTGACTCACGGCTAAGAGTGGTACGTGCTTTAATTATTATTCAATTATAATTTGTATGTTTTCACTGATTTGGATGAATATATATCCGCAGACATACATCACTTTACCTTGGATCTCCGATGATCTTTACGAGTACTTCGAGAAAATTACAAATATTCATCCTCAAATTACTGAAGCTATGCTAGTGCGGATTCTAAGATCCAATCCAGATTCCAATGTTGAAGTTTTCAGTACGAAAGTAACAACTTTTGCAAGTTGGACCAAAAACGCGGTATTTTTCTATACTATATGTGTCAAATTGTATATAATGAATTAGGGTTTGCACATACATAGTGTGAGTTATATGTTTTAAACTTTATAAACATATTTCAATTGCAGAGTCCAAGAAATGTCGCACCTTGTCAAAACATGTATGGTCTTTTGCAACGCCATCCACATCATGGTGAATTATCTTTTAATTATTGTTCATGCATTGACGACATATACAATATGTATCTGGTTCTTTGACATTTGGGTATATCTGCAGAGACTGCATGGGCTATCATTGCAGCGAAGTTGATAAGTATTGCACGATATAGCACTAAAGCAGATTCAGTCTTTACCGAGTATTCAGCGCAATATTTATTGGATTGTTATCGTCCCCCAAAAATAGTAGAGGCAAAAAAGATACGCACGTGTTGCACAGTTGGTAGTGTAGAAAACGGCATAGAGTATGCACTAAAGATGAAAATACCAAGAAAAATTGATTGGGATTACGTCGGATGTGCGAGCAACTTCGAACCACCTAGTCATGTTACCAGGTTTCTGTCATGGGAGAGATATGTCATTTGAGTTTTAGAGAGGCATTGGTCAGCCTAAAATATCAGCCTATAGCTGCGAAATTGCATTTATTCACGCCAGAGGATAAATTTGCCAAGGATGTAAGTGGTTTTAGGTTAAATTTATTTAAGATATCTCAAAAATAATTATATCAGTATTTTCAATCTTTTTTTGTAGGAAATTTATGTTGGGCCAAAACATTGGAACTCTACTTACATGGGACCGATTGATGTGATGGTTTAATCCTTGTGCAGAAGTTGAATGTTTGAATGTCTCATTAGATGTGGAGCTGGTAAAACTATGGAATAATAATCCAGTTAGGGCTGATGTTCCTTGCACCACCAAAGGATTGGAAGAACCGACCCGCTTGCTCACAAAATTTCTGGCTATATCACGCCGTTGAGCTTTCTTTCTACTCTCTATTTTCCAAATAATTTCCCATGACGTGATTTGTAACGGTTTTATTATTGAAAGTTCGCATGTTTTTATTCGTTTCTCTTCTAGTGAAAATTTTCCTCTGTTATGGTCATGAAGTTCGATTACGGTGTAAACAAGATTTTCCCAAGGGAAGAGATAGTTCAATATTTGTATTTTTGCTTGCATTTACTTATCCGTCTTAGTCGAGGCATTTAAGTTTTCATAATTTAGTCAGCAACGAAGATAAGCTCTGGTTCAGACATAGTAATATCTTTGTCTCTCTCCCTTGTATCTTTTTCGATTTTGGTCCATTTTGCTTTGTATGTTAATGTTTGGTAATCTCATCTTGTGATTTTTGAATGTGGAAGGAACCGTTACCGGATTATGATTTTGGCGAGAAGTTGAGTCCTCTTGAGTGGCAAAATAATTATAACATCACCCTCTACAGTAGACTTGGACTTTTTTTGTTACAATTTTCAAAAGGTTTCATCTCTGTAACCTAACCACCAAACCACAACTTTCTCATCTCTAAGGATTAATTATATCGGTTTAATTAAGTTCATCTTCTAGGGCACAGACTACAACTTTGAGTCTGTGAGCAAAACATATACCAAGTTCGAAAAAGTTTCCTTCAACAAGTTGTTCATAATAACGGAGGCATCGATGAATCCAGCCGACAGTTCTCCACTCACCTTCGAGACGTTCATTAATTTTTCTGATAGACGTAAAGAAGGCGGGGGACTATGGTGGGAGACGACCGTTTGCAGGCTGAAAGGTAGCACAGAAGCCGCTTCTCAAACTCTGAAACCTATTCTCCTCTTTCATTTCAATAGGAATCCACAAACATGCCGCTTCGTTTCTTTAATGTTAACCTACAAGTTCAATGGTTTTCTTCCCCATCCAACCCAAATTTTCTTATTCTTGGATTTCATGCCCTTGCAGGATTTAGTAACACACGAGATAGGGTTCAAAAATGGCTCACCTTGATGGTCCATCTTTAACTTTTGTAAGTGCGTATATATATTAAGTTTTAGTTTTGAATCTACATATGGACATATTATTATATATTTTTGCACTAATGCGATCTACATATGCAGGGAGAGCATGGAGAAGACATTAGAATCCGAGTAATTTTTCTTTCTTATGTTAGATTAAGCTCTTTTCATACTATTATCAATGAGATCAATCTTAATAATTGACTATTTATGTTATGTAGGGGAACATCGCTCATAAAGAAATACCTCCAGCTATTCATAAATTAATTGATGAAATGTCAGATGACTTGCATCCATTTCTGCCAAAAATTATTTTATGGAAGCCAGATGATGGTCGCTTCTCTGCTTTTGTTACAGCAACTGCAGCTTTTACAATTTGGCTTAATCACCTGGTAAATTTATTACAATGTGTCATCTTAATTTTCTTTTTGTATATTGTTTTCTCAATTACTTTATGTTGATTTTTATTTCAGTCTGTTCCCAAGATTAGATTATTCGAAGAGTTTGCTTGATGTACAAGACCAAGGACCTCATGGTAATTTCCACTAATTTATTTTTAACCGTTGTTTGCATTAGAAAACTTATTCTTAATCAAAATTGTAGAAACTTGTTGGTCCATCATGGATTCTGAGCATATAGGCAAAGCACGCCACATTCACGGACTCGATAAAAAACTCACAAGATATTCGAGTCAGTATCTAGTGGATTTCGCTGACCGTGAAGCAGCAAAGCAAACATTCGAAGAAAGTGGAGGATTGCATTATTGTTATGCTTATCCAGGCTTCAAAAGCTTACAGTTTGTGATGACGCATGGAATTCCTAGATGTGATGATTATACGTCTCGTGGGTGCTCAAGCTAGATTGAATCATGTGCTAAATGATGTAAGATACTTTACTGATGTGCACAAAGCATTACGAGGAGCTCTTGCTGTCTTTTCTCCCGAATTCGAGACGCTTGGTGGTGTAAGTGATACAATTCCATTAGTTTTTCTATGGTGAATTTGTTTATAATATTGTACAGTTTTATGAATTTTTTAACTAATACTCTGTAATTTGTTTTGGTGTAGGACATTTATCGTGGACCTACAAATTTTTTCTCCACATTCAATGGATGGCATGCAGTCACACTATATTCTGTTACTGTGGAAAATGGAGAGACAATTGGGATTGTGAAGACATGCATGGCCACGACAGTGAGTCGGTTGATGATGAACTGTATCTCGGAGAAGTTGCAGATTCCGACACGTACTAGGTGGTGTCTGACAAGTATAATCGTTATCAGGATTTGTTTGACCAAAGTAGATTGGCTCATAATTTCAACTGAGTAGACCTCTTTTATGCTATGATGATTTACTCTTTTCAGTTATTTTGGATTATGACCTCTGAAGAAAGCTGGAAACTAGAGTTTTTTTCTTTTTATGAATTGTTGTGGCCATAACATTCTGTCTGAGGTAAATAAACCTCATAACTCCATTCCCTAACCTTAGGGATGCACTTTTCAGGACAATCAGTTTTGACGCGTGTGTAAACAACATGGAGTATGTTTTATTTAGAGTGTTTTTGGGAATCTAATTACAGCTGTAAATAAAGTCGACTCCTCATTTTAGATGCTCGTCTTATAGACAACTCACTTCCATGCTCCATGGGTACTACTTGGGACAGCTTAATAATAAATGGAAAGTGGGATTCGGTTTAGAGGTTGAACAAAGTAGTTTCATAGTTTAATTATAATATACTAATATACTAACTAGTATGACAATAGATAGTTTTCTCCGTAAATTATAATATCTTCAACTTAGTTAAATTGAATGATAAAAAAGGTCGAGTATGGAAGAAAATATGTTGTTATTATCAAACAATGTTTTAAAACGGGGATAAAGTCGCCATTTACGCCGTCTGATACAAATAGTTTAGCTTAGATATTATTTATCCTTTTGTCAAACTAATTTAAATTAACCTTTGTTTGTTAAGTTATTCAACTAACAATAAAATAACTTTACCAAATAAAATACACAAAATGTTGGGGTTGGTTTGTTCCTCGAGATGGAAAATGTGCCTCCACGTTCAATAGAAATTGAAACCTAGAATTTAATAAATTAGCAAATTAATTTTTATTCCCTTATCTCATTTATGATCTTTTAGTCTCACCATTTGATATTTTAGTCTCTTGATCTGTAAGGAAACCCATAGTTAATTATCTAAAAGATAAGACTGTAGAAAAATAAATATAGTGAAAATGGATGGTTGATCCATGAATTAATTTTGACATTCATTTAAGGGGTTTAAAACTCAATAATAAATTCGAAGTTCTGGAAGTACTGTACTTTTTATTGAACCGTCTGTTGTGAGGTTATGTAATATCGATACATCTAAATCAAATTTGTCTGTTGTAAGAAATGATAAATTCTCTTCGGTAAGATGTTAAACTAGTTTTCTTTTTTTTTGTTACCAATCTCTCTTTTTGGCAGCTACTGAGCTTTTTTATTTTTAATTTTTAATTTACTTATTACACCTTCTTTTTCAATATTAGTAAATACCCTCCCCCCCCCCCTACATTTAATCATCAATCTATCACTGAATTCACTAAAAAGTTCAAATACTTCACATGCCGATACTACTATAATACAACAGTAGTCTCTTTTTTCGTCGACACTACAATAGTAGTCTTATTAATTAAGTTACTGCTATGGAATAGATTATAGATGTAAAGGAAGTACTCTTATTTTGGGTTAGCGTATAGTGCAACGCATTAAAGGTCTATAAGTTCTATAAACTAAAACAAAATTTTAATTAAACTTTAGTGATATTCATTATTATGACAAGTGGTCAACATATACATAATCGATAATGATTTAGGCTTATTGTCTATTATTATATAATTATAATCAGTCGTAATGGGGAATTACATGGGCATAGACTGCAAATGTGTCTTTGTCTCATAATTACTTTGGGCAACTTCCAAAGTTTATATGTATACATACACGTATTGGGGATTAAGACAACACTGTCTTGAGCCACTCTTTGACATAATGACCTTTCCACTACAATATGACAAATATGGATTCAAATAACTTAGATGATTCTTTTAGATAGAGTTGCGTCACTAAATTCTGAGTTGCGTCAGAATTTTGTTTGTATCAAAACTTTTTAATGTCACTAAAGATTATAGACCAACAAACAACTGAAATTCTTAGAATTTTACAGACGTCATGTGAATCTGTATTAACTATTAAAAATGAGCTATAACTTTGAGCATCACAAGAATCACTCAAGTCATTAAATTTTTTTAAGAACACATGCATTTTTTAATTGTATAAGCTAGCTAATGTAACTAATTAACTTGCATATGATGGGTAAATTTGGTTTCTGGTACAAGATCTGCTGTTTAAACTCTAGTTTTTGTTTGAAGTTCTAATAGAAAATGATAATCTCATAAAGAAACAAAAAAAAAGAGAGTATGAGTGGTCAAGTCTAGTACTTCATGGACCGATGTGCAATAGATTTAAGCGAATTTATATATAAAAAAAGAAAATAATTTATAACATTGGAAAATAGATTAAACATATACAAAATATAATGGAATGAAAAGGTTATAACATCATAACACTTTTTTTTTAAAGCACATTCTATCATGAAGCGAGGCAACTTAAGTTTACACAAAGAACAATGCTGTCAACTTCCACTTTTCATGGGTCATAAATCATAATTAATTTCTTCTTATAAAGCAAAAAATTAGTAAGAAAGAACAACACAATAAGTTATAATCCTTATATATATTCTAATAAAATTAAGAACAGGAATTAAAGCGAAAGCTAATCCACAAAGGAAACTTGGATTCTCTTGGGTAGACAAGTACCCATGAATCCTTCATCCTCGTATACCTCCCCTTCGTCAATCATATCTATACCCCCCAAACATAGGTTAATTACACTTATGCCCTCTTTCCCGCCGTTTTTTACCGTTAATAAACCCGTTTGAAAAACCTCTTTCACCCACTCTTCAAACAAACCGTTAGCAAAAAACCCACTCCCTACGTAAAACTTCTCGATCAATTCTGCATCGATGGTAAACCCAAATCTCTCTTCTCGTTGTCCAAGAATCTCCTCGCACAAATCTTTGATCTTCGCCACGAAGAACTTAGTAATATCTTCGTTGGACAAAACTGTGAAATCAAACCGGTTTTGGATCGAATCTAAAACACATTCTTCAACCCCATTTGAGAGTTGAGTGGTCGGTTCAGCTGCTGTTTCTTCTTCTTCTTCTTCGTCGGCATCAACTCTTAAGTTGAGGTCAAGAGCATTGGATCCGAAACTCAACTGTCTTGAGAACTCTTTCTTAATGTTGCTTATGTCGCAAGCAACATTGCTCTCATCCTCCTCTTCTTCGATTCTTGGATTCTTCTTCTTAATCATCGTCGGCGCATCATCGAATTCCGGTTTCCTCTTGTGATTGACCAAACCAGAACTCGTTTTGCTACACTTGAACACCATTGGTATGACAAAATGTTCTTTCTCTACACATTCATCATCTTCTCTCGTTAAAAGGAAGATAATTTGGCTCTTCTTTCCTTGAAACTCATCCAAATCTCCAGATTTTCCAGCCTCGAATCTATCGAGAAGAAGTTTCATGAACCGGACATCGGCTAAATCAACCCGCTCTACCAAAACAACAAACTTTTCCTGGTCACTCAACACGTTCTCAAGCTTCTCACACGCTTCACTTGCCTTGGATGTTCTCAGATTGATCTTCAAAATATTATCGATTGATCCGAAAAGAGAAGTTGCCATTGTTAACGCCAATCTTCTTTTCGCAGTCACATCATTCCCTGAAAACAGCATCCAAGTATCTCTCCTCTTTACAGATTCTTCCATGGCTTCAACGATTGAAGGAAGAACTTCCTTTTGCCATGGAATGTTCTCGTGAAGCTTTTCCGATAATTCGCTCATTGTATTCGATCTCTCTGGCTCTTCTTCTTCTTCTTCTTCTTCTTCTTCTTCTTCTTCTTCCGAGTTCTCTAAATCAGATGGAAATGGAGAATGACCAAGGGCAAGAGTAATCTTGGTTTCCACACCTTCATCATTGTTGATCTTGAATCCATCCAAACTCAATTCATCCTTTTGAGTCTTCTTTACTTCTTCTTGATGATTACTCCCGAAACTAAACTCGATAGTACACGAGTTCTGTCTTCTGAATTTAGCCACTGAACTAGATGCACGTAAGTTTTGCTTCAGATCCGAGTCCACAAAAGAAATCGTAGCTGGTAAAACAGAGCTGCTCTGTTCTGCCCTCCAACCGTAACTTTGAGCACTTGTACCAAGTTTCCTATGGTGAAGTGCTTGACAAAACCGGTTCCATTTCTTCCTCAGTCCACTCAATTCATCCTGAAACTTTAACCCACAAAAGAAAAAAACGGTTTCATTAACCGCAGAAAACGCCAATAACAAAAATTTCAAAGATGTTACAAAAATTGTACCTTTTGGTTAATGATGTTGTTGTCTCCCTGAGGTTGAAGCCAAGGCGGTAAGATTTTGTGTTGAGCTGATATAAAAGCTTTTGCTTCTTTCTCATAGTTAAAACCACATTCTCCACAGAAATTGAGTTTATCTTCTTCCTCCTCTTCTTCTTCTTCCTTAACTCTAAATGGCTTCATCTCCATCACTTGAGAAGCCATCTCAGAACTGTGACCACTGAAACATCAAAGTGATTTAGTATTTATTTCAAGTACTTAAGTTGGTGATTAATGATCTAAAAATAATTATAAGAAGAGGAGAAAAAAAACCTTGAAGCATGGAGGGTTAGTGAAAGTCCTCCTGAAGGAATTGAAACAGCTTGAAGAGCCCATTGAACATCAAGTGGAGGTTGCTTCATTTGACATCTCATGTATGTTTGGTAAGAAGCTGTCCCCAAGAGCCAAACTTTAGCTCCTAAGTTGCTATAATCATAAACCAATCTCCCTATCTCTTCCACTAGATGATCCGCTGCGCTGTAATTAGAAGAAGATGCGATGTTACCGCTTCCCCAAACTGCCCAATCAAGATCTCCAAGACAAACAATCACACCTTTGCCTCCCCAAGATGTGAAAGAATCAATCTTTCTCTTAAGTTCCCTAACTTGTCCCTCTATATCTTCCTTCTTCATGAAATTCAACCCAACTTGAGAAAACTGAAACTTGATGAAATGGGTTTGTTTTAAATCATCTGGAACTTCTCCTTTATCAATTCTTCCCATGAGTTTTGCAACCACTCCTTCCGTTAGAGAAACAGAGTCTCCAACTATAACAGTGTTCCTCTTCTTGTTGTTCTTCTTCCCTAGAAGCACTTCAATGACTGGGTTTGCGTCTTCTCTCACAGGAAAAGGTTGATCTGGAGTAAAGATCTTTCCTTTAGGGAAATGGAAGAAAGGGTTTTGTTCAAAAGAGTGATGATTGGTCAAATGAGAATGCCAGATCTTACTAGGGTTAGGGCTTAAAGTCCCACCACCTCCTTGATTGTTTTCACTTGAAGAAGGAGAGCAAGGAGAAGAGAAAACACCAACAGAGGTAGAAGAGCCGTAGAAAACAGGGGAAACAACAGAGGAATCATCTTCTATGTTACTCTTCACGGAAACGCTAGAGAGTCCAGCTTCTCTCATCACTCTACTCACACTAGGATCATCAAGAATCGACACAACTAGCTGCTCAAGCTCGACTTTAACCGCCAAGAACGGCTGGTTCTGTTGGCTCTGCTGCTGCTCCACACACCCTCTCCTCTGATGCGCCTGTGCTCTCTTCAGAGCCGCGACCAAAGCGTTGGAGAGTGAAGGCTGGGTCTGAAACAGAGGGTTTGGATTCGTTGGAAGCCTGTTGAGAGCTACATTGAAACAGAGCTCGAGAGCTCGACAATGGAGAGAAGGGTGAGCCATTTGGTGACCAAGGGCTGTGAAAGGATGAGATTTGAGACATGCCCTTCGGAAAAGATTAGATCTTGTGGAAGTTAAAAGCGTCGAAGCGACGTGAAGAGGAGTGACCTGAGAATGGCCTCTCCTTCTAGCTAAGGTTAGAGATTGCTTCAAAACTGAAGCAGCCTCTGGTGTTAGTGTCTGGTGCACGGTATAAACCCCTGTACGCATCACAAAATCACCCACCTTAAACCCTAAACCCCTCTCAAGAATCTCTATCTCTCTTTGATGTTTAATAGATCTTAATTTTCTCTTTACCAAGAAACAAAAGGTTGAGACTTTGAAGTTTTTGAAGCTTAAAGGAAGAAAGAGTTATAAAGATATGTTTGGTCTGAGAGAAGTATCGAAGAGATGAGGGCAGAGTAAGCTATGGTTTTATATTGTGTTGGTTTCAGACTTTTGATGTTGTTTTTCTTTTCTTTTTATTCATTAAACATTAGTTTTTTTTTATGGTTTTTTAAAATAAATTATATTCTCCTTTTGCTTTCGTCTTTTGAATAGCAAGGCAGCTTTCTGAAGCTTTTTTGAATTTCCCACTTCCTTCAAGCTTCGTTTCCCTCCACAGGTTCAAGTTAAAATGTGTTGGACTATATTTTATATCATCTTTTTATATACATATGAAATATTGATGGCCGGCTTAATAATAGCGGAGGCCCAGTGAAATTTTTTAAAACTTTAGTTATAGTTTTTGCTTACTCAAATTAACATAGCTAGATATTATAATATAAATAAATTTAGGGCACTCTTTAAATTTTTCTTTTGTTTCCAATCCGTTTATTGAAATAAAACTTATTTTGGCTTTACCGTAAAAGAAAATTGTTTTTAGTAGAGACTTTTTTTTTTGTAACATCGTGGTAGATATACCTGCCTCTAACTATTTCACTTGATTATTTTCTTGTATTTGGTTCCCTTCTACTTAGGGATGAAGCCAGTTTAAAATCAAAGTAGAAACAGAAGAAACGACATTACATTGAAAGGTATACTTTTTTTTTTTTTTTTTTTGAAAGGTATACTTCGACAATATCTATTTGCTTTCTTGAGGACGTTGGTAACTCATATCTTCTCAAAATATTCCACTAATTATTTGATATTTGTTATAACTTATAAGCATACGATGGATATGAAGGTTTGAAACCAGTGTACAAATAATACCAATTAGCATCTTTGGTCTTCTTCAGACTCAGCTAGCTCAACTATTGTAATTCTAATATATAATTTCTCGTTAAGTTTGCATTATAAAATGTCCAAAATACGTTTGAGATATCATTGGTACAGATGATATATCTAAAATACTCCTCTCGTTCATACGAAGAGCGGCCATCGTTCACGCATATCATTTTGTTTTTTGTTATTTATATGCATGGATGGATGTGCCTTATGCGTGGATCTTGTCTTGTGACCGAAAATAACCGGTCTGGTCATGTGATATAGCAAAATAACCATTTAAATACAGAAAACAAAAATTGCATGTTTGATTGGCCCAGGACTTACTGATTCTATAACGACTACTCTAAAATCGATATTTGAATCTTAAAAAAATGGTTTTAATCAGCCCGCAAGTTTTAGTCTACCAAAACATCTCTAGTCAAACATATAAACTAGTGGGAGATTTGAAAGTTGTAGTCCAAGTTATGTGTTCGAGCGATCTATGTGACCACATTGAAATGAGGAAGATCCAGCAATTGAATCTTTGGTCCACACGTATATATTTTCAGTTAAAAAAATTATACTCTACTTAAAAGAGTCATCGCAAACTTTAAATTGAAAAAATAGAACTAACAAACTCTTTAAAAAAAGAAAAAAAAGGAGAGACTATCAAACTTTTCCGGATAATATAGTAATGCTCAACCAAATGAGTTATCCAACAACATCAAATCATAATAATAAATATACTCTTTTAAGTTTTATAAATAAAATAAATTTTCCTTTTTAAGTAGGGAATAGTTGGTTTTAACAAAAAAAAAGTAGGGAATAGTTTCATATAAAAAAAGAGTCATGTTTAATCTCTTTTTTTTTCCTTAGTCCCTCTCAAATCTCGATCTTCCTAGAACTCAAAGAGCGTAACCTCAAAGAAAAGAAAAAGTTAATAATAAAGAGACGTGAAAGAAAATTCGCAATATAATATATAACTATAGAAATTATATATAAATTTGAGGTGGTGTCACTGCCTTTGAGGTTGATCTTTGAAGAGAGACAGAATTTCATTTCAAGCCTCCCCAAAAAAAGCAACAATCTGTCTCCTATCTTTCAATTTTCAAAGCACTATCATCTCTCTCTCTCGTGAAATACATATGTAGACATGTTTTTATAGTCTCATATATATCACTTGATGAGCAAAAATTATCATCAATTATATATTTGAGGAAAATGACGGTAGAATTGAGTACGTTATAGCAAAATATTTATAACGTCCGTCCTCTTTTCCGTAAGAAAATATTAATCAACGAAATGGTTGCATTTCAGTAAAAGGAGTAGTATATATAAAATCTGGTAAAAATATATAAACATACATTTGATCCATATACAATGGAATCTTACAAAATTCAGTTAACCATGATATGTTTAATCGGGTTCAAACATTTGAGTATTGGTTAAGGTTCTTGGGTCAAAGTGATAGCTCGTCAATCAAGAAGTGTAATTGACACTTTAAAGGGGGGTTTTTCAGGGTTTATAACTTTATATTAGGTTATTAACTTTGATTATTATTAACTTGTATAGTAGTGGAAGAACTTCTACAATTTTCATTCACAACGTCGGAGACCGATTGATATATATATATTGCTGATTTAGTATGAATTTGTGACTGAAAACCTATAAAATTGCATTGTCTCATTAATTATGTGGAATATCCTAAATTTGGAACCACGAGTATCCGTTTCATGCATATGTGTGACGTTTTCCGGTTTGATCTTAAACTTTGGCCTAAATGGTTCTTCTAAGTTAAATTTTGTATTTACGAAAACAGATTTATAATTACAAAAAGAGTCTACTCTCTCGCAGCCATGATTCAAGCAAGTACAAGAAAAATCCAATATCTAATGTTAATAGAAAACATTGGTGGTCCTCACTGGCGCGCGATTGATGTCAGGATTAAAAAACATTGCATGTTATGTTAGAATTTTAAGCTTTTTTGTGCGAAGCAGGTTAAGTTTCCACAGACTTTTTATCGTTCATGGTACTCGAATTATTGCTACCTTTTTTTTTTATTAATCAATCATATTTATACAACTTGTATACGTATTTCATAATCATTATGTCTTCTCCGTCTCCCATGCAAAAAGCTGTACCTCACGTACCAAATTATCTAATCATGTTTAAAGGTATTTCAATATCTGTATATGAGCTTATGCGCTTCTACTTAGTGGGTTTTGACATATAATTGCAGATTTGATAGCATTTCAAATATATTTTCCTTTTCATTTCATAGCAAAAAAATCAGCTTACTAGTACTCAAAAACTTAAAATTTATATGATAGACGAATTCAATGTTGGTAGCTGATTTCGTTGAAGCCTGTTTTTTAATGTGGAGAGAATAATGATCGATTTTAAACTATTGTATGTAGATAATACATAACCATATCTCACATTTTTGCAAGAAACGATATTAGAGAGACAAGTCGGGGGCAAAAGAAAGGACCAAAAGAGAAAAAAAAAAAAAAAACTAAAGCAAATAAAAGAATAAAGAAGGAAGGTGTGAAGAGCTTTTGCCCCTGAAATCTAAGAGAATGTGATTAAAGTTACAGCTCAAGAAGAAAAAAAGCAAAAAGAAAAGGTTATTGAAAAAGGATAAAATAAAAGACATATGATATATACATACATGATCTATGTGAATATGTCTGTAATAAGAATATAAGATAGTAAGTACTTTCACTTTCTTGTTTTGCTTCATTTTGTATGACTATAAACTGCATGCATAAAACGATGACGTATTAACTGATCATTGCTGCCACATTCTTTCTCTGATCTCTTAGTTTCTCTGATCCCAACGAGAATATTTCTCTTTATTGTTTTTCTTTTCCCTTCTTTATAAATCTTCTTTTTATGTGAATTTAAAGATTTTGTTTTTCAAAAGAAAGTAAATCTTCCAATGGTATAAAGGTACAGCTTAGGGTTACTTTGATCAGATCGATTATCTTTTTCTTCATAAATCATAACCTCCAGGTTTAGATTAAAGAAATCAGATTTAAAGTCGAATAAAAAAAGTAAACAATAAATGTAATGCCATCATTATATTTTCATAACTTTAGGTCTATTGAACGCCGATAAAGAAAATTAGCTACCAAGATTGCATATATGAAGCTTGATAATCTTTCCTTCTCTTAATAAAAATAATTCTATCCGATTAGTCTTTTAGTTTTAGAGTAAGTTGTTAGTTACTTTATACTTTTATAGTCATTTTCCAAAGCAAAAATGCAACATTACGAAAAACTAATAATTAACCTCTTAAATATATATATGCATGCAATAGAATTACAGAAGTATGATTATTATATTTATATTTCCAAAAAAATAAAATTTTAAGTGAATTTGATGTAACTCAATTTTTAATTTTTGGGTATTATAGCAAGTAGCACCGTCTATATGAAGTGTACTCACTATTCATTTATTGATTGGTCGAACAAACATATTCGCCCGGTTTAATTACGCGTCGTGGTGTATATGGTCCGGTTTATTATCCAAGTTGACTAAATACTTGGGCTTAAATCAATTATCAAAAGCTTACTCAGAGCCCACACACAAATATGCAGCAAATATAAATCAAAACAGTAATTTAAAGGTTTTATTTTCCCTATGATTTTTACCAAATATTAAATAAAAAACAGTAATTTAATGCTTGTTCTGTTTAAGACTTTAAGTATGTATTTTTGTTGTTGACAATTATGTATTTCTATTTCTATTTGTTACGTTAACACATGCAAATGATTTGAGCTAATTATATCTTCAAATTATATGAGAATATTTTGCTTTTCAGGTGATTTAATTATCATTTTAAAAATAACTGAAAAAGGAAGATTAAAGTGGGCTATACGATATTACAGTATGTAGTACAGTTTTCAACTATTGCAGTCAAAAAAGCATTTTTAACCTTTTACATCTTTTATGGATAGTTTTCACTATTTTTATGACTTCAAAAGATGAAACTTTGGTTTCGTATAATTCTTTTGATCATCTAGCGTCGTATCCAAAACAAAAGATCACATACGTATCTTTACTTTTTTTTTTTTTAGAATATTAACTTTAATTTCTATATGTATTTAGTGACTACCTTTACTATGTGTATATATATGTCAAGTTTTTAACTTTCAAATCTGGTTAGAAACTTGAAATATATTATTTTTGCCGAAATATATGCTTACAGTGAAAAATTAGTCCAAATTTTAAGAGGTCGACAATTTTTTCAAACGTAAACTTTAATTTCTAGTCGAGTTTATTGCGACAAGGTTAGCAAACTATACATTTATGTGTCGAAAAGTATAGCTATGCCTGAATTATTATATATATATATATATATATATATATGAATTATTAAAAGGGAAAACGAAAACGGAACAAAATAATCATTGGAGAGGATCGGTCAAAGAGGAATAATTAAGCTCTTTCTTTTAAACACATTTTATTGTCATTCACTTTTGTATTTGTCTTTTTGTTGGGTACAGTTGAACGAATGTGTCTTTACTTCCATCACAAGACAAATCTATATAATTAATACGTAAGTATTAATGTTTTAATGGTTATATGTTTTATGGTCGACCTGAAAGAAAATATCATGTCATTTACTCAAAAGCTTATAGGTAAATGAATTATGAGTAAACTTTATGGGCCGTAGAAGATACTTGTTACATAACTTACATTACGATTGATGGTATTTCTTCAACTATTAGAATTTTGTTTCTCTACCAAATGAATAATATCTAACAAATTTGCTTTTTCCCTATAGATACATACCTACGCAAAGAAATTTGCTTTATATGCAAAGAAAATAACACATTAATTTTGTTTTTTATAAAGAAAAAAACTTTAATTCTGAGGTCTTAGCTGAAGACTAAGGGCTGAACTAATGAAGAGACTAGGGTCGAAACTGTACAACTCAAAACTAAGTTGAAATGAGATAGTAGTCAAAACAGTACGACCTAAAAGATTTTTAAAGAAATGGCAAAACAGTAATAGAGTAAATTAAGTTTCATACTCAATTTCGTAATCTTCACTACTCAGCGGATTGTAAAGATTTTTATTTTCGTCAGTCGTCGACAGTTGACAGTGAAAACCGAAATAATGAAAGTACCAGTCACTTCATAGTCACTTTTACGATGAATCGTGAAATATAAAAATCTGAAAAACTGAGTTCATCCAAAAACCTCGACGTTTTTAGATATTTGCAAAGTTTGACATTTATAGAATGTTTAATATTATGTCTCCTTCCTTATAGACATCCTGGATGTAGCTATTTGTACGTGTCATTGGTGCTTCAGCCATATAAACAAACGAAAATGTGACGAACAAATAGAGAGAGAAGTAATTCGATTAAGTTCACAGTTTATTTCAAAATCTTCAAGAAACATATTGGGCTTAAGTATGCACATCCAGATGCATATTGGGCTTCAAAAAAACATATTTGAACATGTCGTTGGTCGTCAAGTTGGTTAACCGACAATATTAGGAATGTTTAGTTGTTTATTTGGACCTAATATCATTAGTTTCGTATATTTTTGCATCTAGATTTATGAAGGTTCAACAGAGATTAGCTAAATTAGCTTTTAGCCTATTACTTTACTATCCAATATATAAACCAAACAAAATCGATCAATGCACAGAAAAGTCGTCTCATCGTTCATACACGTGGTAATACTTCTTATACTATCCCATAAGTATGTTAATAATTATTTATTTAGCCAGCGAATTTTGTTGCAATTATCTTCGATCACCAAGATCATGTTTGGACCACACAAACCACGACTTTAACAATGTAAAAACAAAAATCGTAAGGAACTAAACACTGTTCTGTTTATACATTTAAAATACACCTCTTTCCTCTATATTTTCTCAAGATTCCAATTGTAATTGTGTGAAAATGATTTAAGATCCAATTTGTTTTTTTCCCTTCAAAAATCAGTTATACGGATCTCTAGTTCATATTGAGATTTCTAAATGTTTATGGCCTACATAAAATAAATGTTATGTATTTTTACACTATATTTTTAGTATCTTCCGTCCGTTTGAATGTCACTGTGAGTCCGTGACCATTCAAAGATCTATATCTGGTCGAATTTGTGTTTAAATTTAAGTATATGTTGTTGTTTTCACACTTCAGACAAACTTTAAATATTGTACAAATAACTCAAATGAGGGCTCTACTTGACCGACCGGGTCAACTCAAATATATTAACCGGTTAAACAGTTTCGTCGTGGGGCTTCGTATAAATGAGTTGAGTGTGGACATGTATGTATTTTGTGCTTGATCATCTGCTTTAGATCAACATAAATCTACCATATAAGGCACCTCAAGCTATTTCATAACAGTGTATACATATCGAGAAGGTTTATATACACAAGAAAATTATCTACAAATCACAGAATTAAACATGATTTTGCTTCCTTCTGGGCCCAATTGGACTATACTTTATATAAAGTTTAGCAAAAAGTTGACAATCAACAAATCATTACCATTATTGGCCATAATCATTACGTACGCATACACATAACCATGATGTCTACATATGTCTGGATTTTGAACCTAACTATCCCTTCTTAAATTCCTTACATATTGATTTTAACCTACTCGGAACAATAAAATTCAGAAAATAATATATAACCAAAATAGTTTTTATATGTAAAATCGTTTGAATTTTTTTAATCTATTTTCTAGTTATAATTTGAAGATAGATGATGAATGAGATATATTTACTTTTTTAAAAAAATACATTCCTACTTTTATAGTATATTCAAGGGTCCTATTCAACTCATGGTCATTTGTTCGGTCATTATTCATAAAATGCGTTTGTGGGGAAAAA
The DNA here is from genome assembly GCA_963555745.1 of Cardamine flexuosa. NCBI lineage: Eukaryota > Viridiplantae > Streptophyta > Magnoliopsida > Brassicales > Brassicaceae > Cardamine > Cardamine flexuosa. The sequence continues at coordinate 4,001,361 of OY743215.1, read as the reverse complement.
AATCAAGATTTTACTAAAGGAAGAAAAGACCAAAGAAGAGTACAATATGTTATGTGGAAACTCAATAAGAGTACAATATGACCTATGCATATTGTTAGTGAAAGAGAAAGATACGATAAAATCCCTGGTTGCTGACAGAAAGAATCAGATTTTAGATCTTCTAAATTGAACGGTCAAGATGAGATATTATTTCAGGAGATTAAGATCCTACAATATCCCACGTGCCTAAAATCTGTACCTTGGCTCTCCCTGTCAGACTCTTTTCCTCTATAAAATGATCGGCCCACTCTTTGTTTGGACAGTAACACTAAATAAATAAAAAGACAGAAAGAAAGAACAAACCAAAAAATAACAAAACCTTCCATTTCAAGAAAGCATCGTTTTTGTGTGTCCGAAAATGGAAGATCTGGATGATGAGTACAAGAATTACTGGGAAACCACAATGTTTTTCCAGAATCAAGAACTCGAATTTGACAGGTACTTCCACAATCTTGTAAACAATTATTTTCTTTTTTTAAAGTTGGTATTTAATGAAAATTATTTTAAATTATACATTAATTCAGTTGGCCGATGGAGGAAGCCTTTTCGGGTTCCGGCGAGTCTAGTTCACCGGACGGGGCAGCAACGTCGCCGGCGTCTTCGAAGAACGTTGTCTCTGAGAGGAACAGACGGCAAAAGCTCAACCAGAGACTCTTTGCTCTCCGATCAGTCGTTCCCAACATAACCAAGGTGTGATTAATTCCATTAATGGTTTCTCTTATTAATTTAATCAACTGTCTCTTTTATTTATTTATTTTTATCCATAAATTTTAAATAATTAAAAGCTTCGTCATCAACAATATTTTGTTGGTCAACAGAAATTTAATGGTCGAATAAACTTTTCTCTTCTTTCTTTGGAAGAAACACATATATTCACATCTATTCAATATTATAGTTAAACCAAACCAAAGTAAAATGTATGTTGGTCCCATAGTTGCCATATTAACATGTAACTAGTATACGTGTAATTATTTAATTAGCTAGAATTGGTGGATATAACTAAAACTATTAATGTTTATGTATATTTAGTTGGACAAGGCATCTGTCATCAAAGATTCAATCGATTATATGCAAGAACTTATTGACCAAGAGAAGAGACTAGAAGAAGAGATCAGAGAGCTGGAATCACAATCAGTATTGCTAGCAAATCCGAATATTGGAGATTACGATTGCATCAATAATTTCCCGAAAAATCAGCAGCAAGATTTCTTAGACATAAATGTCATGAGATCAAAGAAGTTCAAGCAGATGGGTTACAATACTTTTGGATCATCAAATACTATAAGTGTACATAGTCACTCCCCCATCGAAGTTCTCGAAGTAAGTATATATTATGCATTTTTGTTATATATGTCTTTTTTTGTTTGTACATTTCTTTTGGGGGGCAAAGTTAACTAATTTTATTTTCTTTATGAAAAAAAAAAAAAGATGAAAGTGACGTGGATGGGAGAAAAGACAGTAGTGGTATGCATAACATGTAGCAAGAAAAAAGAGACAATGTTGCAGCTTTGTAAAGTGTTGGAGTCTTTGAATCTCAACATTCTCACTACTAACTTCTCTTCATTCTCCTCTCGTCTCTCCACCACTATCTTCCTCCAGGTTAGCTCTAACTCACACTCTATTATAAAAAAAATCTTACAATATAAGTATAAGACAGGATCAATATATATGTTTCGTGAATTTATCAAATTTTGTGTTAATTAGCAAAAGAATGTAGTGCACGTGTGTCAATGATTAGGGTCAGAGCTCAACTAGGGGAAAAAATTGCTTGTTTTGGTTGGCGATTATTTAGCAGTGATAGAGCCAAGTTTTTTCTTTTTTAACTTTTGCCAAGTTATAAAATGATATTGAAAAGATAATATATATATAAAATTAGAATTAATAAAATTGGTCTGATTGATATATTTATGTTAATTAGCTTGTGTCGGACTATAAAACGCACCAACCAAAAATATTTGTCATTGTCGCAACTATTCAGACTTTTATACCAAATGAAAATCTTATATATTATATTTTTGGTGATTTGGGAGAAATATGGTCGCTTGACGGCACGTAGACAAATCCTTGAGGTGTACATCAATCAATTATATATTAAAAAAACATATGACTAAATGCTTTAGTAAAGTGGATTGTTCTTTTTCTGGTTAAAGAAAGAAATTTGGTTTGTTCTTATTCATTATACAATAGTACAAAAATGTAATTCGAACAATTTTTTTTGGAAAATCACTATCAAAATTAAAAGGTTAACCTTTAGACGGACCCATTTAATTACTACTTTGTTCACAGCTGTCTCCATTCACTAGACCTTAATTCACATTACACCTAAAGTATAATTTTGTTTATGATCATCATATATATTAGTATATTTTAATATCCTAATCAATCAATTAAAAACTCCAATTATTGAGGTGGCCTCGAGCCCATCCCTCTTTTTTTCCCCACCTTGACTTTTCTTTTAGTGGTTAGATTCTCTCAAAAGCTTACTACGTCAAATTTATAATAGTTTAATTAAATTTGTGTGTGAAATGAAATGTTAAGCGCCTCGTGTCACATAAAGCGCCGTCCAAGCGTATAGCAGCACCAGAAAAACGTGGCTAATTTATTGCATCAGTGGCAGAATCCTTTTGTCTCTTTAGCTCGTGACCTTTCACACCGGAGGTTAGTAAGAACTGAGGGACAATGCCCTCCTAACCTAAGTAGGCTACCCGTGAGAGGCTTAGCTTTAAGCTGCTATCGTTCGGTTCGGATAAGTCAAGTCCCTTTGATTGGTTCGCTCTAACACTATACACTTTTAGTCATTGCATTAATTCTTTAATCATTAATTAACAATAGTGAATGCCAGCTAAAAGAAGAGATAACAATAGTGAATGCCAGCTAAAAGAAGAGATAACAATAGCCAATTATTGTTTCTATTTCCAGAAATTTGTCAAATTTTCTTGTCGTTTGTTTGATTGTTTCAAATGAGATTATGCAATGTTTAATGTTAAGCTAGTACATGGTTAGGGAGGTTTTTGTTAAGGGTTGTTTATTTTTGGTTTAGTCTTACCATCAAAATACTAGGACTTCGGTTTGAAAAATAAAATTACCGAAATGCTAATTCCGGAATCTGACATTCTATTTTCGGACAAATTGGTTATAGCATGTTGGTTGGACATCTCCAATTACAATATGGATATTTCTTGTTTCAGAAATGAATATAATATGTTGTTTTCGCCCACCTTTATAACATTTTCGTGTTCTTTTTGTTAATATAATATAATCAGACGCTAAAAATACAGTGAGGTAGACCAGTGAGAAACTGTGCCATAAAGAGTTGGTGAAATCTTAGTCCAATCATTTAACATATATGTATATAGTCGAACATTTTTTTCAGACCTACCTTTATCTGTCATTTTTTAAAATTATATTTAAAAAATGATTTTAGTACATTATCATTTTACATGGGAAATAATTATATATATACTTCTTAAATTCCTAATTTTATTGGAAAAATATGAAAAGATATCTCACGATTGTTAAATTAATTTATAGTAATGGTAAATCGTTGAACTTGCAGGCAGATGAAGAAGAAAGCAATGCAGTAGAGGCCAGGATACAAACAGCCATTGAGGCTTATAATGATCCAAATTGTCTTATCAGTTTCTAATACCTTGTTTTACTGTTTTACGATTTATGCAATGTGTGTGAAGAGGTACTATTGTAAGTGTGTGCTACAAAACATCTCATGGGTAACAATAATATATTGATTCATAAAAGGTTTTTATCTTAAATATTTCAACTTTATTATGTACTAATTCCACATATAAAAGCCAAAGTTATTTGGAAAGTACATAAAAACAAAGAAATGTATCAAAATACAGAGAGCTACAATTCTACAAAAAAGAATCCCAGTTTTAAATTTTATGGGATTTATCTGAAGTTAAAATGAAACAACATACAAACTGAATAATACAAGAGAAAGCTACATGAGGCATTCTCAGACTAAGTTCCCAAAGAATCTAACAACACCAAAACTTCTGCAACAAATATTTTTCCTGTTTTTTTTTGTTTAGCTCTTCTCCTTGATCTCTGCTATTGGAACATACACTACTGACTCTTCTTCGAGTAAACAAGAAGAAGATCTGCCTAATTTTTTCCGGCCTTTCGGTGTTTTAAATCTCTCAAGCCTCTGAGCCACGTCCAGTAATTTGTTTTCACTCCTACAAATAGTCTCCATAATTGCTTCGAATTCTTCCTCTTCCGTCATCTTGTTCTCTGTTTCCTTCTCCTCTATAACATCAGTCTTTAAGCTCATTTCGCTGCTTACCTCTTCATGTGGCTGAACACAATAGAAATAACAAAATTAAAAATCTGAAATTTTCCAAAACTAATGGTCAAGGCAAGTTCATGGAAGCAGTGGCGAAAATGGCTAGTTTTATATCTTACCACTTGAGTGAAAGAAGAGTCATTCTGTTCCAGATGCTGTTGAGTTTCATCTGTGACTGTAGGAAAAGTGACATTATCCTGTTGAATTTCCTCATGGTTGTTATCACAAGGAGAATCAGTTTTCTGATTGGCAGAGAAATCACCAAATCCGGGTGGAACACTCTCGTCCAAAGTATCTTGAACTTCATTTGTATCTGTGTTGTTCTCCATGACTGCTTCTGCTCCAGACTCTCCTCCAGAGACTGTTTTAGAATCCTCAGGTTGTTTCACGCTCTCCGTCTAACATATAAAAAAAAATAGCCAAATGATAAGAAGTCAAGTCTCTGAAGGAATCCATACAACTAATAGTAACAATTTATTTACCTTCCTGTTCCTCAATGCCATATATCGTGAATTTTTGAACCATTTGCTGACCTGAAATAACAAATTTAAGCATGAGGAAAGCCAAAAAAACTAAGAAACATCAAATGTTCATTAGCTATATAAATGAGAGACATAAGACAAATCACATTGTTACCTTCTCTGGATCAAGACTCAGCTCTTTTGAAAGACTCTCCCTCACAGCCTTTGAAGGAAGCTCATCCTTTGCAAACACTTGACGTAACCTCTGGTACATTTGTGCAAACAATTTCAAACTTAGTAATGGGATTTTTCTCCTTTCTTTTTTTCTAAATGGCAACTACACATATATAAGATACTAAAACCGGGAAGAAGAGAAATTCAGACCTCAACTGCAGCTCTTGGGAGTCTAAACATCGGCCTTCGACGTCCTTTATCTTCCACAGAGACAGAACCTCTCTCGCTCTTTTCTGGTAATTCTACAACATCTTGATCTTTCTTACTGCTTTCACACATAGTCACAATAGTGCTTACTCCGTCAGATTCCTTTCTTCTCTTCCTTCTATCAGTCGGACCCCAGTCTTCATCTTCACTACCTTGCTCTTGCAAACCTGCTTCCTTTCCAAACATTTCCTGATACGACAAAATTCACCACAAAATCAATAATCAAAAACAAATTTTGACTCAGTGGACATTTTTAAGGATGTGGCACTCACATAGTATAGTTGTGTATAGTCAACAGTCCTCCGCTGTCTCGGTCCACATACAGTTTCTTCATTACTTGTTTCGCCTTGTTCCATCATATTGCTAAATCTCTGGCCTTCCCATGAACCTGTTGAAAGGGCTACACCATCAGAAGATAAGCTCACGCTAGTTGAACTGCTTTCTTCATCATTATCACCACCACCACCATCACCACTAACATTGCTGCTGTTTCCTCCACCATTTTCCCTCATTTCAGGGTCATAATCATCATCTTCAGAGTCATCCGAAGGCCAATCTGCTTCGTTGTTAACTGTAGCCTCAGATCCAATCGGCAGACTAGCTTCTTCTTTAAAGATATCCTTATCCATAGTAAAAAGAAAGTATAAAGATTCAAAACTAGAAGAGTAAAGCAGAGTTCAAGCAAAATGTAACACTTTAGTACTTGCCAAAGGTTCACTCACCTGCCAGATGCTGTCTCCAGGGAAATGAGTTCCAATTTGTGCATTCATTGAGTCTATGATTTCCATTTTGCAATCACAAATTTTGCAAAACCAGCCCTGATCACCAGGAGGTACTGTTGAGGTTATTAAAAGTAATTTGATTTAAGGAAGCCACATTGTATTAACTCTCTAATGAAAATATGTGATAGATAGCCAAAGGATACTGTTTTCTGTTTCCAAAGGAGGGTCAAGGCACTTCTGATGAAATGCTCGATTACACGTTCCATCACAAAGGATTATATCGTTGTCCGCAAAAGCTTCTCGAGATTTGCATTCCGCACAAAATATCTGCAAAAGGTATGAATAAAAGATATGAATATAGAGTAAGCATGTCGATACTGAGCGCGGTTTTTGAGTTCCCACGCACACACAGAGATGTTTAAAGCGAATAGAAAGAGATTTGTTTACATGATCATGATGAATAGACCCATCAGCAGCTATCACTTCCTCTTCTATGCTTCCCACCGAGCTAAGCAGATCAAGCTGGCGAATAGCATCGCGTAGGCCAAGCTTGCAGTTTAAAATCTGAGTCCGTGCTCTCTCAAGCTCCTTGTCTGGTCGTATCTTTTCCCGGCTGAAGAAAACACGGAGATAACAAGAGTCAAACCACATTATTTGTATCGAACTAAAGAACGCCACAATTGTTTCTTTGCATTTGAGCTTGCATTTCCATTTTGAAATCTACAAATGATGATTAGAATTGTGTATAACCATGGTAACGCAACCGCAAACGTAAATGCAAAGTTCATTTCGTAACATTTGAAACAATCATGGCCTAAAGAGAACATAGGTATAATTTTGAAACAGTAAAACTGAATACGAGTAAAAAAAAACCGAATAATTAACCGCAATAAACTTAATAAAACTCTTGTTCGTAACGCCAAATTAACTATTCTTTTGGTAATATATCTGTGGAAATCATAACAATGTAAAGGTTTTTCCATGTAAGAAAATATTAAGTTAATAGAGAAGAAATTCAAATTTTGTACCTCTGACCTTTCCATCCTTCAGTTGCATATGCATCAATAAGATTCTGCTGCATCTTCATCTTAATAAGCAAATACCTTGTTCGCCTCTGCAACCGTAAAGCATCATCTACCTCAACCTTATTATCCTTTTGCTGTCTCTTACTTTTCCTCTTCCTTGTTCTCTTCCCCTTCTCCTCCTCCTCACAATGCACCCATCCTCGAGAATCCTTCGCACTCCCCGGTTTTGAACAGATATCTTCTTCGGTTTTGCGCTTATTATTAGGCTTACAATTTCTCTTATTTGATGTTTCTTTACCTTTCTTCACAAATGATGAGAGTAAGGTAGACTCAATTCTCTCAACTGACACACAAGCCTTTCCGGTTTCTTGATTTATCTTCTTCTTTGTTTTACTATCCTCCATATCAAATTCCCCTTAGCAGATCATTTCATATAAGATCTTACCCTGAACATTAACACAAACAAGCCAACAACAACCCAATTTTGAGATAAAAATCAAAACTTTGATCCCTAATCTATCATTTATTAGCATCCCACAGAGAAAAGGACTGAATCAAGTCTTTATACGTTTTAAGATACAACACACAAGCAGACACATTTATGACACTGCTAAATTCAGAACCTTTTTTTGACTTTTAATTGAAAAGATTACAGATTTACAGATTTCTGACTGAAGCAGACACTTTCATACAAATAAAGAAACAGATCGAACATTTTAGCCTAATCGAAACAAACCTATGTCTCTTAACACTAATCTCTTCACATCTTTATCATGCTCATGACTCAAAAACATTATAAAATACAATTTGGTAACCTAATCTGAGCAAATGAATCGTAACTTTGGTTCATCAGAAGAAGCAAACAACATAGAATTGAGAAAGCCTAATTAAAAATATTTGTTCCAAAGTTTTAAAGCAAAACCTGGAAGAGAGTAAGGAAATGGATTGAGGAATTGAGAAAGATGAAGCCAAAGATAAGATCTTTCCGATAAGGGAAATGAGAGATACTGAAATCTGCTTACGGCGGTGTGAGTCACCGGTGGCGACTTGAAAACGGTGGCCTTTCAACGGTCGGGTTTACGTCACTCTCCGTTCTTCTTCGGTACCTTTACTCTGGTTATGATGCTCACAACTCTTATATATTTTCATTTAAGCCCCTGTATTTGGACAGTTTATTTCAAATTGTCTTTACTTTTTTGGATTGTACATTTTTAGTCCGTTTCGGTCACGAATATTGTGATTCATTTCACATTTTAGTTTATACGACGAATACAGACGCGTCTCTCTCTTTTTTTTGTCAAACACAGACGCGCCTCTTTGTCTATTGTCTACTCAGCCCATTTAAAAAGTTTATCGGGCTGAATCACTAATTTAGGCCCATTATGAGAACCAAAGTTAAACAAAAGTGACGTCAGATTTCGGAGTGGTGGAAGTTCAGAAAGATGAATCTATCGGGTCGGGGTTTTTGGTCGGCTAAAAGCCAGTGAGTAGGTTTTGGATATTTTTTTAACTTTTTTATAAATAAGTTTAGGTCGGTTGGGTCCATATAGAAATGAATCTATCGCCGGGTTTGCCAAACTTATCAAGTCTAGATCAGGTTAGGTATTAGAAGGATTCAGATATTAGGCAATATTAGACTAGAACATTCATATTTTACATCATATCCAAAAATAATATGACAATGAAAAAGAATATAAGAGGATTATGAATTTGACTTGGTGCATCTTTTACATGGAATAGGAATGTTTAATAGCTCTCACATGATTAAGTAAGAGATCAACATATGGAATTGAATCATGCACAAAATGGGTGGAAGTGAGATAAGTACAAAAGTTAGCCCATACATATTTCACATGTTATTCACATTAAGTTTGAAATAATCACCGACTATAAGTTTCTGGTGTCTACTTGTTGATTGCAAAAAAACAAAATATAATTTATGTCTTTGTTAAATGGGATGCATTACTCGGAAATGGCGATCTTATAGACATGTGGGGTTCAATGTATTATTCTTTGTGACATGGGAGGGTCATATGAATATATGAAAGTCATGTTGCTTTGCAATATTATTGTTATCTATTTATCCCCTTCAAATCTAAATGATGGTATTTACTATTTAGAGACAACCCAAGAAAAATTTGTCTGCTAATAAATTAACATTTCATCGCTACAATAATTTCGATTTTTGTCTTTTAAGACTATGTGATACTTACAGATGTTGTGAAATGTTCGATAGCCTAGTCTGCTCTAATTCTATTTCTAAACTTTTGAAAATGTACATGTAGGCTGTAGAATTTTGTTTAATCGATCCATCACAATATTAAGGTTGTTACATAATATTGTAAAAATATTTTATATATTAAGGTTTGTACATATTTCTGGAGTATATTATTTCACGTCAAAGTATTTGGATGTTATTTTGTATTCCTGACAAACATTTATGTAAGCTTTTTGTCACCTTTTTCTATGGTCATTTTTATATGATATATGGTGTATATATTAAAATGTTACCTAACTTTTACATATTAATGTGTGCATGATTGCAGTTGGATTCAGTTTATAATTGCTTCCAGTTACTACAACCAAAACTTAGATTATAAACAAATTAACATGACTACACAAGGCGATTAGGGAGTTGTTGTTAGTGAGTTGCTTTCGCCTAAATGTCGGAAAGATATTGTTATATAATCACTATGTGGATTCATTCCAGTTGTCACATCTAAACTTGAAACAAAAATAAGTCATATGATTGCGATGGTAACTTTAGGTTTAGAATTGTAAATACCGAAGTTATAGTTTTAAACAATTTACCTTGTCCTATCTTAAACTGTGGACTAATTTACTTTGGAACAAGTTTTTTCTTTTCTTTTCTAAAATGATGAAATAAAAGTTTTAGGACTTCTGGAATTTATGTAAAATCAATCTTCAACAATTGAGATTTGATTGAGAGAATTATCTTACAGTTCTTTACAATCATAATTCAAAACCAAATACAAAATTCTAGATAAAACTAGAATGTCAAAAACAAATCAAACTTGGGAAGAAAATTAAAGACACTAAAATATTAACATTTTATTGGAGGCGGAAAGACTGAAAGTGATGTTTATGCTGTTGTTTTAGTCAATCGGATAAATGGAGGTGATGTACAGATATCCACGCGTAAGACTTTGTGTGGCGTAGAAAATTAGGATCAACGTTATAAATAATAAAATATTAACAAATATTATAATAGTATATCCCGTAAAATAATGTGGAATATCATACTAAAATTATTTTCCATGGGAAAATCAATTTGACGACCGACTCTACCAACAACTATTTGGCTCTTTTTAGATGCATCTAATTACACCAATCATTCATGCATTGCCTCCAAGATAATATGACTTTTCGCGTCCACAACAAATATATTTGAAAAATTCTTTCAAATATCACGTTTTTATGTTTAGTTGTCCAAAATATCATTATTAATTTAAAATTTTGAAAATCTATTAAAATTTTTAATTTTTAAAAATACCATAAATACAAAAAATAATTTTATAAAGTTTATAATTAAAATTTTTGAATTTGGATCCACTAATTTAGATTTACGATATAATTTTGTGGGATAAAAGTAAAAATTTAGGGCTTAACTTTTAGGATTTAGGTTTTTTAAACCCTTAAAATATTTATATATTTAAAAAAGAATTTGTGATTATTTCTGGTATAGATAAAAATTTTAAAATTAATAGTATTTGTTGAAGAAAAACGTAATTTAATAGAAGTTAAAAGAATTGCCCAATATATTTTTCCAAAATAATTCTTTGAATTTTATAGCAAGTACTATTTCTGTGGGTGGTCGTGTTTTTTTGTTTTCTATGAGTAATCGTAAACGTAGCATATTGATAAAGACTAGTACTTAAAAGGTCCACACAGAGATTCAGTGACCGGGTCGAGTTTTATGGACTCCTTAAAGTTTTATAAAAAAAGATTAAGGTTAGATACAATTTATATAGGACCCATTCAGAGAATGATAAGCCAGTTAGATTCAAGATATATGAATTGTTTTGTTTGTATCTGGTAGCTACCTGCAAATGGCTCGGCGTTATAACCACTTAAAACTCTAGATATGCAGTGTTTATATATGTTTTTCTTTACAATCTATATCAAATTATCAATTTCTATGTTAAACCAGTTCTTAACGAATACGTCTTCATTATATCTCTTTAAGTTATAGCAATATACATTTTTGAAGTGACCCAAAAAAAAAATTTGCCAACCCTAGAGTACGAATTACGTAGAACCATTACTGTAGTTTGGTACTTTGGTAGAATAAATTACAAATTAATACAACATAGTTTGTTTTTCACACACCACACGTGAATTCAAGTATAATTCTATCTACATTGACACGTAATGGAGACGTGTCGTAAAGGCTTACTTGGATATGACTTTTTGCAAGTTGTGCAACTCGTGGCTCATGCCGCCACATCTGAAATTCTAGGAAAATTCTTGGAATATGCCTTTTAATATTTACTCTCATATTTAGATTTTTCTCACATTATATTTCTTTGAGTTTTCCAATTAATCGGAATGTTATACATCCTCTTCTCTAATTGACAAGGCCATGCAAATCAATCTTTAATTTTCTACGTCAACGGAAGTCAATCCACTAGAAAAACTTTAATACTATATGACTTTTCTGAATGTAATGGACATGTTTAGATCGTATCATTAATAAAAACATTAATAAACATTTCAAAATTCGTAATATATATATATATATATATATATGTTTTCTACTTGATTATAGACATAGTGTCTATACAAAATATGACGAACGTATAAAATTGTTTGGATTTTATTGATAGGAAAATCTTGAATCATAAACAAGACCATCTTCTAGATATATATCATAAAGATAAAATCATAGTGCCGTGCAAGGTTTTGATTATACCATTTTAAAAGCATCTTTTACATCACTCTATAATAATTAAAAATAAAACTAAAAACGATTAGATTAATTTCGATAGGTGCTTATAGCCATTTAATTGGTGTGCTAACTATATATTTTCTAAAGACTTTTAAAATGTAGTATCATTTCGACTTATCAAATAGGTAAGTAAAAAAAAAGAAACCACTAAAAATCGAATCTAAAAAGAGAAGGAGGTGACATCGTTACTTGTAATTATTTTACAAAAAAATCACCACAACATGTTTTATATTTTGCAAATATTAGTTTATGTTCTAGACGGATCTAAGTATCTTCAACAATATGATTTAATTAGCACATGAGATCAGCAAAAATATATTCATGATCACGAACAAGAAATCCAATCCCAACAAATCTACTCTTAAATCTCAATTTTAAACTCTGAACTCTATCTAACGACATTTCTTCAACAGATTATACAACCAGAATTCAACATAATTTAAATAAAAATAAATTAGACACAGATTAATAAAAACCAAAAAAATTATATTGTCATTCGTTTGGACTAAACTATGTTATTTACCACCATAAAAAGTGATTAAAACAGAGTGATCGTTGGGGTAAGAGCATATGCATAACAAATATGGAAATAAAGTATATTTTGAAAGGATTGTTAATTAGTAGTAATAAATAACCGAAAAGCGTATACGGCGGTAAATTTAAAACGGTAATAATCATTAATCAGTAGTATTGTATAGCTCTCAATAAATAATTTAAATTTGTATAGCTCTCAAAAATAAGTAAGTAGAAAAAAGCTGGTGCTGCTTCATCATCTTCACCACTTTGCTCCGACAGGTCACCATAGTTTGCTTTTCTCACGAAACAAACAAATTTCCTATTTTCTTCTTTATTCAGAGGATGATAATAATAATAATGGAGCCTCTCTGAAAGTAAAATTAAACCCTTCTTTTTGTCATTCTTCTTGGATTCGGAGAGAGAACAAAAAAAAAAGGAGAATTGATTCTCTAGCTCTCTTCTATTTTACTATTGTCTTCCGATCTGATCGGATTTTTGCATTTTTGTTTAATTTCGATTAATTTCTTCTTCTTCTTCTGGTGTCAACGGAGAAATTTCCCGGTGGAAGCTTAAATCTTTGATTTTTTGTTTTATCAAGAAGAAATTCTCAATTTCAATTTTGTGAAACCGGAGAAGAAGATAAGAAAGAAGCTTTATGGTTCGATCGGAGATAGAATCTCTAGGAGACGAATCTGATCGTCGTTTCGACAATCTGAGAGGCTTACGGTGGCGCGTGAATCTCGGCGTTCTTCCGTTTCAAGCTTCTTCCGTCGATGATCTTCGCAAAGCTACAGCCGAATCTCGCAGAAGGTAGCTTAATCTTCCGTAAAATTGCTGCAATGTTGGGTGTCAAAGTATAACGATTTTCAATTTTGTGTTGTCAAAGTTTCGTAATTTGGGATTGAGGTCTTCATAAAACCATAGAATTTTGATGTTTAAGCAAGATTCGAGTTTTCTGGGTTTAGCAAAGGGCACTAATTTCGAATTACAATGTTTCTTGTCATGTAGATATGCTGCTTTAAGGAGACGGCTCTTGATAGATCCACATTTGACTAAAGATGTTCGAAATTCGCCTGATCTCTCTATTGACAACCCCTTATCCCAAAACCCTGGTAAAGATCCTGTGATTCAAGTTTTATATACATTGTTTGTCTTTAGCAGTTTTGATGAGATTCTTAGGTGTACAAATTTGCAGATAGTACATGGAGTCGCTTCTTTCGTAACGCTGAGCTAGAGAAAACATTGGATCAAGACTTATCAAGGTTATATCCAGAGCATTGGAGTTACTTTCAAGCTCCTGGTTGTCAAGGAATGCTAAGACGTATCCTACTGTTGTGGTGCCTTAAACATCCCGAGTATGGTTATCGACAAGGTACATTCACATTCATAGTTACTATTGACTATTGTTTATGTAATGTATGATCTGATTTGTTTACATGTTTCACTTTGTAGGAATGCATGAGCTTTTGGCGCCTCTTCTTTATGTACTTCATGTTGATGTAGAACGTCTCTCTGAAGTTCGTAAAAGCTATGAAGATCATTTCACGGATAGATTCGATGGTTTATCTTTTGAAGAAAGAGATATTACTTACAACTTTGATTTCAAAAAGTTCCTGGAGGATTTCACAGACGATGAGGTTGGTGGTATTCAAGGAAATTCTAAGAAAATAACGAGTTTAGATGAGCTTGATCCTGAGATTCAGTCCATTGTGAGGTTAAGTGATGCATATGGAGCCGAAGGAGAGCTCGGGATTGTCTTGTCCGAGAAATTCATGGAGCATGATGCTTACTGCATGTTTGATGCTCTAATGAATGGAGCTCATGGTAGTGTTGCAATGGCTGGATTTTTCGCTTACTCTCCAGCTAGCGGATCACACACAGGTTTACCTCCTGTTCTTGAAGCGTGCACTGCGTTTTACCATCTTTTATCGTTCGTTGATTCGTCTCTGCATAGCCATTTAGTAGAACTTGGAGTTGAACCTCAGTACTTTGGGCTTCGTTGGTTACGAGTTTTGTTTGGAAGAGAGTTTTTGCTTCAAGATTTATTGATAGTGTGGGATGAGATATTCTCAGCAGATAATATGATGAGAACAGACGAAGATACCAATTCAAACCAGAGCTACAAGATCTTTGATTCGCCTCGAGGAGCTCTTATCTCGGGAATGGCGGTATCGATGATATTATCTTTAAGATCATCATTGCTTGCTACTGAAAACGCAGGTTCTTGTCTCCAGAGACTATTGAATTTCCCAGAGAAGATTGATGTGAGTAAGATTATAGAGAAAGCCAAGTCTTTACAAGCTTTGGCTTTGGATGATGATGTAAGATCATCAGCTCTATTGATAAACGATGTCTTTGATCAGAGCATTAGTCCTGCAGTACCGGCGAGAACCAACAGTTTTCCTTCGGGCTCCACTTCTCCTAAATCTCCGTTGATAATTGCTCCGCAAAGTTATTGGGAGGAGAAATGGAGAGTTCTACAAAAAGCTGCTGAGGAAGAGAAACAAAGTCCTTCTTCAGTACAGAAGAAAAAGGCATGGTTCAGGGTGAAAAGACTGTTCAGAACGGAGTCTGAGCCAACTCATAGCGTCAAGTCAGGAAGTGGGAAAAGTGAAGTGAAGGTATCATCAGTTGCTCGTAACTTGCTTGAAGATTTTAATTGTGTGGCTGTTTCTGTACCCGAGGAAGCGAGTTCGATAGTTGTTGTGAACAACGAAGATAGCTCAGTTCAAGAAACTGAGGAAGTAAATACGGATTTCGAAACTGCAGGTGAAGAGAGTGTAATAGCAGTTGAGGAGAATTCATCTGATGTTTTCTCAGATCCAAACAGTCCCCTCAGAGATTCAAACTACATAGAGAATGATTCGGATAGCAGTAACGAGTCAAATCTTTTTCATGATGAAACAGTTAAAGATCAAGAAACAAGCGTAGCAGATTCGCCTAATATGTTTTCGGATGAAACCGTAGAAGAGCAAGAAACAAGCGTAGTCGATTCGCCTCTTCCCATTTCTTCTCAACCGAGCATCGAGTTTCCAGTAACTCAGTTGCGTGATGAAGAAGATGCTGCAGATAAATCTGTGGCCATTATTAAGGAGCGTATCAAGGCTTTACCAGGAAAGTTTCAGTGGTTTTGGAAGTTTGGACGCAATCTCAGCAGTGAGGAGACAAGATCGAGTGGTGTCGAAAGTAGTAAGAGCGATTTGGTTTGCTCTTCTGAGTCACAGTCTCTTCCACATGCTTCATCATCGAGCAGCAAAGGAGACACGGATCAGAATGTGATGAATACTTTGAAGAACCTTGGCAACTCCATGCTCGAACACATTCAGGTAAACTCACTCTCATTCTCTTTGTCTAAATCTTTCATCGATGCTGAAAATATCAAATCATGTTCTGATGATTTTTGACAATATGTTCAGGTGATCGAGTCAGTTTTCCAGCAAGAACGAGGTCAGGTTCAGGCAGGATTAATAGAGAACTTATCTAAGACCAATTTGGTCGAAAAGGGACAAGTCACAGCCATAGCAGCTCTCAAGGAGCTTAGGAAAATCAGTAATATTTTGTTGGAAATGTAATGGAGCTTTTGATTCTTCTTGTTCTGCTCTCTTCTGTGTATATATATCTATTTTTTTGTATAGTATTGTTCTTTAGAGCACTAAATAAATAAGAAAAATAAACGTTTTTGTCATCGGCTTATTCTTGATCTCTGTGGAGTTTGCTGTAGAAAAACTAGTTGGTTTTGTGGTCATGTATAAGATGTAAATTACACATCATGTAATCAATAAAGATAGATGCCTAACTCATGAGTTAATCTGCATTGAACATTTGAGGCAAAAGTATGAAAATTCCTGCTCACATACATTAAGTTTTGGAAGATTTGAGTCGTTAAGAGTGAAATTTGTATGTACTTTTACATATGAGATCAAAGAAGACTAAAATAGAGCATACCACTTGCTTTTTTTTTTTAAGTTGAAGAAGAGTGCGCGGAAAGAGAGTCTACTCTATGTTGTGAAAACCAGGAAGTAGTGAAGTTATGAAGCCGAAAACTATCATCTGAATCTCTTTCACTATTCCCCACCATTGATTCCCTTGGTTTCCTGCACCAGCGTTTTCATTTTCATTTGCGATTGCTCGGTTTCCGTTATCAGCTTGGTTCTCTTGTCCCTCTGTGCAAAAAAAATAGAAACAAAGTGCTTCCGTATAAGTTGTTGTTGTTGTGATTGCTTCAGTTAACATAATTGGAGAGAAATATTGCCAAGTAATATATTACCGGGAACTGCGTCTTCGTTTAGTGGCACTGCGGCTGCGGGATCATTATCAGCTCTCGCAGCAGGTCTTTGAGGTCGAGGTGGTGGTACTGCTGCTCTATGCATACCTTGTGAAAGCCATCGCACAAACGGTGCTAAAGCTCCTGTTTGATATCTGTCAAATTTCCAATACCAGACAGAGGTTAAATCACCTTTTTTTCTCCAACAGATTCCCAAAATAAAAGGTTCTCAATACTTTTGTGCACAACTGATTGATATTAGAGTTAAACACAGCCAATTTAACATATTACAGTATAGATTCATTGCTCAAGCTTCATAAAGAGTGAAACTAAACCAAATTCTCGAGACTTACAAGTAAATTATGGTAGCGAAAATCACAAGAATAGCGAGCCTTTGTCTTGATCCGTCTTGGTTGAACAAAAAGATGACAGCAGCAAGCTTGAGTATAAGAAACAAGTCTAGCTGAAACGCAATCTGAAATCTCCTTTCCACAACATGCCTTTGTTGTGCAGGCTGCTGCTGTTGCTGACCCTGCCCACCTTGAGCTTGATTCTCTCCCCCAGTCTCAGCCTCATTACTTGGTCTAGTACTAAACAAAATATTAAAACCATCAACCCAAAAAATATTCAATACGAACCCAAAACCATCACTAATTCGACCTAAACAATGGTTTAGACCCAACTCCCAAGCAAATGAACAAAGGAACAAACTTGTTGCAAAACCCCTTTCATTCTTCTATCCTAAATACTACTTATGAATGTGATTCTTCTCTAGTATTGAAGCTAAACCTTTAACTTACGTGGGAACATTGTAAGTGAGAGGGATAAGATAATTTGAAGGAAGACCAGAGATATGTCCACCAAATTGATGCACAGGAACAGCATAGATCCCAGCTCCACGGTTCATCTGTTCATCCAACAGTGCAGGAACAAGAGCCGGATTCATAACCGGGTACATTGGAGAATCACCATTAGGATAAGCTCTAAACCCAGAAGAAGACGCTGGATCCTGTTAAACGATAACACCCAGATATTGAATCATGAAGTCAATTTCACTATCAAAAAGCATAAAACGTGTCAAAAACGAGAATTTTAGATTTGAAAACGCTTAAATTGGTCTTGACGAAAGGGGGTAAATTACTGTTCATCACTCATCTAAAATTCAAAGACGATAAACATCACCGGAGACGAAGCAACTAATAAATCAGCCGCAAATAAATAATCGAATTTTTGGAAGATAATTCACAGACCTGAGGCTTGATCCCACCATCTTCAGGTTTTTTATCAGCAGAAAGTTGCTGTGGAAGTGAAGAAGACACCTTCTCTGGTTCTTCCGCCATTCTCAAAGGATTAAGCTTTACGCAGAAGCTCGATCTCTGTTTTGAATCCGCGAAATTGTTCTTCCCCTTCCTTCTGAATTCTGAAAGTTTGATGAATTCTCGCTTAGGAGGTGAATTTGCTCTGATCCATCGTCAGCTTCTCCAATTAAATTTGGACACGTCATGACATTACTCTCTAATTTGTATTTCTGGTAAATTGCACAGCACCTCCTGAGCTTTACAAAAAGCGCAATTTTGGATCTAATAATAAATTATTGGAGTAACTATCAAATTCAATTTAGATTGTATGTTTAACCGAAATTGAAGATTGGTTTTGTTACCAATAGACCGAGAGAGTAAAAAAAAAACACACACACGTGTTTTTAGCCTACCTTAATTCCTTGCGTGACAATTTTCTTCTGTTGAAGAGTCTTTGCTTTTGTTTATTTCTGCATAAATTTGGAGTAAAACAATTCAGCAAACCCTATCCCAAATTAATATGTTACAATGTTACATAGACTAGTTGGAAACTATTACTAAACATTGATATTGCCATATTGGAAGCTTGATACTTCAATATTCGACTAGAATCGAATTTTATAGGTTTGAGTGACATATTTGAGTCTTTCAAATAAGATCTTAAGACAAGAATAACTAAAAAATTGGTAGAAATCACGAAAAACAAGCCATACATTTGGCGTTAAACCACATATTTCTCAAAACAATTCATTCAAGTAGTAAAAATAGAAAGAAACAAAGTGGAGAAGCGAACTTAAAAGTAACTATAAGTTGCAACGACCATAGCGAGAGAAGTTAAACGGAGAATCCATTCGATGGATAACTATAGAAGGAGAGACGAATAAATCTGGCTCGGAGATGAGAACGCCATCGAGCGTAAAACCGGAAGCTGAATTGTTTGTAACGACAATGAAGTTTCCAGAGAGAAGCGTAGGGAGACGAGAGAAAGGCTTCATGAGACTTATGTTGGAGAAGTCAAGCCATTGTGGAACGATATGGTAAGAAGCAACAAGCGGTGACGTGGCGTTGATTCCTTCGACGGATGTTTTAGGGAGGAAGAGAGTGGAGGTAAGGACTGGACCGTTGATCTCGTCGTTGGAGTTGAGGAACGCTCCACTCCAATCTTCGAAAGAGCCGCTTGAGATCATTGCGTCTATGATTCTTGTTGCGATTTGGTTTTGCTCCACCGTGAGAGAGGGAAGCGAAGTGGAGGATGTAGTCATGATGATGATGGTGATGATGATGATGATGATGAGTAGGAGGTGATTGGTGTTTGCCATGGAAGAATGATAAGAAAACCTTGGGAGCGTTGGAAATTTTTTTTTTATATAAAAAAGATTTAATCTGTGAGGAGTAGTTGGATCATGTATATTTGTTGGTTGTAGTTGTACAATGCAAAAGTGATAAATATTTTCAAGTGCATTTAACATGAGTCATGCATTCACATGCAGGTTTCACTAGCTATGATTTTATCATAAAATGTTCATGAGCAGTTATATGCGATCACAAATGTTTAGGCATGTAAAATAAAGAAAATGTAGTGTCTTTATAATAAAAAACAAAGTTTTTTACTTTTACTGCGTCTGCATTAATATCTCTAGCATTATGAACCCTAATGATATTGGCACCTCCTAAAATGGCTGCAGTAACAGAAGCAACCGTTGCAGTATCCCTGTTTGTAGCCTCAGGACGTCCACAAATATCTCCTAAAAATCTCTTCCTTGAAGGTCCTATGAGTATCGGTGCATGAGACACTTCAATGCTTCTCTTCTCGCATTTTTCGCAGATCCATGATAATATCTAAATTAATTGCCTACTAGGTGAAAGAATATATATGTGTAGAGGTGAGAATAAATATAAAAGGTAATAGTACAAACCACAAAAGGTAAGTCGGTAATGTGAAAGGGGTGAGAGTAAAAGTGGAGGAAACTCATCTCATTATAAAAATAATAGGGAAGTGAAAGAGATGATGAGATTTGTGAACCAAACTCAAAAATAAAATAAAAAAATAAAGAACTTTCCCACGGTGATGTGGAAACCTAAATTCTGTGGTGAGGACAAGCCAATTGAACCAACGGTGAAGAAGGCAGGAAAGGCTATTGAAGCCACGGTGAAGAAGGGAAGTGGAGGTGAAGTTGTCAAGTTCTGAAACAGTAAGAGCGATAGAGCCGGAAGCTGCGGTAGATTTGTCACGTATTAAGCCTTGCTTCGACCAAGTACAGGTTAGATTTTCAATTCATTCGTTAATTAACACACAAATCAAAAATCAAAAATTTAATATGTTTTCTGTAAATAGGGGGAGTTATTTAATATGCCCGTAACCTTTGTGCTAATCAATCTCTTTGAGACTGGACTTGCGGGAGTATCAGTATCATTTCAATGGAAGGATATAGACATAGTTTTTCTTTTGTAATAAAAAAAAGTCTATCTTGCTGATGATTTATCTTTTCTATAAACAGGTATCTCATATCCCTCAACCTATCTACGCAGAGTTAGTCGAGTGAGCCACACTACTAATGGAAGATGAGGAACTCTGTCAGTTTGTATTGTGGTCCTTTAATTACATTCTCGAGCCTCCCTCTGGTGTAAAACGTTTTCAGAACGTAATTTCCTTTCTCGACTTGATATCCCTTAATTTGTTTGACCTAACTAACCTCCATCCATTCTGTTTTAGGTGTCGATATTCCTTGCATTAGCAATGGTACTGCGTACCAGACCTCATCTTTTGGTTATGAAACCTGATAATCTGACGAGGCACCAGTTTGAGTTTAACCGTAGAGACATCTTCCCTATTCCACTCACAGTTTGGATGGTACATCAGGTTCGGTCCTTATTCTTGCTAATTCAGATTTTTGTGTGTTTCTGTCATCTGTATTTTGAATGTTATCCAACTGTGAAACGTGGACAGGTTTCCCGAACTAGTTTCAGTCTAGGCTTGCAGTCATGGGTTCTTTACTTGTTACCGCAACTCTTCTATCAAGACTCTCGGGGATCAACTAACAACACTCTGTCGTCGTCAAGGACGCTCATCTTGCAGTTGGCTAAGAAGTAAGTCTGAAAGTTTTCTTGTCATCTCCTTCCTTGCCTATAATTTACAATCAATCTCATCTTGTTCATGCAATTTTCTTATCAGAAATATGAACGACCCTGACGCTCATACCACTATATCAACTCCTATTTTTGGGGGTTTTCGACTGATTCCACCTCCTTCACTTGAGCTCTTGCTCAGGTTAGCTGAGAGATTTTATACCTGGTTCAAGAATGTGGCTCTTAAAGGTGCACCACAAACGGATGCAATCATGCAACAGATATTCACTGTTTTTTTCAGATTAGTTGGAGATGATAATCCTTGTTTAGCCGAGGAAGCTGCAGAAATAGCTATCTGGTCCCTGACCGAAAACGATGCTACACTGGAACAGTCTCTGTCTCTCTGAAGAGAATCTAGAAGCTAGTGTTAATCTTCTTAACCACCTTGTAGCGAACTGGGATTATTTTTCCCTTGAACCATCATCATCATCAAGGAAGGCAATGACACATCAATGCATTCAACATATATTCAATGTTTCTTTTAGTTTAGCTGGAAAAGGTATTAGTAACAGACAAAACCATGAGTTTTATGCTTCCCTCTTCTCATCTCCATATAGAGTTTGTAATATCTGTTACCGTTGTTGCAGGATGTTATGCTTCACCCAAGGAAGCTGCAGATATAGCTATCTGGTCTCTGACCGAAAACATTGATTGCTGGAAGCGATGGGACCATCTCTATCAGGAGAATGTGGAAGCTAGTGTTGCTCTTCTTCAACAGCTTGAAGTGAAATGGAATGAATATTCCATCAAACTATTATCATCACCAAGTGATACTCTTACTCTGACTCAAACTATCAAGAGCTTCAGGCTAAAGGTAATGTGCCTCTTACTCTTCTAAGCTGATGACTAATTTCCCCCCTCCACTCACTTGTAAATTGACTTAACCTGTGATGGTTTTTTTTTTTTCAGAACAAAATAAACAAGGATGTTCTTTACAAAGAAGCTGACAAGTCCTGCAAAGTGATATCTCGGAGACTCTCCCGTGGAATTACCAGCCTCACATGCACATGCATTACTGCTCTGGTTCTAGTTACTACAGTAGCCGTTGCTTCACTTGTTTTAGCTGAGAGTTCCCTTTTTTGTTTCCTTTAAAACTTACGTGTTTATTATTATTTGTAGAGGCAACATAGTGGTTTCTCATAAACTTGTAAACTTACACAAGGAAAACTAAAACAACAACACAGATGGCTGTTTATTAAGGAAAAGAGTTTTTACCTGTCTTTATAATAGAAACAGAGTTTTTACCTGTCCGGATACTAAAATTAATCTTCTCTGTCTCCACAAGTCTAAAACCCAGCGCTATGTTACGCAGATGTTGAAAAAATCCATGTTAACTTCTAACTCATTCGTATATGTCTTCATACACAAGATCTTGCTCAATTCTGCACCAGGCACACAATATCCAAGCAGAAACGGTGTTTTGTTCGGCATTTTGTTCTTAACTAGCACCCAACTAGCAAAACTGTTGTATCAATCTGGAACAGATCCTTAAATTAGGCTTATGATTATCTCCGCAAATCAGCCTTTTCACCTTCTTCTTCTCAGCATTGCATCGCATACCTTTGCTGCGTCTGCATTATCTCTAACATTATGAACTCTAATGATATTGGCACCTCCTAAAATGCCTGCAGTAACAGAAGCAACCGTTGCAGCATCTCTGTCTGTAGCCTCAGGACGCCCACAAATATCTCCTAAAAACCTCTTCCTTGAAGGTCCTATGAGTATAGGTGCATGAGACACTGCAATGCTTCTCTTAGCCATCTCTTCTCGCATTTTTGGCAGATCCATGATAATATCTAAATTATGATCTACACTCTTTGAAAACCCAATCCCTGGATCGATCATAACCCTCCAAGCTGGAATCCCCGAAAGTTCTGCATCTCTTACTCTCAAGTAGAGTTCAGAAGCAACATCCTTACAGACATCATTGTACTGCAAATTCTCTTTGTTCTGCATTGTACATGGATCTCCTCTCATGTGCATGGCCATGTAAGGAACTCCAGATTCCGCAACAACCTTGAACATATTCGGGTCTAAGCTTCCCGCAGATACATCATTCAGAATGTCAGCTCCATTGCTTATAGCTTCTGAAGCAACCTCAGAGTTGAAAGTGTCCACAGATATGAGCTTCTCTTCCATCTCTGGCATACCGCGGACCGCTTCTAAAACTGGTAGTAGTCTATCTAACTCTTCTTGACTAGAAATCCTCGAAGCCATTGGTCGTGTGGACTGTGCTCCAATATCAATTATATCTGCACCTTCGGAGATCATTGAGCAAACCCGAGAAACTGCAGAATCTACCGATTGAAAGTGTCCTCCATCACTAAAGCTATCGGGAGTAAGATTAAGTATACCCATCACATGAGTTTTGGTAGTAAAATCCCACAGTTTATCTCCAATTGGTAAAACTCTTTGTATACCATCTTGTCCAATCAGTGAATCGCCACCAAGTCTCTCCCACGCTTGGAAAATCCCACCGGGATGTATAGCGAGTGAATGCCAATGAGCAACTGTATCATTATCAACAGCTGATCCAAGCAAATCTACCAAAGGTGCCAATACAAATGATCTTTCCCATAGTCTCTCATGAGGTATAGTCAATGTATCAGAACATATTCTCATCTTCCCGTAAAACAATATATCCAAATCAAGTGGTCTTGGTCCATAACGTATACCATCTTTACGTCCCATGTCTTTCTCAATAGTCTTGAGAACACTCAATAGCTCATGAGGTCCAAGCTTGGTGACACCTCTCACTGCAGCATTTAGAAATCTTGGTTGGTCAGTCACATGTACAGGAGCCGTTTCGTACAAACAACTGTGCCTGGTTACATAAATGCCATTACTCTTCATCAATCGTAAAGCCTCTTTGAAATTATTCATTCGGTTTCCAATGTTACTTCCTAAAGCAATCACAACTTCATTCTCTGTAGATTGGATTTCAACAGTTTTATTTGTTGCCGAAGATGAGAAAGCTGATTTACATAATGCTGCAACAAATCAAAACACAAATTCACATATCCTCAAGAACTTTTTCTTAATAGCAGCAGTGAAATCAATCATCTAGCTTAATAGCTCATTTACAAATACCTGGAGAACTGAATAAAGAGGAAGAGGAAGAGCCAAGTGGAGACACGAGGGAGAGTGATTTCGATGAATAGTATCGGTTGAAGTAGACGCGATTTGGCGCCACAGCCACGATTAACGCCGGAGGTGGTTCTGAGAAGCGACGGAGAAGGAATCTACCGGTGTGGATTAAGGTTTGTGACAGTAAACGAGCCATCTTTTGGAGAGAGCAAGATGCAATCGAACGGTTCTGCTGATGATGATGAGTATGACTCAGGAGGACGATGATGGTGAAACGGGTACCAACTGGGATTATACCCGACCCGGAAAATAACAATTACTCCGGGTTCAATCATTCCGAACCGGCCTATGACAATGGTCGATTTAAAATCAAATGGAAAGAAAATAAACCAAAACCGATTTAGATAAATATGAACCCAAAAATTCGAGATCAAACCAAAATCGGATCAGACAACCCTTATATTTATATAACCGAAATCAAACCAAACATTATTTTGTTGGCTTTTTTGCCCTTCTCTGTTGTTTTTTAGCTTCGAAAAGTCTCATTTCTCGATCCCCAATTCGTGGATTAGGGTAAAAAGAATCATTTTTTCTCGTCGCGCAACAACATATCCAGATCGAAGAAGGAAGAAGATCCAATGGCGATGAGAAGGGTTTACAGTGAAATCAAGGGGAAGAAGGTGACAGAGCTTCCCGGCTATTTCAAATCGACGTTTTCGATGGATACCGTGAAGACCTCTGTGAAGAAAGGACTCGACAACTACAATGACAAATACATCCAAACCAGCTCCGTCGATCCTCTCCTTCATATCTGCTTCGGAGGCATGGCCTTCTCTTACCTTGTCGCTCTCCCCAATGAGCGTCGCCATCTCGAGCACCAGCAGCATGCTAAGGAGCACGGTGGTCATTGATCTCGAGGGAATCGTTTCGATCTCGAGATGATTTTAGGTATTCTAAAATTCGAATCCTTTCGATTATTATATTGCCTTGTGTTTTCGAATTTCGGATTTTTTATGATAAATGTGTATCATTTCGTGTATTGGTGAGAATTTGTTATATGATTTGGGTGTTTTGCATATGTGAACTGGTAGATTTAAAGGATGTAGTTTGTATCTGCAATTTATATCAAAGTTGAATTTGCCAATTTTCGATTTCGACTTTTTCATGTCAAAGGATTCATCTTTCGTTCTTATAGGCATAGACAGTTTTGGGCGTTAATGTATGAGTTGATCAGAAGCAAACATGTGGACTTGTTGTAATCTGTAGAAGGGTTAAGTCATTGTAGATTTCTCTCAAAATTCTGTATGGTTTGATTTTCAAAAGGTTGAGGTATGTAATTTGACCATGTTTAGCTGAATAAATTTAGGCTCTTTGGAAGTTTCAGACTTTCAGTATCATATTATTCTTTTGGATATTGTGGTTGGATTCTATAAGTGAAGTAATAATTGGGTTACTATGATCATTTGAATGTTGATTTCATGAAATATAAGTGTATCAGTTTCTGATCAATGGTGTTTGTGCTTGTGTTTGTAAATGCAGGGGGTTGCTGTGAAGTCTTTCTGCGATGGTGACGACTCAGAGATTGTGTCTTATTGTTTTGTTATCTTGAAATTTTCCTGGACATTGTTTGACCAAAAGGAAAATCTTTCTTTTGAATTTGCACTCAAAAGTCAAATAATTGAAGCACCATGATATCGATGAATAATTAAACTGTTTTTCTTTGTGATAAAGCTGTGGATTCAGCATTTTTTGTTTATCGTATTTGATGTTTCAGCATTAAAGAATGGCAACACAAACTTTTAACGATGCAATTCATGTGTTTGTAGGCTACGGTTAGCTCTATGTGTGTTAGCTCGTGGGCTACAATTGTGGTAGTGCAAGGATCATTAAGTTTAACATTTGCAAATGTATCTGTTTTGCGCTCTCTTTTCTAAGTAGAGATCATTGTTTACAGTTTTCTTTAGTTATTAAATGAAAGTATGTTTATGTTTTTCGATCTAGTTTCAGATCAGTTTGATTTTCCGGATACTTGAAAAAAAAGAAAAACCATTTTATCCATTGTAAAAGATTGAAAGTTGAAAGCAGTCTCTATTACTTGACCACTATTGGGCCAAACCATGTACACATCCTGAAAAAGTAAACTTTCTATTTCTAGTATCGAATTTATTCTTAAAACCATATCAACACACTGATGGGCCAACTGTTATTTAGCTATTGCCAGCTGCTAGAAGAAATTCTAAAATGTTGACAGTTGACAAAAGATGAGCAGAGAGCTTCACATGGATCTTGTTCTAAATTACTAAAATGTTGGTTTCACTGATGTCAAAAAAGTCAAAGTTGGTTTTTGCAGTTAAGAGGAAGGTTGTATATGTAATAATAGTCATGTGAAATATATTGTCATGGTTATGATATATTTACTACATTTGTGCGTATAGATTTAGTAATTTTAGTTTAAGTTGTTTTATTCTCAAACACTTTATGGTTGCAATCACTTTTTGGGAGTTTATTATTCTTATTTTTAATCGATATCTTCACGAGAAAGCCAAAGTCTTTTTCCTTTGTTATCATGTCATCTACTACTTTATTTTTTTTGGCATTAAGCTATTATACATTACTATAATCTCACCTTAAAAAGAAGTGGAAACCTAATCTAGCATATACAAAATATGAGTTTCTCAATTCTTAGCCAAGTCATACTAATATAAAATAGATTATGAAATTTATCCAAATCATACTAACCACAAAACAAAACAAAATGGAACTCAATACATTCTGTTTCATATGGCTGTTAGGCTGTATCTATCATTAATGATACTTCATAGTCAGTTAGGTTGTTCGTTTTAATACACATAAATACAGGGTCATTTAATAATTCGTGTATATAGATGAAATAAATATTAAATTTAATAGCATTTTTGTCGTTACACCTAATTTAAATGTACAAATAAATGTTATATACTACTAATAGACTCATGAAAAGTAAGTTGTCACGATATCGCACATAACCAATTCTGCCGCTTTTGACCGAAAGAAAATTTAAAGTCACTTTTAAAATCGTAAACAACAAGGACTTCCATAATCAATGGGCAAACAAAAATAAAACTAAGGATTTCCTATTGAAAGAAAAAACTTTTAAACAAACTCAAATAATCCTCCTATAAACTATTAAGAAAGTTAGTTTCCTTTGCCATTTACAACGTTTATAATAGGTATCTTATTTTTTCATCTATAATAGTAACTATATGTCTTAGAAATAAGATTTCGATGGACGTATTAGTGAGACATGTCAACTAGCTAGTGCGGATTAAAATTCCATAACAAGTTCGGGTATGCATGAAATCTTGAAATGTTAACATAAAAAAAAAATCAGTAAGACCAATATATAATAAATAATCAAATAAGATGGGAAGATTTTTTGGTTGGTGTAGAGGAATCTAATATTTGGACAAGAAGAAACGTCACATGACACATGATGTGTTTCGACTAAACGACATATCTCCTGGGAACAATCCCTCACATGTGCCTTTGGATGTTAACTTTATACGACCACATACCTCCAATTACTTAGCTATATTACAAATATCTCGTTTTCTATCAATTGTGATTATCAGTTGTCATTGCTTTTTTGTCAAACTTTTTTTTTGGGTCGAACTTCACAAAAGTTTGAAAAAGAAATCACTAAAAGTCCAACTACGAAATTTATCTCCATTCTACAAAAGTTATTGTTCTTGTTTTATACTCTTTTTTAAGAGGAATTATTTGAAGATATAACTTGAAATGAGATATATATATATATATATATATATATATATATATATCAAGAGTCAAAACTCCAATTGCTTCACATGATTTTGTTATTCACTTGTAAAGACAAGAGCATTTTGATCATAAAATATATATAAAAGATTTTTCTTTAGAAGTGCGATTTCTTAGTTTGACCAAAGATATACATATATATAACCTGTGCTAAATTCAAACAGAAGAATTTTGGAGTTAGAGCCACGTAAGTCTATTTGTTTAAAAAAAATGGTTGAACAGAAACTTATATAAGTATATAAGTTTACCTTGTAAATACGTAAATATACCTTGTAAATACGTATATACGTAAGTATACCTTATTGATAATCTAAACCTTAAAGGGAAACATATTTTCTTAGATTGGAGCCCAAAAATTGCTGGCACTACTGGTCACTAATGTGTATATCTTGTCTCGATTATCTTACAAGTTACAGCCTTACAGGTAATTACCATTTATCTTGATAATTACTCTAAAGAAGCTGCTCTGTTATCCATAAAAGAAACACAATCAAGTGCTATTACTGTGTTCATAATGCTTTGGGAGGAAAGCCGCGTTTTATGATTGAAACATGAATTCTAATCAAACATCATTAACAATACTTTAGGTCCCCCTCAGATTATGAAATTAATATTTCAACTTTTTAGTTGTATACTTTTTCTTTACCTTTCATCAATTAAGTCAAATAACTTTTCTCTCTCTCTTCGGACTTTCCACACAAAAATCTTTTTGTGCATTTCTAGTTTTTCTACAAGAAACCAAATACTCCTTACACAGAATGAAAACAAATTAACAACACATGAAAACAATAAATTCTGAGAAAGCTAATAAAATGACAGTTTCAAGTTTTCAACCATTTATTTGCAAAAGTGACATTCGATAAAACTGTAAACAAGTTGGTAACCTTATGTGTATTAAAAAATATAACATAAATTTTGCATATGTTTTAATATCATGTTATTTTATCCGATAACACACAATTTTATATGATATCACATTATTGATTTGTATTTAACGCACAAAAAAATTTTCATTTTCATTTTCAAATTCAAATGAGTTTGAGGTAATTATCTTTTTGTCATTTTCTAATTACTTCCCTCATTTATTAAATAATCTCCCCATTTGTCCAAAACACCTAGGATACTATGGGACTATCAAAGTAAAAATCCTTTTTTTTTGTTTTGCATTTCTTACACTACTAAATAAGATTAAAAAAATACAATTAATAATATTCCTTTTTATTGATAAATAACTAAAAAATCACCTAATAATATAGTACTAATCAGACTTATATACTTTACACAACCTCGTACGTGTATAAGTATATTTGATTATCATAAGCAACGTCTCTCTAAAGATTACTGAATCTTAAAAAAGTATATATAAGAGAGTCTCCATTATCCACGGTTCCTTGTCTCTACTTCGCATTGAAAAAAGTAATTTGAATACAAAAAGTAAATGAATTAAGAAAAAAAAAACAAATTTGCACACAAAAAAAAAAAAGAAAAAAAACAAGAAGAAAACCCTAAAAATGTCTGTAATTTCACACTCTCTCTCCAACTCTCACTAAAAAGCACACTAAAAACTTCCAACTTACATTTCCTCTCCATCTATCTCTCTGTTTTCTTTTCCTTATTTTGATATTTTGCAAGATCTTCATTATTCTTCTTCAGAAAAAGAAAAAAAACTCAGAATCAAAGTTTCTCTGAAATCAATCAGATTAGAAATATATTTTTCAGATTAGTCAACTCACATTTGATATATGTAGTAGTGACTAATTTCGAATCTTTCTTCGGTTTTGATAAACTCCAGTCTCTCCACCGTCTCTTTACTTTTCTACTTGATTCGTTTCTTGAGTAAGTTCCTACCTTTTTTTGTTTTGCTTGCTTTATTCCATTAAAACTTCAAGTTAAGAGGATCCTCTTTTGTGGCTTAGATTAATGTAGTAGACAAATTTATTTTTCTGGGTTTCTAAATTGCTTGGATGATTTATGAAAGTGGGTTAATTCTTCTGTGTTTTTATTTACATTTTTCTTAAGATTTTTTTATCTCTCTTTTTCTTCTTTCTCTGTCTCACTGATTGATCAGTAACAGTTGCTACTGTAGTTACTGTATCGTCTTCTAACAAATTTGTTTACAGTGGATTGAAGTATCCCCAAGTTTCTTGAAATCTCTTCTCTGCTCATTTGATTTTACTTGAAATTGTCAGCTTTAGCCTTCGATTTAGTGTCCTTGATTGGCCTTTAAAACCTTCAAGCCTTAATAATTTGATCTTGATTTGTCAGATTTAGAAAGTTTCGTCTTTTAGCACTGTGAAATTAACTTGGTCAGTTTTATCTTTTAGAATATGTATGTGGTGGTTTAAACACAAGGCTAATTATGTGAAGTGACTGTTGCTGGTGATAGATATTTGTTGTTTTCATAGATGCTAAATACTGTTCATTGGATTTTTGATACTGCAGATTTAAGTCTATAGCGAGTTAAGCTGGGTGCTTCTTTAACGAGAAGCAAGATGGATATTGGGTGTAAAGTTCTCGCCTTTTTCACACTTTTCGTCACTGTAACAGCAGAGATTTACATTGTCACTATGGAAGGAGAACCAATCATCAGTTACAAAGGTGGTGATAATGGCTTTGAAGCTACTGCTGTGGAATCTGATGAGAAAATTGACACTACAAGGCACCCTTTGTTTCATCTTCTTCAGTTACTATCTTATTAACAGCTAAGTTACCAAAGGCTTTAGATTAACAATCTGTTACATCTCTTTGGCAGTGAATTGGTGACATCATACGCACGTCACCTTGAGAGGAAGCATGATATGCTTCTTGGAATGCTCTTTGAGGAAGGATCATACAAAAAGCTTTACAGCTATAAACACCTTATTAATGGATTTGCAGCTCATGTTTCTCCTGACCAGGTGAAATCCGATTTGAGATATATAGTCTCTACAAAACTTCATTTTTCAGTTGTTAAAAATTCAGTCCCTTAACAGTGTTCCACTATATTAGTAGGCGGAAATGCTTCGTCGCGCGCCTGGTGTGAAATCTGTGAATAGAGATTGGAAAGTGAGGAAGCTCACCACACATACACCACAGTTTTTGGGATTGCCTACTGATGTTTGGCCAACTGGTGGTGGTTATGATAGAGCTGGAGAAGATATTGTTATTGGCTTTATTGACTCTGGGATATTTCCGCATCACCCGAGTTTTGCATCTCACCACACAGCAGTGCCTTATGGCCCTCATCCTAGTTACAAAGGGAAATGCGAAGAAGATCCTCATACTAAGATCAGTTTCTGCAATGGGAAGATCATAGGAGCTCAGCATTTTGCTGAAGCCGCTAAAGCAGCTGGTGCATTTAATCCGGATATCGACTTTGCTTCACCAATGGATGGTGATGGACATGGAAGGTTTGTCTTGTTATCACAGAATATGATTAGTTCACATTTTGAGTTGTATACTTCTTTTTTGTTTCTAATTGTAAAAAATTGGCCTTTCAGTCATACAGCAGCTATTGCAGCTGGGAATAATGGTATTCCAGTGAGGATGCATGGCTATGAATTTGGAAAAGCGAGTGGAATGGCTCCTCGTGCAAGGTAGATAGATTCAGAAATTGTTGGTTTTAAAGACAGTTCTGTTTCCTGCTTTTCAAAATTAAATGATGTCTTCGTTTCAGGATTGCTGTTTACAAAGCTCTTTACCGGCTTTTTGGAGGCTTTGTTGCTGATGTGGTTGCTGCCATTGATCAGGTAAGCAAGAACTTAGCACAAATACTAATTTGGATGTACCAAAGTTGTACCAAATATCTCTAATATTTGACATTGGTTTAGAAGTTTCTACAAATGTTATCATCTAAAGATGTATGCTTTTCCTGAGCAGGCTGTTCATGATGGAGTAGATATTCTGAGTCTATCGGTTGGTCCAAACAGTCCTCCAGCTACTACCAAGACAACATTTTTGAATCCATTCGATGCTACACTTCTTGGAGCTGTAAAAGCTGGTGTTTTTGTTGCTCAAGCTGCTGGAAACGGTGGCCCCTTTCCTAAAACTCTGGTTTCATACAGCCCTTGGATAACTACTGTTGCTGCTGCTATTGATGATCGCAGATACAAAAATCATCTGACTCTTGGGAATGGAAAAATGCTTGCCGGAATAGGATTGTCCCGTAAGTTTTCTCCTTTAGTTTATTCTGAGTCTTTTTATATTGTTTCTTTCTTTGATGAATAATTATGTGTGTTGTGCAGCTTCTACTAGACCTCATCGTTCGTACAAGATGGTCTCTGCAAATGATGTGCTTCTTGATTCTTCTGGTACAAAATTCAATCCATCGGATTGCCAGAAGCCAGAGGTCTTGAACAAAAAATTGATAGAAGGAAACATTTTGCTTTGTGGATATTCTTTCAACTTCGTTGCTGGTTCAGCTTCCATCAAGAAAGTTGCTGAAACTGCCAAGCATCTTGGAGCCGCTGGTTTCGTTCTTGTTGTTGAAAATGTTTCTCCAGGAACTAAATTCGATCCTGTTCCTTCTTGCATTCCTGGGATTCTGATTACAGATGTCTCCAAGTCAATGGTAATTACAGTTTTTTTTTGTTGCGTTCACTAAAACAACTATTCCCCTACCTTACCATTTCCTCAACTTGGAATGCCTTTTTTTTTCTTCCCTTAGGATTTGATTGATTACTACAATGTCACAACGTCAAGAGATTGGATGGGAAGGGTAAAGGAATTTAAAGCTGAAGGAAGCATTGGAGACGGTTTAGAACCGATTCTTCACAAATCTGCACCTGAAGTTGCTTTGTTCTCAGCTAGAGGACCCAATACTAAAGATTTCAGCTTTCAGGATGCTGATCTCCTCAAACCTGATATTCTTGCTCCAGGCTCTCTTATATGGTCTGCTTGGTCTGAAAATGGAACAGACGAGGCTAATTATGTCGGTAAGCATTATCCATAACCATAAGTATACCCTAGAAGGCTAGAGCAAGAAACTAATGTATAGTTTTCGACTATTGAGCAGGAGAAGGATTTGCACTAATTTCTGGAACAAGCATGGCTGCACCACACATTGCTGGTATAGCTGCTCTGGTGAAACAGAAGCATCCTCAATGGAGTCCAGCTGCTATCAAATCAGCTTTGATGACGACTTCAACAGTCATAGATAGAGCTGGAAGGCCTCTCCAAGCACAACAATATTCTGAAACAGAGACAGTAACGCTAGTTAAAGCAACTCCTTTTGATTATGGAAGTGGTCACGTCAATCCAAGAGCTGCTCTAGACCCTGGTCTCATCTTTGATGCAGGTAACATTGGTTTTATTCGGTTTGGTTTATATTACCATACACCTTTGTGATTGGTTGAATTTTCTTGAAGGTTATGAGGACTATTTAGGGTTCTTGTGCACCACGCCTGGTATAGATTCTCACGAGATAACCAACTTCACAAACACTCCATGCAATTTCAAAATGGGAAATCCTTCAAACTTCAACACACCATCCATAGCCATCTCTCATCTTGTGAGAACACAAACCGTAACGAGAAGAGTGACTAATGTTGCAGAAGAGGAAGAAACATACACAATCACATCAAGAATGGAGCCAGCGATAGCTATCGAAGTGAGTCCTCCTGCTATGACAGTTAGAGTGGGAGCTTCTAGAACCTTCACGGTGACCCTAACAGTGAGATCAGTGACTGAAGCTTATAGCTTCGGAGAGGTTACACTAAAAGGAAGCCGAGGGCATAAAGTGACTATCCCTGTGGTTGCTTTGGGACAAAAGCGATGATGAGATTTTGTAATATTATTATTGTTATTATTTTTGTAATATGCAGTAAGAATAATAAGAAGGTAGTTTTTGTGTCTCGAGTAAAGAAGAATAATACAGTTTGTATAATTAGTTTATTTTTGTTTGTTTTTTCGTTTAAAAACTCCATGTTAAGAGATACTAGTAATATGACTAAAATGATATACTTATAATTATATAATATGCTTTAGCTCTGTTAACTGATTTCATACCATAACGAACACAACGTATGTTGTTTGATATATAAATTAAAAACATTAATTTCATATAATCCTCTGTTTTAACTCTGTTATTACCCTAACAACCAAATAGTACCAATCTTTCTTGTTCTGTCCTAATGAAAATATTTGGAAAAAAAATGTGATTTAAATTTTCTTTGCATGGTTCTTCTTACTCTCTTTTTATTCTAATCATGAATTTAATTACATGTAAAGACTATAATGAGTCTTGCGCCAAAAGAAAACAAAATTCATATTTAAAGATTGAGATGTTAAGAATCAAGAACCTCACAATCAGTTCTCTGGAAATAAACCTTCATGGCACGAAGATCATAACCAACATTATAATTCTGCTGAGCCATAGCACCAATAACACTCATATCATCAAACGAGTCCATAGTAACAGCCAAGCAAAAACTATCTCCACTTCCACTACTAACAAACAAGCTCTCAACGTCTAAAACCAGCTCAGCCCCACCGGCGAAATGAAACGTGACGACAGGAAAGCCATAGAGATCAAGCTTAAAATTCCCTTCGTAGCAAGGATTCGTGTACGCCTCCCAATCTTTAACGCGTCTAAGAACCTCTCCTAGAATAATATCGATTTGTTCAGAAAGAGTTTCGTAAGCTACTCTAGCTAGAATCGTTGGTGAACAACCTGTGTCGATAACAGTGCCTCCTGCTGAACCATATCTCTGGAATATTCCAGGTTCGATATCAAGAAGTTTCTCTCCTAAGGAGATTGCTTGGAGTTTAAGGTAGTAACGGTCTTTGTAAATCTCTAAAGGCGTTGGATCGCCTTCGGTTTTGGCTCCATCTCCGAGTATGAGAATGTTGTGAGGGTATGTTGGATTGGTTAAGCTGCCAAAGCAATAAGAGAATCTAGATCCGAAATTGTTTGTTACTATAGAGAATTTACCGGGTCCTAAACCAAGAACACCGCTGTATTGAGTGATAAAACCGGAGTTGTCTTGTCCGCAGCCGAACACAATGTTAGGTTTTGAGATTATACCGTCGTCAGAGGTTTGAAACGTGAGTTTTTCTTCGGCTAAAACGCCTCCAGTGCTAGAGAAATCGCGGTAGCGGAGATAGAATCGACAAGTTTTGTTTTTCCGTCGCGAAATATTTGTGGCATGGCTTGTGGTGCGGCCTCGCAGGAAGCGTTACGGTAAGTGGAAGATCTTGAAGGGTGGAAAAAAGGAATTGTTTGAGGGTAACATTTGCAGGGAAGACATTGGATCCAAGTTAGGTCACTACCTGTGTCTATGAGTAGGAGTTGTGGTATCGGTGGGTCGCCGATAGAAATGTTTGCTAAGAATGCTGCTGGATTCGGACTAGGAGTGACATGTGAGACGATATCCGCTGTTTCCGTGGTATGCAAGTTATATAAACGAGAAGCCGAGGTTGACTTGGAATGAAAGTAACCAGCTTTTTTGATTGATTTTGTGTGTATTAGCCTTAGGGTAAGTTTGGGATGCGAGGTGTATTGCTTGGAGAACGTGAGAATGATTAAAGTGATAAGAACGAAAGCAGGAATACGTAATGTTAGAGAGATGACCATTTGATAATCATCAAGATTATACTGTGATATTTTTCTTCTTTTCCTTATAATATGAGTCGAAAAAGAATGGTGCGTGACTCTTTGTGTGAACTTCTTTTTCTTGTGGAAGGTCTCTTTTCTTGCATGATTCATGGATTTTACTAACATATAAGTTTCAACATGTATACCAATCTGATCATATTTTAGACAGAAAACAAATTACGTGATCTCAGAGCCATGCTTACGGTAACGGTGGCCGGATGCAATCTGAAAAAAGTTACACTCATTCAAAAAATCTATCACAATAATCGACAAATGTGAATTACAAATCTTTTAACTCGAAACCTAATCCAAATTATGCCTTTTTAAAAGTTGATAAACAATACGTTATGTACTAATGCTTTTTTGATTCATATCCGAAATAATGTATTATGTCAACCAAAAAAAAAAAGTTGTTTATATAAACAAAGAAAACTAAAAAGTAAAAACTCGTATAGTTGTTCATATCAATATTTAATTTATTAAATTAGCTTCTAGATAAATTTTAAAAGATATATATTATACTGGGTTAAAACTCATATTTTACATTAACATGGTCTCAAAGTTGTTTTTATAGACACTTTATTTAATTATTTTTGCCAAATAATGCCATAGGTCAATATTTCCAGTTTCTCCACTAAACAATGAGCCTGTGTTATCCACTTCTAGAGTGGAGATTCAAATATGATCTTAACGAAAAAAAAGAAAGAAGAAGGACACGATCGAACGAAAGGAGTACACAATGGCTATATGATATGATCTCAAAGTAATCAAAGTTTATTTTGAGAGAATTGATGTTGGTATCCTATTTGATTACTGGTTTAAAAATCACTATCCTTGTGAATCTTGAGTCTCAAACAGATTTTGAAAACCCTAGCGGCAGAACATCTGACGCAAAAATTAAACACCCCCTGAAAGATAAATTGGTAAACAATAAAGAGACAAAAAGAAAAAGAAAAAAAGGACATCAACCCAACGTAGCCGTTACTGTATCACAGATTTGTTTTGACAACAGTAAGGATAAGGTGATTTGACCTTCTTGTTGATTAGGCCAGCAAAATTTTGTAATATTTATTTTTAGTAACCGCCAAAGAGGAGTCGATGCAAATTAGGAAATTCTTTGTGTGTGTGTGGGTTTTTTTTTTTGCTATATCTCAAGAATTACCAACAGCTAGATAGAAAAAATAATTATAGACATGTCCATTAAATTATTTAAAGAAATTAGCACGATTCGAAAGTAAAAAGCTAGCTAGCTTGAGAAACGTTGATTAAATAATCCAAAAGACAATGAGACGATATTGAGTCTCATACAGATTTTGAAAACCCTAGTTAGTTGTGCATGTGACGCAAAAGAAAACAATTTATGTAAACAATATAAAGAAAAACAAATAAGAGAAAAGAAAGACATCAATCGTCCATAGCCATGCAGTTCCGCATCATGTATGTATTTAGACAAACAGTAAGCATAGTAAGCTGATTTGGCATTGTTGTTGATCAGAGCTCCCAAATCGGTAGATGAGGATACATTTCCCTTCGCCTCTCCACCAGCCATACGTTCTTTTTTTGGCAGTTGTGTTGACTAGGTTACCAAATGCATCGACTAGATTACCATTCTTATCTGTTTCTCGAAATAAAACTGACACGGCTCTGCGTTCTTCTGAAGCTCCAATCCAAAGCAAGACGAGGAATATGAAGAACAAGACGAAGCTGAGTTTTCCTAATCGATTAGACATCCCTAGAGGTTGCTTAATTCTTCTTTTTTTTTTTCTCTTTGATACGAGAGATAATGTTAAACAGGGATGGGTGGTGCATGTTTATTTATATGTTTTCTGTAATTTCTTTTCCTATTAGGAAATCTATTATATTTTCTGTGGGAAAAAAAGATAGATAAAAGTCCTTTATCCAAAAAAAACAAAAAAAAGGTAATGTTTCAGTTGTGATAGTAATCGAATCACAATGTTAGTCTGTCTGAATATAAACTCTATATAAAACCTGTATAACCTTGTTTGTTCAACATTTTGAAACAAAAAAAAACGATCCAAAAGTAAAAAAAACAAAACAAAAAAAAGCAGTCTAAAATTCTTCTTTTCACAACAGTAAAGTAACAAATGAGATATAGTGAAAAACAGAGTGTAGAAGAATAAAACCAACGTCTCTTCCATCCAAATGAAGCATAAATTGAGAAAAAATCTCATGTGTCCGGAAAGCTTCTAGACTTGTAGTGCTACAGCTTCATGTGGGTGGGCAGGAATCGAGCATTGGTAAAAGAATGTGAGTGTATAGAAGAAGAAGAAATAACCTTTTAATCACAATTGCCAAGTGACGGATCTTGTGTAATTTGAGAAGAGATCCAAGAGTTTATCGAGTGTATCCGGGTGAAATTTTCTTCCAAACAAGTAGCAAGGTCTTTTGATTCCGTTCCACATACAAGGCATCCATTGTTCTTCACCCTGTATTATCAATCATATGAAAAAGATAAAATCCTGATAAAATATCAGAGCTACAATACGGTGGAAACAGAAAAAGGTTTTATAAGAACGTACCATCCCAACACTTGTGACATGTACGACTGTGTCAGCAGACTGCAGATAGATAAATCAATTTTTTTAAGACTTGGTTTAGTTTTCTTAATTGAAGCAATGGAAGAAACTGATGCAAAGATATATATATATATATATATATGGGTATATACCGTGAGATTGTTTAGTAACTCGTGTGTGATATCTTCAGGCATATACGTTTTGGGATGCCACTTTCTCTCAGACCAATCAACTTGTGTTACAGTCCAGTTTGAAATGCCACTAGGATCAAGCATCTGCAACCGAAATAGATATATAAGAGATGCAAGGAAAAAATGCAGAGATTCTATTTTACATTTTGAGTTGAAAACGGTTTCTTACATGAAAGAATGTTGGCAAATAGTGTTCATCAGCTATGCAGTTCTTGTTGTTCTCTATACCTGGCTGAAGAAAACAAAATTGCAGGCCTTCTTATTAGCGAATGATCAGTTATTTCCCTAGAACTTATGCAAACATGTGATTTAAAGGTTTAGCTGATACTCACCCCACAGTAATCCCGGAATTTAGAGTAGTAAAGACTGTCTGCCATAGTTGCTACAGCGTGTTGTCGCCTCATGGTGAACCACTGCATAGAGGAGTAAATTTGGATTCATAAATATGAATGCCAGACATTTGTTGGTTTATTACTAGTCCCCTGAAGGATCTACTTGAGACTTCTGGCATGTTAATAGATACCAGAACTGAAACAGAACCAATTCCTTATATTCCTAAGCGTTTATTAATTTACTGCATCATGAGCATAATTACTACCTGTGCACCCTTTCGGAAATCCTTCTTTGGAATTTCTGGCAACATGTGATTCATATGCCTGCCTGATCCATGTTGACCTGGATCGTCAAAGCTGAAGAGTCCAGGTAATTATATTTGTAAGAATTAAAGAAGCTGGGAAGAAGAGTGAAAGTTGAATTTGCCAATCTGATGAAACATGACTTTTACCAGTCAACATAGCTGACATTGCTGTACATAAGGTAATTGTAAATGTATTCAAAACTTCGAAGTGGCACACAACTACAAAACCAGAAACACTCCAAAGTTTTAGGCAAAGTCAAGAGTGATCAAAATGAGAAGGGGAGCAAGAAATCAAGAAATCACCTATCAGAGAGTAAAGCAAATTGCTGATTTGAAGGGTCTCTAAGAGCATTAGCTAACAACCGTCTTTCTGCGTCAATCATTGATATTCTTCCCCACACCACCTACACATGAAAATACACATTTTCCTTTTTCGTGTTAATGGATGGTAAGAGAATACGATAGGCACCAGAAAAGGATTAAAAAGGAGACAAACCTCATCACTGCGAATTTCACGGTTGACAAAGTATCGACTGTAGTGAACTGGTCTTTCCTTTGATGCATGGATATAAACAGAGAATTTCCCTTCATGGCCCTGTATTGTAAGAAGGAACAAAACTCTAAAACCATCAGCCAAGGAATGAAGTTCAAGAACAAAACTAATCTGCACATTAGATCCTAAAAACTTGCAAGTTCTATAATTCTCTGAAGACTTAAAGCAGTTGGGGTAAGAACAAATCTCTACCTGGAAAAATTTATCCCAAAGCCTCTCAAAAGGCAAAGTACCAGGAGTTAAGAACATGAACGCAATTTTAGAATTCTTTCTTATGACAGGAGGATTACTCAAAATCTCTCTAATGACAACACGAGCTGCAATCTCATCATCAGAATATTCCCTTAGAGAAGGTGGAAGCCAATCAGCTAAAGCCTTGCATCCTCTTGATGAAATCATATAACAAGCTCGTTTACTGTGATGAGGATACATGTAAGTGAAAATAAAGAAGATGCTGATCAGTACTGAAAGCACCATGATGATCCATAATCGTCTTCTTGCTGGTGGAGCACGGTGGCGAGCTACAGGCAAAGACGCCATATCCCCTAAGTTCCCTACACTCCACCTTTTAACTGCCTTCATCTCATCAAAAACACAACTTTTGTTTATAATTTGCAGCAACCTCAACAACAACACCCCACTGCCTAATCTAAATGAATATTATGAGAATATTCAAAACCTGGAAAGTTACATAAATAGAAACAAACAATGAATATTCAAATCCAAAATATAGCAAGAACACACAAAGATTGAAATTGTCAAATTCCTTGGAAATTATTAGTCCAACAACTAAAGTTTTTCTAGCTATCCACGAAACCGAGAAAAGTCAAACCAGCCTCCACAGTTCCACGCGATTATTCGAGTCAACGATTTTACAAAAAAATCGAAATGCTTTCAGGAATTTAAAACGTTTTCTCGGAAAATTCATCCGATTCCCCGGAATAAAACGAAATCTAGACCTTGAGCTTCGTTCAATTTCAATTACATATCGGAAAAAAAAAAACACATTCCGATCTCTTCCTAACTAATCGCATCACCCAAACAAACAAACAAAAAAAATCGCAAAATCGAAATCAAATGTATCAACGAGAAACAATGTGAAGAATTATAACCTGAAATTTCAACGGAACCAGATCCAGACACAACGCAATAGTCTTCCGTATCACCGTATTGATGCTTGTTCGTTTTCCCAGTCAAAGATCTCGGGGAAAATCCGAGAAAATTCCCAACTCTCAAGAGCTATAGATAACACAAAATAAACGTATGTATATATCGCCTTGCGTATGTTTTTATGAACGCATATAAAACGTCTCTTGGCAGTTTCAAATTTTTTCCTTCTATTATTTTTCCCTCTCACGGATTCGTTTCGTTTATTGATTTCTCTTTCTATGTGTCTCTCTCTCGCTATGGAAATGAAGAAATGCCTGTGAAATAGCTGCAGAGAAAATGAAACGATGAAGAAGAAGAAGATGAAGAAGCCGAAGATGCCAATTGGGTTCGAAACAGAGGAAGCAAATTTTGAGGCAGAGATTAATAATATTTAAGATATAGTACTATAAAAAACAAAATCACATTGGCGGAAAATATGAAATTACAGCATATTATTGTTAAAACCATATGATATGACGTGTAATTTTTCTACTGGCCGAATGTGAGAGCGTGTCTTTTCCATGATTTTTGGACCATTGTGGCTGGCTAATTGGTAAATATAATTTCAGTGGTTTACTACAAGGTGGAGTAAACACAACGGTTTTAATGTAAAAAAAAAAAGGTAACAGAAAAAAACGGTTTTAAAATAAGATAATAGTCTAATCATAATTTTGAGTAAATGATGTGGATATAAATCTGTAAGGGATGTATTAATATGCTGTAAACTTTAGATTTTTACATTATATAGTTGAAATGAAAATCTGCATCTACCACTCGCACGTTTATATAAGTCCCTCATGCCATGCAATGTCCTGGCCTACCTTGGAGTTATTTGGTTGGATATATATAATAAATATATGGTCCGTTGAATCTGAGACCATGAATAAAATGTCGAGTTTACCCTTTGTTACTATTAAATAAAAATATCAACTTGAAGTTTTAAGCCAAGTCATTATGAAGTCGTTGGCCAATTTGGTCCCAGTCGAGGAAGTCGTCGTATGATTGTTTTTTTTCTTTTTTTTGTGTGAAAAATGTTAAGATGTGTGTCGTATTATATGTTTGATCTGTAATCTAAACCAATGTGTATACTTATTATAATAATGTGTTGAAAATGCTATTTATTAGAAATATCCATGAAATTTAAGTTATTTTATATATTTCCTTACAAATAAAAGACCAATATATGGTCATTTACTGTTCCTACTCAACTTTATAACGTGAAATAAACTATTTTGGGATGGAAGTAATGAACAAAAAGCAATTGAAATGAAAAATTGTGCTATTTGGTCCTATCGAGCGAAATTAAGTATCCACTTTTAGCCCATACATGTAAAGTAGGTATTACCAATTTCAAAAATTCATATGACATGTTACTTTGAAAAGTAGTTCTGGCTTTTGCATAAGACCAAATTGATTAATACCACTAATAATGTTTACACTTAGAAATAACTTTGACATAATTTACCCACTTGGATCTGTATTATTTTAATGTCATTATTTGGGGGAACCTTCTCCGCATACCGATTCAAGTGTAAAATCCAATTTTAAATAAATCATAAATAAAAAGTATATGAAAAATGAGCAACTTGATATAAATTTCATGTGAT
The DNA here is from genome assembly GCA_963555745.1 of Cardamine flexuosa. Classification (NCBI taxonomy): domain Eukaryota; kingdom Viridiplantae; phylum Streptophyta; class Magnoliopsida; order Brassicales; family Brassicaceae; genus Cardamine; species Cardamine flexuosa. The sequence goes on along the minus strand of OY743215.1, from coordinate 3,959,044 downwards.
CTTAGCCAGAGATGCACGATATCCACATAATTATTTTATTGTTCAAACAAATGATCAACGTTGTCCGAGTCCATGCATTGCATGCACCTCACTTCAATGAATATTCACCCTTAATTAAGTAGTATATTTTCCTTTTGACTAATTGAATTTTCAATTGCCAAAACAGACTTTAGAATTTAATTACTAGCCAAACCCCCTTCTGAATGTTGATATTGATTTGTTCTTATCTTTTTCTTGGTTAAAAGTAAAATGGTTTGTTGTACATATATTTATCGAAAAATGTTCGTTGGAGTATGAAACTTGTTGAACAACAAATGATACAATCATTTTTGGAGACTTTAAAAGAGACTTGTATACTTGGGAGCCAACTACTGAATGGATCAAAGACCAAGTCAAGTTGTATTATCATATTGATTTGCTTTAGTACACTCTGTTTATTTCTCCACAAAATTAGAAGAATAAAATTCTTAGAAGTACTTAGTAGGATGTGGTTCGACAATAATTAAAGTATGTATTCTTCAACACTTAAATAATATAAGTATAAATTAATATGTATAACAATTTTGTTTGGATAAATAGATATCTACGCACAAAATTATTACATGTTAGGGAAAAAATCATCTATATAATAACTGTTAAATAAAAGTTTTACAATCATCAAAAAATGTTCGATCACTTTTGTTCACTTTCATTTAAAAAATGTCTTGTCATGTTATAAAATAGAGCGATTCTATAGTAATTTCTTCAAATTACTCAAACGTGTATGGTTACTCAATTTGACACCGATCCAACGGTTTCTATCTTTAAATAAAAGTGGCTTAATTTATCCCGATTCAAAAACGTTAGAGCAATATTTTTTTAAAAGATTAATATGATTCTAGATATTCCAAAACTGAACCTGAAAGTATATGTACGGTCTAGTGTCTATCATGATCTTGGCGATAAACAATAATTACAAATTTAAAAGAGGGAATATTCTGTAGTTTAAATATTTTAATTGACTGTTTAATATATGTAGCTAAGGAAAAATATTATTTCCACAAACAGGAAAGTATATAATTTCGAAAGTTCAAAAACGAAAGTATTAATCATGCGTCCTTAAATTTGTTATTAAGATTTTGTTTATCATATCAATTTCATAAAGAAAAGATTCTTAGTAAAACATTTATGGACCGAAAATCGTTTCCAATTCAAGAAATCAGATCTTTCCATTTTTTTCAATTTAATTTTTCGCATCTTTGGTTTGTCTATAAATAGATAAACTAAAGTGTCTCAATAACATATCAAAAATTAGCTCAAAGACAAGCTTAAGAGAAAGACAAAAAAACAAGTTAAAATATGGAGAAGACAACTTCACTAGTATTCTTTGTTAGCTTTCTTATTATGTGTGCCTCAGGTTATATATCTTGTAGCTCAAAAATGTTTTATTTATTTTACATATTCGATTTATTTACTATGATAGTAAACTCGCTACTATTAATTTACGATCATAGTATGAGAAACTAAACTTCTAAAATGTTATAGTAATAACTGAATTTTGCTTTTTTGGTTATTTTTAACTGTGTATATGTATCGTCTCAGTTGTGGATCAAACGAACGCAATAAATGTGAACAAAGTTTGCGAAGGTGGAGCTGGAATATGCACTCCACAATGTGGTGTGGATTGTTGTGAGGCGCACTGCTTTACGAAATATAGAGGGGGAAGTGGATGTTGTAATTCCATTGGTAACATTCTTTTGTGCCAATGTGAATATCCTTGCTAGAGTCGGCTAATGTTTTTGGAATTATAAACCAGCTATTTTATTATTATTATCGTTCTAGTTTTAACAGTTGGAAAGGAGAACAAGTTTGGGCTGTTTGTTTGCTTAGTTGGAAGTTCCATTCAACTAGATCATCCAAATACTCCATCTTTCTAATCCATCTAGATGATGTTTATTTCATTTTGGATTATTCATTTGGATGATCCATTTGAATGAATTTTTGTTTGCTTATATAGTTGATGTAAATTTTCATCTTCATCTAAATGCTTTTAATAAAAAAATGATTATACTAAATGCTTTGAGTATAATCATATTTTTAACTTTAACCTTCATCATATTAATTTAATTCTTGATTATAACTAAATGCTTTTCAAATTATTACTTTTGATATTTATAAATTTCTTTTTTCTCACATAAATTCATGTAAATTTATAAATTTCTTTTTCTCACATAAATTCATTTAAATTTATAAATTAAATTTCAAAGCTGCATTTATAAATTGGTTTACAAAAAAAATCAAAAATTTACAAGCCAGGAAATTCATTCTTAATCTAGAGAGTTCCCTTTTGTTAAGCGCATCGAGCCAAAAGACTTTTCAGTCAGAAAATTAGGAAGCATGTAACAACACTTAAAAATTCATGTCACAAGTTCTCAAAACAAAGAAAAAGTCTACAATGTTTCAGATATATCATGAAACTAAAAACAACACAAGCATAAGATTTCTCAAAAATGTACCAGTCTTCTTCAAATTTTCAAATACCTCCTGATCGAAACTAAACCCTGTCACAAAGAAAAGATGAAACAGAGCAAAATTAGCAAAACAAACATAAATAAAACTCGAAACTTAAGCTCATATACACATCATAACCATGACCAAACATCAATATAAATACTCTTTAACCAGACAGACATAAGCAGCATTTCATCTTTCAACTACAGGTTTCAAAACATTGATATATCATGAAACTAAAAGCAACCCAAGTATCACTTCAATAGTCATTGTTTCTCTGAAGATTAACAAGCTCCTTTAACTACACCAATGCAGCAACAATTGACAAAATATAAATATGCTAACCACTTCACAAAAAAGAGATACACATCTAAAAACAAATGTGATGGCTGATCACAAAACTCTGCATATATTCAATATAAACAGTTATCTTCCAGCAACTATTATCAATATATGAGTCTGAGTCACGTTAAGGGAGTTCTACTGCTAAAACACATTGTCTCTGCACAAGGAAAAACTAACTACAGATTGGAAAACACAAAAACTCAATGATTAACACCAGTTCTAGTTCCACACAAGAGATATATACAACCCCACGAAATCATCATCATTCAAAATATAGATTGGAGGTAAATCTAAACCAAGACTGTCAATAGAAGAGATAACTAACCATGACCACGTATTAATCTTTTAACAGCAGAAAGAGATCCTCCCAAACAAAACGCAGTGGGAAAACTCTTCTTACAATCCTTATAAAGAGCAAACAAACAGTATCACTAAACTTGGAAGGTGCCTTTTATGAAAAAGATCAGATATATATAAAAGTCTGTTGAGTAAGTAAAAAAAATGGAGACTGAGATCATATTCTCAGCAGAATTAACCCAAGATTACGCTTCCTAACTTATTCAAAAGATCATCGAACATAAAATCAAAACCTAAAGATCATAGTGAGAGTGATTTCAACATAAACAAACAACAAAAAACCTATCTAACAACACTAGCCTCAGGCAAACAATAGCTTTAAGAGTTCAGATAATTGCCTCTAACAAATACAGAGAACGAAACAAGATCATCAAATGTATTGGCTTGGCTCATATGAATAGGTGATCAGATACAATTGGTTTATCAAAGAACAAACATCGATTAAAAGAAGCTAATAAACATCATCATCACCAAAACATCAAAATCAAAGCAAAACAAACCCGATCAGAGCTTCTCATACGAAAATATAAATCATCTAGCTAAGTTCTTCTCCGACAATCAGAGCTTGACAAACCCAGATCCATAAATTCTCTATCTATCAATTACAAATCCATAAGTTTTTCTCCTACGATCAGAGCTTGGTAGCGAGTGTAACATCAGGATATTAGGAATAGAGAGATCATCAAATGACATGTGAAGGAAAAGAGTACGACGACAAACACAATGAGCTCCGATGACTCCGACGACGATCAGAGAGCTAGAGCTGATGAGAGATTGAAATCGAAATCGAGAAGAAGAGAGAGGAAATGGTATAATTTTGTGTGTAATATTTTTATTAAGTGATGGTCATATTTATCATTTGCAGTTCAGTTAAATAATCCAATTTGGATCAGTTGGTTCAGTTTAAAAATTTTGCCTAAATTTTTGAAACACAGCTAGATGAATCATCTGGATGATTTGCATTTTACACACTAAACAAACATCAATTCTCAGCTGAATGAGCAAACAAACAGGCCCTTTATCAAAAAGTGTATAGTGGACTGTCGATCTTTCGGATCTTAATTTAAAGTATGTCCTCCTTTGAGCTTTCTACTTTGATTCTAATTTTGGATAGATAACTTAAATTCACAAAAGAAATAGAATTAACTAGAATTAAAGAACTATTATACGAGGAAACCAAACAGACCTAAAAAGAAAATAAACAGAAAAACGATATCAAAGAAAGAAAAGGAAAAAACATATGATGATCAAGAAAAATATTTTTATTTTTGTATTCGAGTTTTTTTTTTTAATGTTTGGTTATGAAAGTGTGATAATAGTCTCTGTCTATAGAACCCACTTGTGTTGTGCTTGTAACTGAAGCTTAGGCTCACAATTGTCTAATTGCTTAAGCCACGGGTTTGAGTTTGACCGGTTATGCTTTAAGGATATGTAACTAAAATAATACATCCATTCAGTTTCACTAAAATACAACTTTTAACAACTTCACCCGAAGAAGCTGCTTTATTGTAATCTCAGATGAAGCTGCTATTATATTCTCAGATTCTCAGGCACACCCCAAGAACTAGGGGTGGGTGAAACTCTGAACCAAACAAAAAAATCCATCAATTTGAAACCGAACCAACGGTATTCCTCTTTAAATACACCTGTGATACTCAAAAAGGGTCCATATTCAAAAACTTTAGAGCAATATTTTTCAAGACTGATCCTGAAAGTTTATGTATCATGCATGATCTTGGCGAGAAACATTAACTACCACAATGAAACAAGAATTATTCTGCACTCAAATATTTTTATTGTCCGTTGACCATAAAAAGAATATTATTTCCACAAAAAGGAAATACTTTGATTTCGCAAATTTGAAAAAAAAAAACACTAATTATGCGACAGTAAATGTGTTATTAATATTTTATTTTTCATATCAGTTTTATAAAGAAAAGAATCTTAATAACATATTTATGGACGGAAAATCAATGCTTATTTCCAATTTTAGAAATCGGATCTTTCCGATTTTTTCTTAAATTTAAAATTTTGAAACTTTGGGTTATCTATAATAAGTAGATAAACTAAACTGTTCCAATAAACATATCAAAAATTATCTCAAAAGCAAGGTTAAGAGAGGAACAATCACTTTCAAGTATGGAGAGGACAACTTCGCTAGTATTATTCCTTAGCTTTCTTATTATGGGTGCCTCAGGTATATATATATCTTGTAGCTTAAAAATATTTTATTTATTTTAACATACTCGATTGATTTTTTATTGTTTCAAATGCTCTGCAATATATGATCTTGTGATAGTAGCCATCAATTTTATTGTAATAGTGTGAGAAATTAAAATTTTACATTTTACATTAAGAATTGAATTTTATTTAATTTCTGGTTATGTTTATCTGTATATATGTATTGTTGCAGTTGTGCGTCAGACAAACGCAATAAATGAGAACAAAGTGTGCGAAGGTGGAGCTGGTCTATGCACTTCACAATGTCCGGAGGCATGTTGTGACTTCAACTGCGGTAGAAAGTATTTAGGAGGACATGGAAGTTGTAACTTCGTTGGTAATACTCCTCTGTGCCACTGTGAACATCCTTGCTAGAATCGGTTAATGTTTTTGAAATTATAAACCAGATATTTTTTATTACAATAATTGTTCTAATTTTAACGATTCGAAATGAGAACAAGTTTATCAGATGTGTCCTGGTTTTATGTCGAGATTTTCTTCTTATTAAGCTGAATTTTGTCTCACAATATGAAATTAAAATAACTAAAGTTTTAAACTTAAGTTTCCTAAGATTTCATTTTACAGTATTACTGGAATTTGCTTATTATAAACATTAAATATGAAAATTTGACGGAAGCATGTTAGTTTTATAAAATATATTTATATATCAGTTGTGTGACTTGGAATGCAAGCGAATATGTGTCAAGATGGACGAGGCACTCGTAAAAAAGGTGAGTAGAAATATAAAACAATACACAGAGACCATCGAGCCAAATTGACTATTATATTACTATTTAGCAATCTACAAACTGTACCGGAATTTCTTCTCGATCGCTCTGACAATACAATCCAGAGCTAGCCAGCTCACTTCTCCAGCTATGGTTCAGCAGGCCGTCACAAGCTAATGGGAACCAGTCTTTATTAGTTTCAAATTGAATCATTTACCTTGAGTTTCTATGCATTGGTTCTCCGTTTTTTAAAAAATTTACATTGTAACAAAAAAAAACTGTCAAAATTTTGGTTATTTAATACAGAATATCCAATATCACATATTTTAAAATAACACGAAAAGGTATAAAAAGTGGACATACAGTTTATAAGTGCTTTGATAAGACTCTTTCATATCAGTGTGTTAGAGCATTTCCAATGGTTAAGATGTTATCAACATAAGTAGACAATAACAATTTTTTTGTTTTGCAGTTATCAATATTTTTTGTTACAAGTCTAATAAGAAAATAAAACAACCAATTGATTCGTGATATAGTAGTTGAGGATTATTCCAAATGTCCTCTAATTTTTGCGGGGTTTCAATATTCTTTGGTCCTTCAGGCAAAAAAAAACCCAAATTTTTGTGCATCTCACCAAAATTTAATCCAAGACTTTCCTCCGGTTAACCAACAAAAAAATTGCAGAAAATTTAAATAATGATTGAATATGAATTTTCATTGATTTTAAAATATTTAAGATTATAGGGACTGATAGCTAAGCCTTTTACTGATTTAGAACGTAACATCTTCTGTCATATATATATCACATAAACATCTCTTCTGACCAACATAAAAAGAAAAAGATTAAATCCCTTTTGACCGAGGATAATTTTTTGTACCGAGTATATAAGTTTATTGGTCATACCATATTTTTGCAATAAGTTATAGTATTTGAAAATTTTATAACCTTTTTAGACTATTTTGTGGACGGAAAATATCTTTCTTTATAATAACAAATTAATACCTAAACTAAATTCTTTGATTTGTTGCTCAACCAAGACGAAAAATTAATGTCCATGTTGAATAAAAAACCTGATGTAAATTCTTTTAAGATGGAATCTTCATCATGCATTTAAATAGATTGAAAAATGTTCCGTAAACATTCAAACAAATACTTCTGAGAAAGATAAAATTTAGACAAAAAGACTAGAAACGTGAAAATATGGAGAAGATGACTTCACTTCTATTCTTCGTTAGCTTACTTATCATTTTTGTATCAGGTATTAATATATCTTCTATGTATCTTTCAATTGTTATGTTTATTTTATTCATTTGATACCTTAGAGTTTCAAATGCCCTACAATATCTAAGATCACAATAAAAAAAATTATAGAGCCACTTATAATTAACATCTCGAGTAAAGGAAATCGATCGTTTATCCTCTGAATGAAATAAAATCGGCCATTAGGGTCTTGGATAAGACAAAAAAAATTACAGGATATTAGTATAATAGTAATATGATATTTTTTCTGATGATTCATTCTTACAATCAGTGATAATACATTTAAGACTTAATATGTCTAAACTATAAACATAATGTACAAATAAACCATACTAGTATTTTTTTATGTCAAATTTAATGATGTATACTATGTTATAGTTATGACTCAGACTCAAGCCGAGATATGTATCGACGGTCTAAGCACTTGCGAAAACTGCGACGAAAGATGCAAGGCCAAACACGGACCATCGAGTGAAAGCAGCTGTGACCACAGTGTTGGGGTACCATTGTGCATGTGCTACTACCAATGTCCATCCCCACCACCCTCACCAATTCCACCCAAGACTTGCTTTGGTGGAACTGGTTTATGCAGTCAAAATTGTCCCGAAAAATGTTGCAATCTGAATTGTGCACAAAAGTATTATGGTGGACATGGTTATTGTAACACTCTTGGTACTGTTAGTTTGTGTCAATGTGAATATCCTTGCTACACCGGTTGACCAAAGAGTAAAAATTTCAATATATAATGCGATGGAAAAATAATAATAATCATTGTTTTATTTATTTTGATTGACGTAATTTTTAACAATTTGATTAAACATTTAATTTGGCTTAAAATTTTATTACATATCTCTTCTTTAATTTCAAACAAAAATATTTAACATAACAACCCATCATCAAAGTCGGCTGACCTGGCAAATCGACCAACACCGGAGACTTACTTCCGCGGAATACGAATCTCCTCTCCGCCGTATCTCACATCTTTACCAGTCAATCTTGAGTTATCAATCCGATCTAACAAACCCTAGACGTGAAACCTTTGCTTCTTGCGATCATCTCTTGCAACATAAGCATGATGGAAATCATATTTTGTGATTATGACACTTCTTGCTATCGATTATAAAATTTTGTCTGCATGATATCAATATTTTGGCTAGTAGAAACGTAAAATTAAATAAATTCTCTTTTAGCTCATTTAAAATTAGTAAAATAATAAAAATTAATCACTTATTTCATAAATGATTCATTTTTATTTATTGTAACATCATTTTCTATATATAAAAAAAACTTAGCAAGGATATTGGCATTTGCACAAAAAAACATGTCCAATGTTATCACAAAATCCAGCTCCACCAGGATACTTTTGCGCACAGTTTTGATTACAACATTGACTCCCACATTCAGTGCCGCATACGCCAGCCCCGCCATAGCATACTTTGGATTTTGGAGACACTAGAGACGGTCCGGACGTGTAGTGGCACATGCATTGTTGGTTCCTGTCGCAAACGCCTTTGGCTGTTGGCCCGTGGTTGCCTTTACATCTCTCATCACATTGTAGACAAGCACCTAAAGCTTCTTCGCAAGAGTTTGCAGTTATACAAGATTTTTTTTAATTAGTACGACGAAAATTGATATAAAGTTTGTACTATAACAATCACCATCAAAGAATATGTATTTGAAGAGTATTAAACTGTAAAAATACATATAGATTAATTTTGAGGTAATAATGTACAGATTTTAGGGAAACGATAGGTAAACATAAGAAATATAGAAATATATATATATATAAACAAAGCAATATGATGCAGTCAAGTTATAAATAGTGTAATAAAATGGTAGAAGAATTTAGCTAAGCTACACAATTTTCCAGTTAGTGATCAAAACAGTATTTTAAGACTTATAGTAAGACTTTCTGGACTATTTAGTTATTAAGATTCAGTGCGTGAATTTATCAGAGAACAGTTAGGTGCGTAGAACACTGAAACATTAGATATATCATAGTGAATCAATTGAAAGTTTAGTGTTCACTCCAAATAATTGAACAACAAAAATATAATATACCGGAAGCAAGCATGGTAAAGAAGACGATGAAAACCATAAGTGAAAATGCCTTCTTCATATTTTCTAGTTTTTCTTTTTGTCTGTCACAATTGGTTGAGGAAAATTTTAATATATCAATGGAACATTTATACAGAATTATGTGCCCACTAAGAAAGTCATATCTATTAATATGTTTGCCAAATAGGTCATTGCTGCTCAATGTTGTATGTTGACTATATCATATATTCATATTTCTGATGATAAGAAATTAAAAAATCATCACATTACTAGTTTAAAACATTTGAAGTCAATGCTGAGTATATGATATAAATGGACTAAAATTCCTTCATGAAAAAAATGGGCCTTTTGAATGAGCCATATATGGATTTCCATATAGTCAAACTTTGACTTTTATGTTTCTGTTTTCTTTTGAATACGAGAATATTTGTAAAGATATTTTCAAACATACTTTTTGCATATTAATATATCAAACGCGCAAATTTAATGTTTTAAGCTTATAAAAATGAATTGAAAGTTCTACATTATTATCTAACATAAAAGGCCAATACAGTAGTTGCTTAACATCAATCCCCTTGGGTTTTTTAATTTTTATGGACGCATTAATTATAAAGCATGCATTTGTGCCCATACTCAGAAGTTAGGGGCTCGGTACTTACTCTGAAAGATTAAACTACCAAATGTATGTGTGCACCAATTGGAAACAACGGGATGCCCTCTAACATATACTGTATATACCTTGGTCTCAGAACTCTAGAGGATATTTTCAGTTTATATATTCAAGCTCACTTGGATCCCTATCCCTATTTCACGACTTGGTTTAGAAATATTTCATTAAGCATCAATTGTACCTTCCTCTACTCTGGTAACATAAATCGTTATTCTTTTAATAAATCTTGTAAGAAACTTGTACAGTTTTATCAAATACTAACCGGCAAACAAAAATACTCGATCAACACTTGCTCCGATTTATAGCAAAATAAACACTTGCTCCGATTTATGTCCTTTTAGGAGAAAAAAAAACACTCCGAGTCTTATCTTTAACACAAACCGATCAATCTGATGTCATGTTCTAGTCAAACTCCAAATTATTTTCTAGTGTTGCGTAAATATAGCACTATGAAACTTATTCGCGCGGTGGTTGTAATTTGTAAATCTAGAGATTTGTATTATATTTTAGGATATATATATTAAAAGAAAAAAAAAACTCGGTTGAGGAAAGAAAAAAAACAGAAGAAGTCGTAAATATGGACACGTGGAGAAAGAACGTGAAAGAGAAGACAATGACAGATTTAGTTTTATTGTGAATGAAGAGGACACATGCATTGATGTTTCTTCACGTAAAGAAAGGCCTTCGAGTTGGCATTTCCTTACCTCACGAATCTTTGTCTACCTCGTGCCTCTTTTTAATTCTCTTGTCTTCTTTTTTTTCCTCTTTTTTAATATATATATATATATATATTATTGTAACTTTACTTGTTTATTTGTACAAAAAAAAAATGGTATTCAAAGTGCCACAACGTTCGCTACTCTGTCTCTTCTCCTCTTTGACTTTTGTCACAGCTTGTTGTCTCTCTCGTCTTAACTCAACCATGGTTAATAAAGTTTTGTTGCAAAACCCTAAGTATCTGCCAGCTTTTCGATATGATTTTGTCCTAATATAATTAACTTATATTATTATGATCACCAGTTAATTAACTTGACTTCTTTGATTAATTAATGATTTAAATCCAAATCAAGACTCCCATGTATCTCTCGTTTTGGTGTTTGTTTTATCTTATAATCTTGTTGGGATTGTGAATTGTGATCATGTGTGGTTCAAGAGTCAACTTCGGACGTAGAGTTGTCACAATCACTTTTTGATTCATGTAAACCCCCAAATTTTTTTTTTTTATTCAGATATGCAATTAATGTTCACATTTCTTCTTATACAATGTTCATATCTCTTAATTAAGCCACAAGAACTGAGTTTTGGTTCCATATTAATTTGTATTTACTCTAATCACGACATAAGATAAATCAGTAGACCGAAAGCTTAACCGAATGGTCTGAAAAAAAATTATTTACACACACCAAGAAACTGAATCATAGAGAATTCCGAATTTATATCGAATCTTGCTTAAATTAATTTGTACTCTTAACTACATTGACACTTCTTTTCATAGGACATTAGTTTGGAGCAGAAAAAGTAAGGTATGGCTTTATAAAAAAGTGTAAGAACTTTTACATTAAACAAGAAAAGAAAAAGTGAGTTTAGAACTACATTGACTTTGAGAACCAAGAGGCGACTATACAGTACTGTACTTGTGAAATACATTTAATTAGGAGGCTGAAGATGATATGGAATTTTCGTTTTGTATAACATTGGAATCTGAAAAAAACATATTTAATAAAGTTTCAGTTAAAAATGAAAAGAGGGAGATCCAACTAAACTTTAGTGTTGAGGACTTTGTGTTTTGTCAAACATAGGATCCGACCGTTGTTTGTTGTGCATGTGCCTAGAGACATGACCTTTGCATCACCCTAACTAATTGTCTTCCATATTTTTATTACTTTTCATACCTTTCAACCAACTTAATGATACACAAGAAAAAAATAGTGAACAAAGATTCCAAAATCACTATTTTACTTTATGCAGCTAATGCTAGCTACTAGCTTATTGTGTTTTCGTCGTATGAGTGTTATCACTGAGATTCGATCTATTTTAAAATCAGTTTAGATGTGTTACACGCATCATGATTCTTTATGTCTCTTAATTAAACATTGTTTAGGTTATGCGTAAGACTTGATTAGATATGCTAAGTGGCTCATTCGATTTGATTAGAGGAGATTTTCAAAGAGAAAATGAATCTATTTATTTGCAATAGATTTGTGAATTGCATTTTTCGAAAATTACAGAAATCCAAAATAGTGGAGGAACCAAAATAAATAAATAAAAGAAAGCTCCAAGTCCAAATCCAAGCTTTTGAGTTTTTGACTTCATTCAACAAAACACTTATATTACAACACTCTCACTTCCTTGCTCCGTCAGAATTGTCAATCTCCGAGCTGTCTTCAAGAACTCACTGACGGAGATCAATAAAAAAATTACAAACTTTTTATTAGTTGTTTTATTCAACAATCAAACATTAGTAAAAAAATATAACAATCTTCTCTTTTTAAAAAAAAAAAAATTTACCTGAAAGGTTCGTTTCCTGCGTATTTGATAGCTCCGGATGCATCCCTATAAAGAACAGAACTCAACATCTCAGACTTTTTTTGGATTCCAAACATATCAGAGAGTTTCCGACTCAACTCTTCATACGAACCAAGAACCGATAAGTCTAACGTACGACCCACGTCATCTGACTCCATAAACACTTTACAATGCCCTGTTTCCAAACCCACTCCATCATGAACTTTGTTAGAGCAAGGCGATCCTTCATCTGACGAAGATAACTCCCTTCCCGAAACACCGTTGTTCTGGTTCGATCCGCCTGACGAAATCTGCGTTGATCCTTTCTCTGATATTTGCTCCTCCGGTAGTATAAGCTTACCGAACAATACAATGTGAGACTTTTTAGATTCGGTATCATTGCATGGGGTTGTTGTTCCCATAGTCAGAAAGCAAAAGCCTTTCTCGTTCTTCTTATCGATGTTTCGCAACCCGAGAGGAGGCGGGAGAGATGATGGAGGAGGAGGAGGTGGTTGTTGTGGTCTACTCAAGTAGTAATGGTGGAGATCAGAAGATGATAACCCGTAGTACTGATGAGCATTATGCCTGGCTCCCTGTAAACCCACGGGAACATTGTCCAGAACAGAGCTTAACGGGCTTGATCTGATGAGTTGATTGCTTGTGAATGAAGGTACTTGTATTGAACTGAATAGATTGTTGTAATCCGAATGCTTCGTCTTTTTCCTCGGTGGCGAATATGAAGTAAGCGGCATTGGATGTACGTTGGACACCAACTCGACTAACCACGGGTTAACCCGCTTCACGTTTTGAAGTAACTCCGGCTCATCCCACGCCACCTGAAAAAAAACACACACAAAAAGCCACTTTTAAACCCTAACCCTAGATTAAACCGTAGATCCCAAGTACTAAACCCTAAAGCAAAGAACATTAAAGGAGGAAACTTTTTAGGGTTTTTTTTTACCTGAAGAAGTCGCCAAGGAGAGTTAGGCCAACGGATAGTATCAGAAACGCTAACAGCTGAAACAGTTCCCATAAACCAACTAATCCGAGAAGAATCTTCAGTCTCGAAAGCCATTTTAAACCTCATACCGGAGCACCAAGGAATCCTCATAGCAGCTCGAGCATCCATCGCCTTGACACAAAACTCCGAGGTGCTAGCCCTCGGATAATACACAACCTCGAAAGGTCTACCGCTAATCGCGAGAGTGGCGGCTTCAAGAACCGATTCAGCCGTCACTTTCCCTTTTCTATCAGCAACGGAACAGTTACTTCTTCTCAAACCATTGCTTTCATCTTCTCTTAAAATCGAAGAGTAGCCACAGCTTCCTCCGATCGGATTCCAACCGGCGGAATATTCCGGTCCGTTACCTATCCCACCTCTCTTAGCTCTCCTAATCCCTACACAAAGATCTCCATTCTCAGCTCTCATGAAAACAATAGAATCTCCCGCCACGAGTTTCTTCTGGTTCACGAAATTACTCCAACCAGTGGTGAGAAGATGTCTCCGAGGTGTTCCTCTATAGATATGTCTAAACTTCCAAACATCACCATGAACATCTTTAGCAAGAATGGTCTGAACCGGTGGCTCGGAGTTGTAATCCAACCTCGGGAAAATCGTCTCAGCGCAGTACCGAGGAACAGAGAATCCTCCACCGTTGTTAGCATCAGACTGAGTTAAAGTCTTGGCAAAGGAAGGAGTTTTCTCACTGTTACTCTCGAAACCGTTACTGTTATTGTCTTCACCGCTGTTTCCATAGTCATGATCAAGAAACTCGTCGTCTTTTAAAGGAATCAGCTTCATCTTGGCGAAGACCTCGTCAGATTCTTGGTCAGCCATGTACTTGATAGCTAAAACACGACATAGAACCATAGGAGGAATAGGAAGGTTTCCGAAATCGACGCAGTCGTAAGCGTTTTCGGCGTGGCCTTGAGGGAAGTAAAAGACTTTAGAGTTCATAGGAGGCATACGAACCATTCCACCAGCACATGCATGCCATAGTTGAGGATCTAAACCTTTCTCTGATCCATTTTTCATTGGATTCATTACATTTATCATATTTTGTTGTGATACTTTAAGGACTCGCTCTTCTTGCTGCAAAAAAATGAATAAAATGTATTAAGCTTTGATTTGAGAACAGAGTAGATTATCAAGTTAAGTTTTTTTTTTTCTTTTCTAAATAATTTAAGTCATTGTTATCAGTCAACTCTACCTAACAAAACCAGATTTTCCCGGAAAAACAAAAAAAAAAAGTTTCAAGAAAATCCGACAAAAAGGGTCGTTTCAGATAGAAAGAAGATTTTAGCTAACAAATCTGGAAAGTAAGAAAAAAAAACAAACTTTAGAATATACAAATTTATTCCAAGTTCAAGAACTCTGAGGGTAATTAAAATCTACAAAATTCAAACTTTAAGAGTCAGATTACGGCTAATTAAAATCTACAAAATTATAAACTTTTAGATTTTCATAAGAGCTAGCTCACCGATTGTTTTGTGAAGCAGATAAAGCAAAAAAAATTACAGATCGGTCACAAGTAACAGTAAGGTTAGAGAAAAGAATAGAGTAATAGACTTAGCCAGATCAAATTAAGCTTAGTTTGAAATCGATATCGATTGGGAAAAATAATGAAGATGAAATTGATCAAACAGAGAAGGATTTAGGAGACAATTAAAAAGAGTAGTTCAAACCTGGCAGATCTGAACAAATTGGAGAAGATACTGTCTAAATTATCTCAAGGTTTCTTGAGAATCTGAAGATTCCGCAGCTAATTTCTGCTTCAGAATCGGATAAGGAAGTTTCACTTTTGTACAAAGACAAATGAAAAAAGGGGTTCGTATGTATATATGTATGAAGGAAAGAGCTTTTGGCTTTCTGAATATTACTAAAAATACAAATTATATTATCTCTTTTTTCTCAACGTTCATTAACTCTTTCACATGTCTTTTACTATTATTTTTTTGGTTCTAGTTAGTGTTTTTAATCCAGATTAATATTTTTTTGAATAATTAAATTAAACCCCAACAAAAGTAACAATTTGGTAAGTCAAACCCTTGATTCCGGGCATAAAATTCGACAATACGGAGTGTGAAAAAAACAAAATAATATTATAATGTTTTATTTTTATATTTTTTAACGAAAAATATCGACATACGAGTAAATAGTTGAATCGCGCACGTGACGGATCCGCACGTGTCGTCGGTGCTTCCGACATATCTCCTAGAGATCTGATTAGAAGCATCTAATTACTTAACAATTCAAATTAAACTAATTACTCAACCATTAAATGTGCTTTGAATAAACTACTCCCAATATCATTAATTTTTACATTTTGATAATCCCAATATTTCATTTTTTTTTAATCTTATTGTTTACGAAACACGATAGTTTGTTGATACCCATGTTAACAATTTGCTGTTGCTAACGACGTTTTATAAATACTACTGTGTTATAACAGATAGAAAAAGGAGTCCATTGGCACAATAATCTAAACTGGTTTTTAAAAAGTGAGTATGTAACAACTTATGATGATAAATAGTCTTTCTCTAATCAGTTTAAATAACTATCTGTTGGTGTTAAAAGCTGTTGTATATAAAATGTCCCGTAATCTACTTTGGTTAGTTTCTCAGGTTTTTAAATTGCATTGTGACGATATATATAATATGAAACCTATATTTGAGTTGCAAGGGATAAACTAAATGCTTTTTATAAAAGAAGAAAGAAAACATTTAGAAATTTCTCCTGTAGGGCTACAACTATACCATATATATCCAACTAAGATATTATATGTATTTATACATCAATACTACGATAGTAGCAAGGCTCAATAAATTTCCGCATGTGTCATTGTATTTTTTTTGTCGTAAGAGTTAGCTTTCCCATTAATACGACGACCTTGATCAGGGCATCAGGCCCATACGTAAACAAAAATTCAGAATACAATCATCTACACAAATACGAGTATGAACCAAATATTTCACGATGTAATGCTTTATAAAGTATAGTTATATAAATCTACCCAAATCGTCTATGTAATTTTCAGTTAAATATATTGAAAACATTAAAGCAGAAACATACTTTTAACGGTGGTTGTCTTGTTGCACTTTTCTAGCAAAGTTTTCTTTGTCAGTTTTTGTTTTGTTTTGACGTCTTCATCTAGCAATGTTTATAAACTGAACTGATCGTATATACATATCTAAAAGTAACATTGATTTTTCAATGTGAGACCTTAGAAGGCGATGTTTAGTATGTTATCCAAACTTATTAATAGAAGAAAGAAGTATGATTAGTAAATGAATCCGAAAAATACTATTCCATTTAAAATTTTTTAAATAATACTAAAATCGTTATTTGAATGGGAATACTAAAAATGAAAAGTTTATAATGATAATAATGAAAACATATTTGACCGGAGGACATATCACGTGCGACTAACCATGGTTAAGTTTGAAGTGTGTCTTGTGTATATGTTGTTTGGTCAACACCACAGACTCTCATTGTCAATAGTTATTACGTGTGTCTCCATTTATGTTAATCCAGTAATATTTGAACGTCACAAGGGCACACTCGGCATTTGAATCTAAACCAGTGAATCTTTATTCCTACAGATTTGGTTATCACATTTGCATGTAACCCATACACCGCTTACGCTTCCTGATGTTCCTCTTGACCATACGTTTTTTTTTTGTATCTTAACGCTAATAATTTATTATAACTTGAGAAATACGAGACAGAAGTTTTGACTAACATTTAGGACTTTCTTTGTAAATATAGTATTTTGCTATTTATAGGGGCGTAATGAAGTTAATAACAGCGATCTAAATGGAAGAACCAATTGTTAATATATAACCAACTATAAGTTTTTTTTTTTTGTAATAGTAAGTAGTAACCAGAGCCGGCGCTGGAAAAATGAGGGCTACAAGCCCAACAAAAAATTAGAGCTGGTTTACAAGGAACAAAATAAAAGGAAATTTTAATTAGATATATAGCTTGGTAACAGCCTCGAACCAGTGACTTGAAGAAGTAAGTTTTATTGATTTAACCACTAGACTATTACCAAACTTACACAAAATAAATGGCCGAATATGTATATAATTATTACGGCCGCAAGCACCAGCTTGTCCTGCTTGTGCTCAGGACCGGGTACTGGTAGTAACATATTTTGGATTTGGATATAAAATATTCCCCCATGCTTGAGAAAATTTCTTAGCATCATGAATCATGAGTAATTTAGAATTCGTGACTCATTAGGCTGACACATTTTTCTTTAATAAAAGAAAAAAACTGATGAGGCTAACTATTGACAAATATGGACAGGTGGGCTCAATCTTAAAATGTTTTGGAATATCCTATTAATGGAAAGGCGCTCCTCAATCAATGTTCAAGTTCGACTGTTTACTAACGCGGCTTCGCATGACCCGTACGTGTTCGTTAGCAGAGTTAATCTATTGACATTCTAATACTATCATCCTTATCTTATAGAAAAATCATTTACCCAATCCAATAAACATGGCGCTAGACAAGTTGTTATATAATGCAGCCCATTTTAGATAATTTCCCTTTTATCTTACCTACAATTACTTCTTTCACACCTTATCAAAACAAAAATTCACTTATTTCATCTTTTAAAAGACAAAAATGCAAAATACATGCGCCGTTTTCAAAGTATTTGTACTATGTTGACAAAATCTACATTAACAAGTTCTAGGAATAAATATCATGCTCTGCTAAGCTTACTTACCTTTTAGCTTAGTATTTCTCTATAAAAAAAATCGTAATCACTTCGATTGGGAAGGACAAGCAATTTTGGGGAAAATGTTTTTTTTTATAATGTAAAATGTGGTTTTACGGATGTGAGAAAGAGAAATAAAAACACAGAAATAATTATAACCACATTTACGTGGTTCACCAATATTGTGTTGCTAAGTAAATGTGGTTATAATTATATACTTAATTCTCTATATATATATATATACTTAATTCTATAATTTTGATTTTACAATTTACTTCATGCGTTCCAATTAAATAATTGGGTTTATTTTGTTCGAACATAATTAGAAACAATATTATGGAGTTTATTTTTACAAAATTGATGAGAAATAGAAATGAAAAGCTAATAAACAAAAAAGAGGGTAAAATGTAAAAGCGACCTTTAATGAGCAGACATATAAAGACATGAAATGGGATTCAAACA
Organism: Cardamine flexuosa; assembly: GCA_963555745.1. Lineage (NCBI taxonomy): Eukaryota > Viridiplantae > Streptophyta > Magnoliopsida > Brassicales > Brassicaceae > Cardamine > Cardamine flexuosa. Next base: position 3,940,222 of record OY743215.1, on the reverse strand, counting down.
CAAAACAGTCGTTATAGACACTGACTCTCCCTCTTGCCATTTTCTTTATCTCCTTTTGTCCTTCACAAAATATTTTATTTTTCGTTTTAGTGGATTCACATTTTTAAATTTTTTTAAGAAACAAATAGAAAAATATATATTAATTCAAAAATAGCCCAAAATGAGCAAATTTGGTTTCTTTTAGTTCGACTCATACCAACCCAGTTGGGCTGGGCCTGCTAGAATTACAAGCCAAATCAATATTTCCCAACATCTCTGTATCATTTGAGAAGATTTACACAACTCCTGTTGCTCTTCCTCCTACTTGTAAAACTATGAAAACTGAAAAGATTGTTCTAAGATTTCTCACTACTCAAGAGGACCTAGTTTTATAGAACAGCTCTGCTCCAACTTCTTCAGCCAAAACCAATAACTGTTATAAGTCTTAGAAACCAGAAAGGTATATACAAACCACCTGCGAAAAGAGATTTCCTCCATTTGAATAACCATCTTAATTGGAACCAAAACCAACAAGTTAAGTCGCAAAACCTTTTTGATTTCTTGAAGTTATACTTCTACTGTTGTTTCATTGGTGAGAATGACGGCGTTTGGCTCTGCGATAACCATTGATTGGTTCTTGTTTATGTTGGTATCTCTTTTTCCCCTTAGGACTGTTCCAACCGCAAACAAAAGATGCAACTTTGTAAATTACTTTCTGATGCAAAATATTTAATTATTTTTCTTGAAAGATGTTCAAAAGCTTACTTGGAGACTGCAGAAAGCAACTTGATGATGAATATAAGAGGGAAGCCAATTAAAGCTGTGGCCTGTTGAAGTATTGAATAAATAGTGACTTAAGTTAGGATTTATAGACTCTATAGATGGATTGAATGAACAGAACTTGTTGAAAACACATACCCCAACCCAAGCTAAGTCCATGGTAGCAACAGGTTTTGTAACCTCATTGTTCTTCAGCATTTCTTGAGCCTTGGTTTCAACAGAATGAAGCGTGTTACTATAAGCTGAATTCAAAAAACTATTAGACAATATGATGAATATATATACCTGCTTATGGTAGATTTTAGTGGAGTTGACCAACATCTTAAAGCCATCTCTTAAGTTTTCTGTGTATGGCTCTAAGACAACTTGTACTTTCTCCAGGTGTGGTTTAGCTATGGTCATAATCTGAGTCGTGTATGGATGTGTATGTGATCTGATTACCTAAGAAAAGAAAAACAAGACAATGGTCACAAGACTCACAACTGTTTTATGTAATGTAGATGAGAAGCAGATGTAATGTAACATATATTAACCTCAAGATAGTAATATGAAACATCGAATCCTTGGATGAGATGTGGTGTTAAAGCCTGCTTAGATGTGTATAACATCTCAATGGACTTATCAGTTAAATATTGAACTTTTGGTTCAAGATAAATGGTTAGTGCTACAAATGCATCTTTGATGCTTGGAATCCATTTCTGTAAAAAATCAAGGAGAGGAATTCTCAAATAATTACTATCAAGTAAATGGAAATGTTAACAAGTGTATAGTAAGAACAAAACCCACTGAGTTCAGAGTTTCAATGTGAGGCTCTGACCATTTCTGGACTTGGTTAATTTTCTGAGACACCTAAAGAAAACAAAAAAAGGGACTTGTCTTTAAAGTGAGAGTGAAGACTTTTAGGGGTAAATTGTGAATTGAAGACAAACCTTTTGAAGTGTTATATGAAGAGTTGGGTTAAGATGTTGATGCCATAGTGTCATTAGATATGCCTGCAACTATGAAAAAAAGGAGCTTTAGTAGAGTAAGCTCTTGAAATATGTAAACATCAAATAGTAGAGAAACCAAATCTCTTACATTTTCAAGATTTGAGCTACGTTGTGCAACTTTCTTATCTGCGATTTCAGCTTCTACTTGGAGCCTTCTCTTGCGTTGTATTTCAACTTCTTGTTTTAGTCCAAATATCTACCAATGCATCAGTGTCATAAGAAGATTGCAATAAGGTAATAAAACTACTCAAAACTATAAAACCAACCTGTTTCTGAAGTTCATAAACCTTTACTTCTGCTTCACTTGCTTGGTTCATTGGATTCTCAGACTAAATTAAGCATTATCACTATCAGTAACACAAGCAAAAGATAACTCCTATATATATTTATAACAAATGAACCAAACTCAAAGAGTCTCACTTGTGAAAAATCAATCTCACTATCAAACAAGTAAGATTTCTCCCGGATAAATAACTCCAGACCTCTGATTCTCTCTTCTTTGCTAAGCAATTCTTCGTTTTTCTCTTTGATAATTGATTCTTTTAACAACATACACATAAAGAAACAAAATAAAAAAAATCTTCAGAAATGTTAGCAACAAAAATCAAAAGATTCAATTTTGAAGAAGCTGAGAAATTGTAAAAAGTCATAAAATTTGGGAAAGAAACAAAACGTTACAAGTATTTTCCAGAAACAGAACGGAATCTCATAATTTTGAAACGTGTCTCATTTCCAAAAATACTTTTTTAAAAACAAAATTCGAATATATGAAAAAATCAAACGAAACGTTACTCATTTCTCCAGAATTTCCTCAGCAATGTAACAAAATCAAAAGAATTTTTTCACATTCAATACAGTTCTTCCGAGAAAAATATGAAAAATCTGAACAGAATTCTAAAATTGATATGAGACTTACGAAGAGCAGAGACGGTGGATTTGAGTTCGTAGAGCAAATGGTTTTCATGTCCAATACAGCTATTGTTCTCTGAGGAAGAACAAGAAGAAGAAGCTTCATCATTTGCAGTGAATGAAGAAGAGATTTCGAGCGTTACGAGGAAAAGAAAGAAAAGAAGCTTAAGAAATGCCATTATTGGAGACTGTAACAGAGGACTTTGCACAGTTTCAGAGATAGACAGAGACTTAAGCGTACCGAGTCAAATAAAGAGTCTGACTATCTTTTCTTTTATTACATATTTGTCCCTTTACTTTTGATAAATGCTATATATTGCCCAAGTTATAATGTCTATATTTTGATGAAAGGGTGTCATTTGAAAAATATCTTTGTGTAAACGTCAGTTTAGGGATGGATATCTCTATATAAAGTCGTAATTAGCCTTAATCTGACTCTTAAAGTTTTAATGCAACTAAAACGGAAGGATATATGTTTAAATGTAAAGTAATCTGTTTTAAAGTTCCATTATTGTATTTTTCTATAAATATTTACATAAAATCTGGTAAAAGTAAATAAATTAAGTTTTAAGATTATTTCTTTGAAGATTTTATATTTTTCTTTTTTTTTTTCTATCAACGTGTGGTTTTCTTTAGTTACCAAAAAAAATCATTGTGTAATTTTTGTAAATATGCCAATTAGAGACAATTAAGAAATAAATTTGATAATTTTTTTAATAATTTTTTTTTGCATTAATGTCATAATTCATGTGACCCACATGTTTTTTTACTATAAACCTACAGAAAGGATACGCGTAAACGAATCGTGTGACAACAATTTTTTCAAAAAACTAGAAAACATGTACATATTGGAAACGTAAATATATATATATATATATATAATAGTAAATCATACAAATCATATTAAAATATATTTTAAACAACAAAAATCCAAAAAATAAGTGTTAAATAGTTTACGTAAAATCAAACATCATAACCATTAATTCAAACATTTAAATCATAAAATGATATAATTGTAAATTTCTAAGTTCTAAATTATAACTAATGTTTTAAGTTATGATTATTTTTAAAGAAAAAATGTGAGATATTTATATGTTATAAATGAGTAAAATTTTTAAAAAGTAATATATATATATATGTGTGTGTGTGTGCATATCACTTATTTTAAAACTATTTATTTATAAAATTTCAAATAAATAAAAAATAAGTTTCCACTATATTTATTTCTGAAACTTAAATAGACATTTCCATCGAATTTTCAAATGACGGTTTTTTTAAAACATATTTCCATCACGTTTTCATTAAACTTTCGTTTGTGAAACGTTTCAAAAACGAGAAATATACCTCAAAAAAAGTTTTCATGTTTCCTAGCTATAAATTCCTTTTGCTCAATAATATTTTGCAAAGTGAACTTTTTAACTTTGAAGTGAACTAATTTTGGTAATCTAAATTATGAATGAATGACCAAGATTGAAACATCAAATGGGCTTTTGTAATTTTTAACAATTTGATTATCGTTTGGGATTTTAGGCCTATAGGATACTCAGAAATCAGAAGGAAGACACATGTTAATTAATTTGTTCTCCAACTAATAAACTTGTACCTAAGGTTTTAAAGCGCACTCTCTTTAAATTCCTAATCATTTTAACCAATTAAAACCAGCATCGTAAATTATATAATCTTGCTAAATTCCATAGTTTCAGATTTATATCATATGTGTTATATGTTTCAACTGTAATCATACAACTTCAACCACCCCATTTTCACCATTCCTTATAAAACCACAATAGTTTTCACACTATATTTGGTTGAAAATATATCTATGTGACATATCATGACAAAAAAACTATACTATTTATCCAAGACAACCAATAAATAATGCATTTTAACTGCCACAGTCTCCCAACTTGTTTCTTCGTGACATGAGTTACAAAAGAAGAGAAGTTAGTCCCCAATTGATAAACTATTAACCTTTTCGGTGAATACGATTTGCTTAGCTAAGCTTAAAATACAAATTACAGACGAAATCAATCGAATTTAAATATCAATATATCATGGAAATAGAGTTTTTATTCTTTATCCCAATTACAAGCATGACACAGGGGACCTAGGCAGTAATAGAGTATCCAAACCTAAATAATTTGCCACTAAAATAATAATAATAATATAATATAATAATAATAGATAAATAAATAAAAAGAAAAAACCTAGTTTTTGACGCAATAATAGAAGCGAACCAAACTTGGCCTCTCTCTCTCGCCTATAAATAAGAAATCGAGTTTAGCGTCAAAAGGGTATGCAATTGCAAAAAATACAGACAAGGTCTTCACTGTCCCTAAAACGCTCACCCTTTTTTTTTTATAAGCTCGTTCTAGGCCGTCGGATTATTTCCATTGGTCTTAATCCAACGGTCGTGATCCAATTTGATAGAAAAAGCGTCTCATCGTCTCTCAACCACCAGATTCTTTCTTTCTCGTCAACACCTCTTTACAAAATCACCGATATCGACGACGAGACCAGATCCTCGATCCGCCTCCGTCGCCGTCGCTTCCGATTGATTGTGCCGCCTTTTCCAAACTCTCTTCTCCTTTCACCTTTGTCCAAAGATAGGAAGATTGTGATTTTGGATTTCTTAGGGCAATTGGGCGATCGGAGAAACTTTAGATAGAGATTTCGCCGCCCCCACCGACACTGTAGTGGTTCGTTTGCTCGATCTCGATTTTTGATTTTGATATTTGCTATTATACATACGCTTCATTGATCTCGTTTGTGAAATTTCTATTTGATAGTTGATTCATAGGTTATGTTGATTGGTTTCAATTCTGAATCAATGATTTGATTGTGGTTTTGTGTTGGATTTAAACTCTATATGCAGAAGCTGGTGTCGTCAAGAGGGGATACGTCTTTTGATTAGTGTGAATTCTGGTATTATATACACTGTTTATGACAATACATAGGAGATGGCTTCAGAAGGAAAAGTGTTATTTGATCTTAATGAACTTCCTACAGACGATGATTATGGGATTGATCATGCTAACTTCGATCAGCCACCACAACAGTCTAACCAATCTGCTAAACCAGAGACCTCTGGCTTCGTTGCAACACCTTCGGGCTCCCAAGATAATGTAAACAACCGAGTGTTCTCGCATGCGTCAACAGTTTCTGGTTTTCAGCCTTTTGTCCGTGCTATAGGGTCTCAGCATACGGATGTAGCAGTTGAGCGAAAGGTGAATGAGGAAGCAAAGGTTGCATCATCGATTGTTCTAAATGATGCTGGAGCATCAGAGAGAGAAGAAGGGGAATGGACGGAGTCAGAGGTTCCTGCCAGTGATAATGCACACAGTAGTAGTTCTGATTACAAGGGAACTAGTGTCTCTTCTGATTATTCTAAAGTTACAGAGAAAGATAATGGCTCAGTAGGATTAGATAGTAACTCAAACTCTATAATTCTAAAGAGAAGCGTCAATCATATTTCGGAAAGCAATGCGAAAGATAGTGCATCTATAGATAGTCCGCAAGAACAGGGTTTAACGGTGAGGCAGAGAGAAGTTAAAGGAGTTGAAGCAAGTCATGCAATCAAGTGTGCTAATACAACTGTGAAAAGAAAGATGGATCATCAGAAAGAGACGATGTTGGGAAAGAAACGCAACCGGCAGACCATGTTTCTTAACCTGGAAGATGTCAAGCAAGCTGGTCCTATTAAGACGACAACACCTAGGAGACAGAATTTCCCACAACCTGTTGTCACACGCACAGTTAGAGAATCCCGTGCTGGTCCTCCGCCTGCTGAGCAAGGAGGTGGGATTCCAGGGCATGTTGTGTACAGGGATCAGAAACCAACTGACATTCCTAATGGTGGCATGCATCCTGAAACATCTGAACAGAAGTTAGAATCTAATGGGGAATCACATTCTGGATCGATAGGTAAAACTAGGAGGATGAACGGCGAGGCAGGACCTTCTGCTGAGGGGACAATGACATCTATGTCAAGGCAGGGTTCATGGAAGCAGCCAATGAATTCTCGGCAGCTGAAGACTGCTCATTCGTCAAATAGACAAGTCTCATTGGGCAGTCAAAGTTCTGTAGACTCAAAGTTTAGTAACAAGAAATTTAGTTCGTTCAAGAAGCCAGTCACGAATAGTAGCCAATACCAAGATACATCTGTGGAGCGTCTTATAAGAGAAGTGACCAACGAAAAGTTCTGGCATCATCCTGGTATGTCATATATATGGTTTCTGCATTTTTGTTTGAGTGCTTTTCAATTAAGTTATCTTCATTTAAGGTAGGAACTTTTATGCCAATTAAAATCTACTGCTCTGGTGCCAGTTTCCTGTGTCTCGAATCATGGCTCAGTGAGAATCGTAATGGCCACAGGATTTGGAAGGTGACGATTAAATCATACTTGTAAAAGTAGATGACAGAATTCTTCTAGTTTGTGTTGATGATTTTATCTACTTGTCCTGGTTCATCTCTTAGTTCTCTTTAGTAAAAGTAGCTCTTTGCTGATGTATTGTGATACATGCTTTAGTATTTTGTACTAGTTTCATCCTGCTTAGGAACTATACTCACCTTGTCTTAGACATGCACTTAATGGTTCATTGTCAGTGAGCATCATTTGTCTGATTGGCTTTTGGTGGCTTTAATCATCTCGGCTAAGGAGGGTGTTTTTGGCCCAGTTACTGGATGATTTGATACTTACCTAAAATCTGAATAGTATATTAATGAAAGTGAATACTGGATATTGGTAGGTTTTTTGATTGACATGACTTGCATGGATGATGATGATTCACTTTTAACTTTTTTGTGTGACCAGCGGTCCGCCAAATGTGTGTCGTTTCTGCCTTTTTATATAGTGTAATTGACTCTAATGCATAAACTTTCTTGTGTTTAGAGGATACTGACCTCCAATGTGTTCCTGAGCGGTTTGAATCCATGGATGAGTATGTGAGAGTGTTTGAACCCTTACTTTTCGAGGAGTGTCGGGCACAACTTTACAGTACATGGGAAGAATTGGCTGAGACAAATTCATACATGAAAGTCAGAATAAAGTTCATCGAAAGAAGAGAGAGAGGTAACCATCCCCATGACCTAATTCACATCTGTAAAGGCATCTGGGCAACGATGTTAACTCTCTCCTGGCTGGTCTCTTGTTACCTGACTGCTAAGTTTTGTTTTTATTTGTCATAGGATGGTATGATGTGATACTTCTGTCAGTAAATGAATGTAAATGGGCTTTCAAGGAGGGAGATGTTGCTGTTCTTTCGAATCCTATGCCTGAATCAGGTATGGTTGGAACTCCTAGATTGTCTGGTTGGTTTTTATATTGCTGGTTCTTCTATTTGTATTCTAGATTTTTTTTCGTTTTTGATGTTTAGAAGGAGAGCATGATGATGCTGGACGTGTAGCTGGTACAGTTAGGAGATACATACCTGTTGATACCCGAGATCCTCATGGAGCAATTCTCCATTTCTATGTTGGAGACACTTTCGACTCTGGCAGGTAAATGTTTTTTCATATGTTTACTTTTTTTAAGATATTGATACCATACCTGAGTTCTGCCCATTCTCACTGGAAGCATTTATTTTTGTGTCCCTCATTTTTTTACTTTTAAATTTTCTTTTCCAGCAAGATTGACGATAATCATATTTTACGGAAGCTTAAACCTAAGGAGATCTGGCATCTAACAGTGCTTGGTTCGCTTGCAACCACACAGAGGGAATATGTTGCTTTGCACGCATTTTCTCAGCTTAACCCGCAGGTTGGTTTTGTTTTCTCTAACAAATCTTTCATAGATGCTTTCAGTTATGCTGATGCTGGTGAAACTCATATATCTTTCAGATGCAAAATGCAATCCTCAGGCCCAGCCCAGAGCAGTTTCCTAATTACGGGGAGCAGACTCCTACGGTGCCCGATTGTTTTACTCCGAGTTTTGCTAGCCATTTACATAGAAGCTTTAATGCTCCACAGTTGGCAGCAATCCATTGGGCTGCAATGCATACTGCAGCTGGTACTAGCAGCGGGGCAAAGAGGCAAGATCCATGGCCATTTACTCTTGTTCAGGGCCCTCCAGGAACAGGCAAGACACACACAGTTTGGGGAATGTTGAATGTTATCCATTTGGTTCAGTATCAGCAGTATTACACTTCCTTGCTGAAGAAATTAGCTCCTGAAAGTTACAAGCAAGTTAATGAGAGCGGTTCAGATAGTATTGTGTCAGGGTCTATTGATGAAGTCCTACAAAACATGGACCAGAATCTATTTCGTACGCTTCCAAAACTGTGTGCTAAACCAAGGATGCTCGTTTGTGCTCCTTCAAATGCTGCAACCGATGAACTTCTTTCACGTGTCCTTGATCGAGGTTTTATTGATGGGGAAATGAGGGTTTATCGTCCTGATGTGGCTCGAGTAGGTGTTGATACCCAAACGAGAGCTGCTCAAGCAGTTTCTGTGGAGCGGAGAAGTGAGCAGCTATTAGCCAAGTCCCGTGATGAGATCCTAGGACACATGCACAACCTCAGGTTACGAGAAGCTCAGCTTTCTCTAGATATTGCTGGACTTAAAAGGGAACTTACTGCTGTAGCCTTTGCTAACCGTTCTCAGGGATCCGTTGGCGTTGACCCTGATGTTCTTATGGTTAGAGACCAGACCAGAGATGCAATGTTACAGCGCCTTTCTGCTGTTGTTGAAGCCAGAGATAAAGATCTTGTTGAAATGTCTCGCCTTCTTATTGTTGAGGGAAAATTTCGTGCTGGTAATAATTTCAATCTTGAAGAAGCTCGCGCAAGTCTAGAGGCAAGTTTCGCAAACGAGGCTGAAATTGTTTTTACAACCGTATCAAGCAGTGGTCGTAAACTGTTTTCTCGTCTTACACATGGCTTTGATATGGTGGTTATCGATGAGGCTGCCCAAGCTAGTGAGGTTGGAGTTCTCCCTCCCCTTGCTCTTGGTGCTGCACGATGTGTACTTGTCGGTGATCCTCAGCAGCTTCCTGCAACAGTTATCAGCAAAGCGGCTGGAACTCTTTTATACAGTAGAAGTCTTTTTGAAAGGTTTCAGTTAGCAGGTTGTCCAACTTTGTTGTTAACTGTTCAGTATAGGATGCATCCTCAAATACGCGATTTCCCTTCAAGATATTTCTACCAAGGACGTCTCACAGACAGTGAAAGTGTTTCCACTGCTCCTGATGAGATTTACTACAAAGATTCTGTCCTTAAGCCTTACCTTTTCTTTGATATCAGCCATGGACGGGAATCTCATAGAGGTGGATCAGTGTCTTATGAGAATATTGATGAAGCGCGGTTCTGTGTTGGGCTGTACATGCATCTTCAGAGAACTCTGAAGTCATTGGGTGGGGATAAAGTCTCTGTTGGGGTAATAACCCCATACAAACTGCAGCTGAAATGCCTGAAAATCGAGTTTGGAAATGCTTTGGGCCAAGATGAACTGAAAGATATTTATATCAATACTGTAGACGCATTTCAGGGTCAAGAACGTGATGTTATAATCATGTCATGTGTGCGTGCTTCCGGTCATGGGGTTGGGTTTGTTTCTGATATCCGGCGGATGAATGTTGCTCTCACTCGTGCCAAAAGGGCTCTATGGGTATGTTTTCTCTCCCTGTACGCACATATTCTTCGTATTATAAAATTGTGTGGTTTCTTGTTAAAGTTTCTGAGACTCGTATTTTCTTTAAACAGGTGATGGGGAATGCATCTGCTCTGATGAAGTCTGAGGATTGGGCAGCACTTATCACTGACGCCAGAGCAAGAAACTGTTTTATGGAGATGGAGTCTCTTCCCAAGGATTTCCCGGTTCCAAAGGTACCTAGCTTTATCCCAAAAGCGCCTAATGCTAGAGGTTTTAGATCAGGTGGGCCAAGAACCAGATCCATCGATATGCACCCTGAATCCAGGTCAGGGACACCATCAGAAGATGACGAGAAGCAGAGCATAACAACAACATTTCCAAGAAATGGAAACTCTCGAAGGGAGAATTTAGTTGATGATTCTGATCCTCCTGGGGATAGATATAGAGATGCTTGGCAACATGGGATCCAAAGGAGGCAGAATTTTGGACGGCCTTTAGGGAGAAGAGACTAATTTATTAGTCCAACTGGTCTGAACTTCATTCACTGGTGGAGCCACTGGTGAAGATTTCAGAGCACCTTGACCTAGCTCACGTTCTCACAGGGTCAAGAGGGTGACTCGAACTCATGAACTGTTGAAAAAGCAATATTTGAAGGCGCTGTTACGTCATGTTGACGAAAAATGAATCATGCAAATTCTTTCAAAGAATTTCCGCTCTTCCGCTCCAAGATCATAGACCTTCTGGAAGGTTAGCATGTCTCTGGTTCTGCGGTGCGTAATCTCCTGATTCAAAATCTGGAACGGACCAGAAGAGAAACTACACTGTAAAATCCAAGGCTGGTCTCTCCGACGGGTGAATCCACTTGAATGAAGTCGGAAACTGCGGAAAAACCTAATTACTTGATTCATTTACTGGAACTATTCGGCTGAAGCAATAGCTGCATTGTGAAACGCTGTCATGTGGTGCAAAACAACAAAAGATGATTTAGTCGACAGGTTTGCAGACTGTAGGAATTGGCATATTGTGGTTGGGATGATTTGTTTAGTCTTGCAGAAGTTCTTAAAGAGTATCAACCAAAACCACTGTGTTAGCCTTTTGTACATAATAATCCCACCATATCTAGAAACTAAAATTATGAAACTCGTTTTTTTGTTCTCCTTCATTCTATTTGTTTGATCTTATATTTTGTTTATTTTTAATTATATTTGATCAATGAAGAAAATCATATATTCTTTAACTGTGAATTTACTACTCCTCTTTATCAGATCCATCAGGATCATCTTGCTTGGGGAATAAAAAAATCCAAACGTGTTTGGTAACACTAACGTCTTAACTTGGTTGTTTGCTCTGTACCTTTCGTTGCAAACTGCTCTGATTTTCTCTGGCCTAGAATAACAAGTCGAGATTGAAAGATAAGCTAATAAGCATAATTCATATTTCGTTGATGAATGACACAGTTACTCGATCAATACATCACCACCCTTGCTGATGATTGCAAGATGAAAAGTAATTAAGTACAAAATATGAGTAAGAAGCTAAAGCTATTCAATCATAATTTCGGTCAAGCCTCTAAAACCAGCAGCCCTCCTTTGGAGACTGCAAGACTACTTAGCGTTGCTCTTGCAACAGCTTCCACCACTGTGACTCTTCTCTCTGCTGCTACACTTTGGCTTGCTAGCCTCCTTCGTTTCCATCTGAGAACAAGTATCTTCTTTAGCTTTCTTAGAACTTTCACAGCAGCTCGACTCGCAATGCCCATTGCTCTTCACTTTCAAGCTAGCTACCATGGGATCAGCATGACTTGAGCAACAACCTTTGATCGACACTTTCACCTCCTCTTTCTCATCTCCATCAAGATTGACCAAGGTTGAAGAACCTTCTTGTTTTGAGCCACCTCCAGAACAAACTGACTTGCAATCACCATCACCAATGTCCAGGCCAGCAGGCTTGTGATGACAGCTTTGTTTCACCTCGTGTTGGTGAGGTTGCTGAGTCTTGTCACGAAAACACCCCGAGTCACGGCCCTGTCCCAAACCATCAGGTTTTGCACAACAGCTCTTCTTCACAATCCTTACATTATCTTTATGTTTCTTCTCACAACAACCAGAGTCCCCGTGCCCATGGTCCAAACTAGTTGTAGCTGGTTTCACCACTGTCTCTTTATTCTTCTTTCCACAACAGCTTGACTTACAATGCTTATCACTGTTCTTTGGTAATAACCCCGCCTCCATATCCCCAGCAACGTCATCTCCAAGTTTCTCCGTGACTAAGCCAGAAGAAGAAGACTCCCTATAACATTTGTTGTCTCCTTTTTTATGTTTATCACTAAGCAACAACATGCTATTGAGAATCACAAGCAGACAAGTCCCCACATCAGCAAGAACAGCTGCCCAAACCAACGGGTGACCAGCAAAAGCCAAACCAAGAATAGCTCCTTTCATAGTTATCGATATGACAACATTCTCCACCACTTTCCTTTTCGCTCGCTTCGCAAGCTTTATCGCCTGAGGTATTCTTCTGATGTCATTAGACATGAGAATTATATTACCAGTCTCAGTTGCAAGCGCAGAGCCAGAGATTCCCATAGAGATTCCAATATCTGCTGTAGCTAAAGCTGGTGCATCATTTAACCCATCTCCTACCATAGCCGTTGGTCCTTCTCTCTTAAACTCTATGATGATCTCAGATTTACCTTCTGGAAGTAGCTCCGCTCGAACAATATCCATAGCATTCCCTAGCTGTTCTTGAGCATGCATTGCTGCAGCTTGATTATCTCCAGTCAGCATTGCTGTCTTAATCCCCAAAGATTTAAGTTCTGTCATAGCTTGAGTTACACCAGATCTACAAGCATCTGAAAGATTGAAAACTCCAGCTAGTATCTCTCCAACATAGATATATCCAACAGTCTTTCCTCCTTTGTTCTCAACATCAATATCAGGGACTGTGTAAATACATACACCAAAACCAAAGAATCATTAGAGAGTAAAAAAAAAAAAAAAAAACATCATTGGATTAGTTTGAATATGCACCTGATGAACATCCAGCTCTAGAAGCAATCCTTTTGTTACCAATATAGACATCTTTGCCATCAATCTTCCCGTAAATTCCTTCTCCTGGAAAGTTCTGGTAGTCCTCAACAGCTTCAGGGTTAGGTTCAACAGAGACAGATTTTGCATAGTCCACAAGTGCAGCTGCCATTGGATGGCTTGACTTGCTCTCTGTACTTGAAACCCTGATAGAATTCATATCACACAATTCTCAGGTAAGTCCACAAATTAAACCATAAATGTATTTAGCAAAGTGGTTAGAAGAGAGATGTTTCACCAGTAAAGCAAGCTGTGCAGACTTATATCATTAGAAAGTGACTGAAAATCCATAACGATGAACTCTCCTCTAGTGATGGTTCCAGTTTTGTCAAAAGCAACGATCTTGATCTTGGCTAAGGTTTCAAGATAATCAGCTCCTTTGATGAGAAGTCCTGATGTGGCTGCTTTAGTGAGTGCACAGAACGTGGCTACTGGTGTAGAGAGGATAAGGCCACAAGGACAAGCGCTTACTAACACAACTAATGCTAAGTGAAACCAATGTTTTGGGTTATGAACTTTCAACGCCAGTGGGATAAACGCTAAACCAATTGATATTAATATGATCGCTGCGTGCATTACAAGCAAATAGAATTTTAGGTCACAACCAAAAACAGAACAAATGTGTAATGAGAACAAAAGAAAAAACAATATCTGTTTCTGATGATACCTGGAGTATAGTACTTAGAACATGTGTCTATAAATCTCTGAGTTTCAGTTTTACTGTTTTGAGCTTCTTCTACAAGCTTTGCCATCTTAGCAACAACACAATCCTCAGCAAGGGCAGTGGTTTTCACAGTTATGTAACCTTTAAAAACACAAGAGGAGCTTGAAAAATTTAAACATTGAAAGTATAAAACAAAAGTAGAAAAGCTTGAGCCTTGTTTATACCATTTAGATTGATGGTTCCAGCCCAAACAGTAGAATCTCTAAGTTTAGGCACAGGGAAGGCTTCACCAGTCAATGTTTTCTCATCAACTTCACAGTTTCCATCAACAACAAGTCCATCAATTGGTATGGTTTCACCAGCTTTAACTGCTATAACTGTGTTGATCTTGAGCTCATCTACTTGAACTTCTTCTCCAGTTTCTGCAATCACTGCCTTCTGTGGAGCTAAGCTCATTAGAGACTGCATCACTGCACTTGCCTTGAAATGTAAACCAATACTTTAGCACAATCACAATATATTTGATATTTTTAAAAAAAGGAGATGGAAAAGTGCAAAACCTTATAGCTAGCTCTTGTTTGGAGCCATTCAGCTATTGCGAATAAGAAGACAACTACTGCAGCTTCTGTGAAATCTTGCATACCAAGTGTTGCTCCCACTGATTGAAAACACAACGCAAGAGCATTAGTTTTATAAGATCACATGACCAAGTTTCCAATATGTTTATGGGATAAAATAAGAAAAATCTGTTTCAATAATCAAATTATTTTTAGAGTGTTATGTTTGCAAGAAAGCAGCTTTTAGTTGTTTTTTTTTTTTTTCTTTTCTTTTTTCATTTCCCTTTTGGTCTCAAAGTAGATTAAGAAGACAAAAGTTATAGAAAAATTGCTTTTGTGTTGACCATACTATTTCTAAATTGACCCATCACATTACTATATAGACACATACTTATATCTACTATGATCATAAGTATTTTTAACATTCACCTTAATTAATAATGTAAGGAATGTTAGTAACAAATAAATGGGAGCGTTACCGGTAATAACAACAAGAATGTTGATGTCGATTGAAAACCTTGCAATGGAGGCTACAGCTTTGGCAAGTATCGGATAAATTCCGGCGACGACAGCCGCGACAGCTAGCCAACGGAATGGAGAGTAAAGATATTTGAAGAAGGAGAGGAAGAGAAGAACGCCGGAAACAACCGCAAAGGGACTTGGCCATTTATTTTTGAAATTGGTTTCTCCGGTTACCCTCACATTTGCTTCTAACCTAGCTTGGTTTAGTGCTTTAACTGCAACCACGATTATTGTATTAATATTCTTTTTTTAGCAACAAATCAAATCCACAACTAAACTAATGAGTAGTAAATGGATAATACTTAGAAAGGAAAAAGATATAAACGTTAACCATGTGAATGATGATGCGTTACGTAAAAAAAATTCCAAAATTTAGTTTGACAAAACAGAACAAAAACAAAATTTCCAAAAATCCTTTATATTTTAAAGCGTTACGTAAACTGACTTGATGAACTAATTAGACTATCTTCTTCTTTTTTTTGTTTTAACTTACTAAACTATAAAAATAATATTAATGAATGTATCTGACATAATTAAATGAAACGTTGGGTTACAAACAAATGTACTCCTTCGTAGAACGCATTATTAAATGTATGACAATGACGTTTGCATTTTGCAACAGCGCGACACGAAAGCCAAAAATTTGTTAATGGGATTTTTTTATTAAATTAACTCACATAGAAGGAAAAAAAAAAAAAAAGCTTTACCGATTTGGAACTGGGAGATGAGAAGAGTGTCATGGACGACGATGACGGTCCTAGACGGAACGATGACGGAATATTCTTTAACTCCGCTCATAGATTTGAGAATATTCTCAATCAACGGAACCTCCGATGTACAACAGATTCCAAGAACATCGAAGTAAGTCTTAGTCATCTTCTTCTCGTTCGACGCCATTTTCGTTTTTTTTTATTATTCTGCCAAAATTTGAAACGAAAACCACAAACAAGATTATTATGTGAATATATTTTGTTAGGTTTATGTTGAACTCTCCGAACATGATTTAAGGGAAGAGAAAGAAGATATGTTAAGGGATGCACGTAACGTGTTCAAAGATATTAATGTTCAAAAGAAGATATGGGCCAAAACGTTGTCGTAAAGTTCACTTCCATACACTTGGCGAAAAAAACAAATGAAACTCTGACATTTTGATATAAAAAAAAATTTAAGACGAAGAGATCATATGGAAATTGAGGATTTCTCTAGCACAAAAAAAAATTATGAGAAAAAAAAACATATGGAAACGTTTCAAATTGGCTGAACCAATGGAATAAAAAGAAGGATTAAATACAAACAAAAAAAACAGTCACGAAAACAATGCGAGAGAGAAAGAGGAAGAACGTTTCGAAGTCGTCATGAAACATATGTGAAGAGTATTATAAGTAGTAGAAGAAGAATGAATACCGGAGATAGAAACAGAGCTTGTAGATGAACAGAGAACAATGACCGAACCGGTTGGGTTCGGTTTAGATAATTGAGTTAGAACAGAGAAGAGATATGGTTTTGATGGCTTGAAGGTGAAAGAGAATGACAGAGGTCGTTGCCTTATATATAGGGAAATCTGTTGGGAAGCGTCAGTCAATATTTTTTGGGTTTTGTTAACTTCCTTGCCATAATAATATTCTTCTCATAATTAATATTTTCTGTAAAGAATCCTCGATATTGACCATGTATTTTAATAAATACTGTATTTATGATAAAATCAACTTCTTTTTTTGTTGATAAACATTATCAAAATTCTAAGAAAACTAAATTTGATTTAAAAGAAAAAAAAATACGATCACATGCACTTCAAATGTGATATTTTAGTTGCTAAATAAATGCTACTTTACAACAGAAACAAAAAATAGAATCTAGATTGTAGAACTTAAAAGAGATCTTATCTCCGAAATATATTTGTTTTGAAGATTGTTTAGATATCAAATCTTCCCAATAACGAAACTCATATTTTTGTTTTTGTTGGAGAAAACGAAAACTCATATTCATGATAAAAAAAAATATGCACTCTTCCTAAAATACCTTAATCGATTAAAAAAATAATTAAATGATTTACATTAAATTTAGTAGTATATCATGTAAATATAGTTAATTACTTAATTAGTCATGCTAACCACAATTAAATAAATATTTTTCTTTGAATATATACTAAATCATGTGATAGTGTAGTACGGTGGCAGGCTGCTTCTTTCCGATTCCTATTCGATTAGTGTTCCATCTAATTTTCAATTTTAGTTAGGCATAGTGTTCGTGATGTATTTAGAATATATTGTTTCGTTTACAGTTATCTTCTTTTTAACAAAAAAAATATCGTAGAAGATATAAGAATATACTCAAGAATAGCTTGTCATGGGAAGAGGTTTTAATCTTGAAGGATGAAGGTGAAAGACACGAGAACAAAGGTGTACTACAAAACATAGTGAAGAATCCAAAGTACAAATGTCATAGAATGGAATCCATGTGTGATTCCTCATTTATAATAATTTATTATTATTATTAATATTAAAAAAACTTTTATTTTCGTTGCTTCATTTCATTATAATTCCAAAATCTTTAAATGCTCAGATGTATTATTTGTTTCTTTAGATGCACATGTTTTGTTAACACAGCAAATCACTTAGAATATATACTGTGTCGATATAGCTTAATTGGTTTTACCTCGAATCATATTTTGTGGGCTTTTATGGTTTCAAGCTTTTAATAACAGTACTGTTCATATAAAATATATACATTGTTGTCGTCGTTAATATGATTATGAAGATAGTCATCATTATAATGATCATAACATTTGATAATTGGATTTTAGTTAATTTTCAATATTTATAAGAAAACAAATTTTGTGAGTGATTGACATATTAAAAAAAAAGAAGAAAAAAAACCGTGAGCGCTAGAGTGCGGCATTTCCCACCAAATCTTCCATTATTGTTATCTATTGTCATTATTCCGGCTGCAAATATAGTCGTCCATAAATATTTTTGTATTGTCGATTGTCACAAAAATTTCCCAAGCGATACTCACTTTGTCTAATTGTTTGATTATAACAAAGCTTGAATAGGTGTATAAAGCTCAGTCTGTAAGACTAATACCGCAGCACCAATATATGTAAGTCTCTTGCGTCGATCAGTGCCAATACAATTTTAAAAAATCCTACAGACTAATTAATACAATTTTTAATCTTCACTTGCACACATTTTTCAATATAGCCACTACTACCCACACACAAAAATCTAATTAAGACAAACAGATCTAACACTAAAATGTTTTTCATGTGGCATCTACAAAATTCTTGAGCACTACATGTATTCTCATCCCTACTGAAAATGACGTCTTCGTATTCCAAATATATGCTTCAAATCATATCACACAATCAAATGATCGTCTTCGTGGTGAACAAAACTCAGCCACCAGAGTTTTTTATTTTTTTTATTTTATGGAGTATTAATCCATTTTGTTCGTTGCTTTTCTAACCCTACCACTTTGTAAAATTTAACAGCTAATCCTATAACAAGTTATTTTTTGAATATTTTCTTCTCCTTATGATTTTTCAGTGATCACCTAATATAAAATTTATTGAACAGTTATGTTATGTTGTATGTCCCTGCATCGATCCCTGCTATACTTATTCTGTCAGACTGAAAAATTATGTTACCGTACGTACCATCGTTCGAAACGATGTCAACACCAAGAGTCGAGATTATGAGCTTTACGGTTCAAACATAAAGTCCACTACGTACATTAGATTAGGGATCGATCATAGAACCGATGTATATGAAAACGGTCATAAGTCATAACGCTATTATGTGGTACAAACAAAGATTGCCAAAATTCCTACTGGCCACAAGTCCTAGCTTCTTTTTTTAGTTAAACCACAAGCCTAACTTGTTATTTCGTTTTAAACTTATTTTTTTATAGCTGAATATTTTACATGTGTACCTTTTTTGTTTGTCAAAATTTACATGTGTACCTTTTTTGTTTGTCAAAATTTACATGTGTACCTTTGTGAATTGTGATCATAAAGACTAAAAATAATCTGCGTACAAAAAAGAAAAGACTAAAAGTGACTAAAAATAATTTAAGCAGCACACTTCCACTATCTTTCTCAAAAGGGTTTTTAAGTAGTGGAGGAATCTCCAAAGGTCTCAAAACAAACAAAACAATTTACTTTCCTTTCATTTAAAAAAAAGTAATCATAGTAAAAGGCAACGTAAATGAGCCAAACACTAAGTAGATATCATAAACAAACATATAAATCATGTATAGTGGGAAAGGGAATATATTGAAATATGGACTGCAATGATAGATATGCTTCTTTTGTGTTTCGATAAGTCATTCTACTTATATTTGTTCTACCACCTGATACATTAAAATATTAGTTCCCGAAAGTTGGAAACTTTTTAGTTAGGAATTTTTATTTTCGGTTTAAGTGCGTGATTGGTTAAACTATATTTAAAATTATTAAATAATATTTTTAAAATTATTTATAAACAATATTAAATAAGACGATGACAAATATGCATTAGTGAAATTTTTAAATATTTCAGTGATTTTGTTTTTTTTTCTACTTGTAATTTAGATCCAAAAATATTTCTAACGAATTGAAATATTTACATTTTACAAGTTGACTCTATACGAATTTGTTCAATTTAAGCTTAATTTTGTTTGTTTCTTGAAAGGTTTAACTTGCGAATATGACTTATAATAGTGGTGGATGTGTATTAGTGATGCACTAATATGGCGATCTATATGGATTATAGAATGTTGATTGATACGCATAAGTGACCAATAAATATTATAGGTTTTGAAAAAGTCGAGTATGAAAAGGTCCAAAATATTTAAGATGCTCAAGCTTTATGTAAGAGTTATTTCGAAAAAATATTCTTTACATTTTCCCCAATCTTTTTGTTTTAACCAATGACCTAACTAGTATGGTTAAAATATGCTAAAGCGTCTTGACATATAAGTTTTAGCTAATTTACACAGATGCCATGATTTTAGAGAGCCAATAAGTCAAAATTTTACATAGAGCATACGATAAAATGCCCATTTCTATATATTTTTAAAAAAAAACTATAATTCTTATTTCCTGAATTTCTTAAGGTGGTGAATGGTGATTAATATTAAAAATATACGGACCCCAAAAAAGACTCTCCTTTCAAAAAAGTAAAAAAAGTTTTGTTTTGCAAGTTATCTCTAACTTAGGTATTCATTCATTAAATGTTTCTCGAAAGATCTCATTATATTTTCTATTTCTCTAAAGAATAGACATACAGTTTTCCATATAATTGGTGCAAATTTGTTTTGGTCAAATATTAAAAATAATTGGTGCAAATTAAGCAATAATAGCGATTAGTGTTTGAGGAATTAACCTTTGGGTAAAATAGAGGAGACCAGAAACATTTCGTGGATATTTGATAGACTCTCATGATCTATTGCTTGTTCTTGATTAGACATTTTTTTTTTCGTCTGATTTATCTTCTCATGACCCCGTAAGAACAATTATTAAATTAGAAAAATGGTATATAACCACGACAAAAAAAATGATAAAAGCAAAATACAAGTGTATAATCAGCACAAGTCACAATAATGGAACACAATGAGGTTAGTGGACATACGTCAGCAGCCCACAATAGCAAGGATCAAACTGTGTCCAAGTTAACTAATATACATATACTCCCTCAATTAACGTCTTGCTCCTTGTCCATGCAATCTTTGTTGTCTTTTTGAGAAATATGGCAAGTACATTAATTATTACTCCATATATACTAAACTACCTAGATAATGTTTAGTGGAAATCACACTTAATTAAACTTTTTTTCTTACGAATAGTAGAATTTGTAACTGATAGAAACAATTTACAAAGAATTATTATTGCACGTAAACTAGTTTACGTAGCCGTTAGCTGATGTAGAAGTAGAAATTACTTGCGGGTTCATCGTCAAGATCCTAATAAAAGAGTAAGTCCGATCCCAAAATCAATGACAATTCAATTTAATTTTTTTAACCATGTACTAAGTTAAGTCTAATGGCGATCATGATCCATAAATTTATCCGTTGGTCACTACGTACTACTACAACATGCATGGCTCGTTTCCGTTTTTTTTCTTCTTCTCTTTCAAAGTCAGATATCGCTAGTTTCATTTTATTATCATAAACATACACAAATGTTTTTGCCAAAAGTGTTTGGACGGAATCTGAGTTATATGAAGCTATCATTCTTTAAAAAGAAATTTAGGCAGTTGAAATATTTTGATTGATAATGTAATGCGTATCAACATATATATGCATATGTAATATGTTCTTTTGACAACTTTTTTATTTTTAAATTTAACATTTGCTTAGTTAGCCATTTGTATGTGTAACTAACTACGCTGTATTAGAACTTTTAGTTTTTTTTCTTCTTTTTTCTTTGATAATGTAATGCATATTATTCTTTTTACAATAAATTTAGGCAGCTATAATATTTTGGTTGATAGCGTAATGCGTATCAACATATGCATTAGTTCTTAAACAAACAAAACAAAATCAACATTCATAGTAGCCATTTGCATCTGTAACTAACTATGCTGTATTAATTAGAACTTTTAGTTTTTTTTTGTTTTTGTTTTTCTTTGACAACTTATTTTCATATACCAGTCTCTGTCAACTAATGTAACTTTTAGTTTTGAAACGTAACTACGTTTTGATTATGTCACTTTCAAAAATTATATTTCAAACCAGACTTTTCTTCGTTTAGATAATATTGGGTCTTTAATAATGTTTCATTGTTTTAGATAGTTTTCGTTTTTCAATGTATAGATATTATGATGACACAAAATAATGTTTTTCCTTCTAACTTCTATATATTTCAATAGTATCTTTATTTAGTTCTATATAAAAAAAATATGTATGACATCGATCAGTGAAAGGAATTAGACATGATCTAAGCTATGAGTATCATCATCCATCATCCATGGATTTTCTTACAATGATATCGGTTTCAAACGGAGCCTATTGGGCCATAAACAGGGATGGTTACTCTTTTAATTTTCGTATCCCCAAACCTTTTAATAAAAAAACCATGAGAAAATTATATAAGCAAATTTAATCACCAAACAAAAACATCAATATGAAAAGCAAAAAAAATTTAGAAAACTTACTCATGCTTTCTTAATCAGCTTCTGGAGTTTTGATGAGACTTTTCCACCAAGCTTTTCCATGTTTAGTACTATGACTTTGTTTCCAAGTGTCACGGCAGTGATGTGTGCGTTTTTATGTTTATTCATCCAGAAGTTCGAAAACCTCACCACTAGATTAGCACCTTTTTTACTCACGCTCTCACCAATTGCATCTAACCATCCCTTTGACATCTTTTGATGTTGATGCAATTGTGACCGACACAGTTTTCGATCCAAACCTAACACACATTCTTTTTAAGCTGAACTACATTTGGATTATTTCACTTTCAAATATTATATTTCAATCCAGAATTTTTTTGTTTAGATAATCTTGGCTCTTTAATAATGTTTCATTGTTTTAAATAGTTTTCGTTTTTCAATTTATAGATATTATGATGACACAAAAATCATATTTTCCCATGTTTTTCCTTCTAACTTCTATTTCAATTTATAGATAGTTTTTGGTTTCAAACGGAGCCTATTGGGCCATAAACAGGTTTCATGTAATGCTCAATAAAATAGCTTAGGCCCAAAATGAATTGTAATCCAAATAGCAGTTTCATGATTAAAAGTGTAACATTTTATACTTCGGTGCTACGTAGGTGCAGAGTGCAGACATTAATAAAAATAAAATAAAAAACCACTTACTCCATTATTTAGTAGCCTTCGTGATCTCAAATGTCTTTGATCCAACTGTCTTCATTTCATTTTCCAAACCATATCCCCAGACCTTTTTAATCAGAAACACATGAGAAAATTAATAAACAAATTTACCAACAAAACATCAATATGAATTTTTTTATAGATAACTAATGAAACTCACACATGCTTTCTTCATAAGCTTTTGAAGTTTGGTTGGAAATTTACCGAGCTTATCCATATCTAGGAGTAGCGCTTTGTTGGTCAATGATACACCTATAATGTGAGCATCTTCATTTCGATTCATCCAAAAACTTGAAAATCTAACCACTAAATTCGAATCCTCTTTATTTACTCTTTCAGCAATTTTGATTCAACCATGCCTTTACATATTTGAATGTTGATGCAAGTGTGACTGACACTGTTTTAGATCCATGCATAACAAATATTTGTTGTTTCCAATTCATTTTATCAAAAATAAGAAGCTATTTTTGTTAAAAAGAAAGATATTATCATATAGACTTTGCTTGTTTATATTGTGTTCAAGAATTAAAACGTGAGACTCTCTTTATATATATAAGATATATTATCATTTAAAAAATAATATTCATTTATATATTATACAATATAGTTGTTCTAGAGTTGATTATCATTATAAAAACTGAAACAACACCATGATTTGATTATTTCTATTTGATTTTATCAGTTAAACGTTGGAAAATAAAGTAAGATTAAAAAATTAGTAAAACAACAAATCTTACATGTCATAATGCCTTAAACAAGGTTTATGAAGTATAATAAAAAAAATACCCTCAAATTAAAAAAAGTTGTTTGTAACGTCTTTAGTAAAAAGTTTCACAAATGAATAAAATAAAATTGCATGTTCTAACGCCATGATATAATAAATAAATGGGCCATGAAAACTAAATAAAGTGTAACAAAAAAGACAAGAAAACACCATTGACTCATTGAGACTGAGAGTGGAGATTTATGGACTTAAGTACACTTAACCAATCAAAGACAGTGGCAAAGCCGTAAATAAACGTAAAAACGAGGTTAATAACAACAGTAACTCACACAGTCCGTATTTTCATGTTTCACTTTTTAAGAAAATGTATAAAATTTTAATAATTATTTATGTGTCGTCTTCATTTCTTCTTCAGCTTCTTCTTCGCTTCATCACATCTCTCTCCTACTCACACAATATTTGACCGTTGTTTTCTCCACTTCAACATCTTTCTCTCTCACACACACAGCTTATTCACGCTATACAGCTTCCGTTTGATTGACTGGCTATAGTTAACACCTGAAAGGTTTTGTCTTCTTTCACTCTTCCAAACAAAAAAAACCAAAACTTTTTCCGGAATTTTTTGTTGATTTGGGTCCCTCAGTTCTTTGATTTACCATTTTATTAATGAAGAAAAAAAAGATAAACAAATGTGCAAAAAGATTTTAGATTTTTCTATTCTTTGAAGGCTCATAACGTATATAAAGTTCTTGGCAGAGTAATTTGACATTTATATCTTTGTGTCTGATTGTGAATAAATATCCAATTAAAAAGACACAAATGAAGAAAAGTCTTAACTCTGAAGAACTGACAAAGACAAAATTATAGTCTTATTTCTTTCAATTTAATTAAGCAGAGAACCAAAAAAAAAAAAATCTAAAGACATTGTGAAACGTTAATTAATGTCTGTTCAATATTCAATGCTCTGTTGCTTTTTTTTTCAGCTGTTTCAAGCGTTTTTTATATGTTCAAAAATCTAATATCTTCTTCTTCTTAGTTCTGCAGTTTTTATGTGAGTTCTTGAGGTTTAGAATTGAAGCTAAAACAAAAGAAAATTAGAGAGAAATGGGATGTTCTCATTCCAAGTTAAACGACGGTGAAGCTGTTCAGATCTGCAAAGATAGGAAACGTTTCATCAAACAAGCAGTGGAACAAAGAACTATGTTTGCTTCTGGTCACATTGCTTATATCCACTCTCTCAGAAAAGTCTCAGATGCTCTCCGTGACTATATCCAAGGAGACGACGAGCCACATGATCAGTTCTCATTCGTTACTCCTGTTAGGCGAATGAGCAGCTCAGGCGACTTCATCGAGATAGCTTCAGTGAAGAAGACCGAAGAAGAATCGAAATTGAGTGTGAATCACTTGATGGCTAGTGGAAGCAGAACCGTTCAGGTTGAAGAAATGCCTCCAAGATCACCTGAGACTTTCTCTGTTGATACTTATGGAGCTGATAGTTTCTTTGGGATGAACACAATGGAGCATAGTCACAATATGATGCCTCCTCTTTCGCCAGAGAGCTCTCAATGGGATTTCTTTTGGAATCCGTTTTCTTCATTGGATAATTACGGATACAGTGGTGTGGATGATGAGATGAGACGGTTGAGGCGTGTGCGTGAGGAAGAAGGGATTCCAGATCTTGAAGAAGATGAAACAGAGAACTGTAATGGAGGTAAAGTGGAACAAGAAGATGTTAAAGAGACTGAGAACGAGAGAGACAGGAACTGCATTGGAACTCAAGAACAGCAAAACGTTGAAGTACGGTCTAGAGGAGAAGAAGAAGCTACAGGGAATGTTGTTGGAGTTACTAAAACAGATGATGCAAAAGGAGAAAGACATGGCTTTACTGTCTACTTGAAACGAAGGCCAACGAATATGGCTGAAGTTGTTAAAGATCTTGAAGATCAGTTTGGTATCATATGTGGCGTTGGTAAAGAAGTCTCGGGTTTGTTGGAAGCTAGTAGAGCTCAATACACGTCTTCCAATGAACTAAGCGGTGAGATTATATATATAATCTTCTTTGCTTCTAACTGTATTATATAAAATGGATGTGGTTCTGAATCTTTTTGTTACAGCTATGAAAATTTTGAACCCATTAGCTTTCTTCCGATCTGGTGGCTCATTATCAAGATCTTCTTCCTCTTCAAGATTCTTGATCAGCTCTTCTGGAGGTTCGAGAGCAAGCGAGTCTGAAAGCAGTAGTGGTTTTTCTGAAGAATCTTGTATGCTTTCGGGTAGCCATCAATCAACATTGGACCGACTCTACGCTTGGGAGAAGAAACTATATGATGAAGTTAAGGTAATAATCTAATAACTAAGACTTTTAAGTTTACTCTCTATTATCTTTTGGTTAACTGACTTGGATGTTGTGTACAGTCTGGAGAACGGATACGAATTGCATATGAGAATAAATGTTTATTGTTGAGGAACCAAGATGTGAAAGGACTTGACTCTTCTGTTGTTGATAAAACTAGAGCTACAATCAGAGATCTACACACTCAGATCAAGATCTCTTTACACTCTATCGAGTCTATCTCCAAAAGGATCGAAACTCTTCGTGATCAAGAACTACTTCCACAGCTTCTTGAACTTCTTCAAGGGTACGTATGCCAAAACAAAAATTTCTTCAAGTTTCTCTTTGACTGATAATGTCATTTTAATTTACAGATTAGCACAAATGTGGAAAGTGATGGCTGAGTCTCACCAAATACAGAAGCGGACATTAGATGAAGCCAAGCTACTACTACTTGCAACCAACAACAGTCACAAGAAACAACCAGAGATCATTAACTCTGAAAGATTAGCTTTGAATCTTGTGGCTCAGCTTCAAAACTGGAGAGCTTGCTTCCAAGTATGGATCACATCTCAAAGATCATATGTTCTGTCTTTAACGAGCTGGTTACTTAGATGTTTCAGATGTGATCCTGATCCAGATAAAGTGACATTAACATCTTGTCCTAATCCAATCTATGAAGTTTGCATCCAATGGTCAAGATTGCTCAACGGATTAAACGACAAGCCAGTCTTAGAAAAACTTGATTTCTTTGCCTCTGGGATGGGTGCAATCTATGCTAGGAAGCTTAAGGAAGACTTGGCTCAACCAGAGAGCATGGAGCTTGTTGAAGCTGATAAGGTGGAAGAGGAGAAGATGAGGAATGATGAGAAATTGGCTGAGATTGCAGTTAAAGTACTCTGCCATGGAATGTCAATTGCAGTAAGCTCACTAGCTGAGTTTGCTATCAGCTCAGCTGATGAACACTCGAAGCTCGTTAACCATCCAGAGATGACAATGTCAGAGCAAACAGAGATGTAGAATTTTGTATTCTCAACTTTTGTTGTTATAGAAGTTTAGGATATTAATATATTATTAGGTTAGTTTATAACTCTGGGAGCTGCATTTTTTTGCTATAAAATAATAGTTTAGATGTTCATATATATATGTGTTATAGTTCAGTTAGAATTATAGTTTGGGAGATTTGGTCATAAGCTAGTTTTAATAGAAGCATATCCAGAAGAAAATTCATTATAATGTATCCTTTTATTCATTTATTCAGTTGATAATATGTATATGGTTTCCATGTACATAGACAGAAACCAATTAGTAAAGCCCTATCCATTTTTTTGTTCTAATGGATATTAAGAGCCCTAATTCAGAAGCTGAGATATGCTAAACGGAGAAGTATTGACTCCGTTAAACGCTGCGTTAGCCACCAACACATTAATTATTTCGGTGGTATGCACGTTGTCCCAGAATATGTATTTGGTTCGGTCAGGACAAACCGGTTGGTTCGCCGCACAAAGTTCTTCACCCGGATTAACCGTACAACAGCTCCTATCAAAAACCGTAACCCCTACATGCAAACGTACAAAGTTATAAAAAGAAAAACATATTCAAGTCTTTTGGTATAGTTAGTGTCTATATTAAAATAAAAAGAAATTGTTAAGTTTGAAACAATTTCTTCATTTTTCTTTTGTAAGTATATAGAATTTACCAAAAGCGGCAAAATCTTGAGCATTTCCAGAAAAGAAGTCCACGTAAGTGAACTTAGCTCCAGAAAGATCGTTGTTAAGATCTGTGATTAGATCTTTTAGGTAATTGTTGAAGAGAATGACTGCTTGGTTCACTTCTTCTGCGCAACCAGTGCCACCACCGAGACTAGCAACAATTCTTGGAGTACACCCAATCTTACCAATTCCAAACAAAGCCACATTCCTAGCTCCTAGTATATATAGTTTCTACATATATATATAAAATTATTATTTTGCTAAAAGGTTTTAAACATAATCATTTTGAGTTGTAGATTTAGTTAAGAAATCACTGTCTAGATTACTAAACAAAAACCCTACTTAAGAAAGCATATGAGTTTAAAGTTTATTTTATAAACTTGTTATAAACATATATTACTATAGCTAGTTTTGTTTGTTGATGTAACTAAAGTAAATTCTAAATGAAAATCTTTCTAAAAAAATGTCATTAGAAACAAGAATGCATGTCTTTACTTTGCATAATATAGTTGAAAAGTATATTTGTTTGCTATCTTTATATAAAACTTACCCTTAAATTAATACGGTAGAGCAATATGAGAGATCTTGCGTACTGGTCAGGAGTATATAAACGACTAGTTCGGGATTGAGGCAAGAAGTAGTTGTTGAGGTAATCATTGCTTCCAATGCTAATTGTATAAAGACATTTCTTTAGCTGGCTCAGTGGCACTGCCGCACGTATAATCGCTGTCCAGTGGTTGTCTACTTGCTCTCTCAAACTGATTCTTTCGCCCTATATATTATTTAATTTAATTTATTTTAGTTTTGATGTGTTCTAAATTAATTATACAAGATAAATCATTATTTGGGGGTTTACCAAATTTTGGCTGGAGTCGTCACGGATCCCACCGCCACCGGAAGCATAGTTGAGTCCGATGTTAGCTTGTGCGGGTGATGCTCCGGCGAATGGTGGTATGTAATTGTTGAAACCAGCTAGTTCAGCTAAAAGTAAAAATAGTCCAACTTTGTTAATTATTCTAATAACATTGATGAGAGGACATATTGATTGGACATAAATTCGTTACAACAACAAACAATGCTTGAATAAAAATATGATAATTTTAAGGTCAATTGGTAGGTTGGTCACTTTTTTTTTAAATAATTGATATGTGGGCAAGTTATATTATTTACAATTAGAGAAGTAGTTATTTTTATATTTTTCTCTCTTTCCATTTTTTTTAATTTTTATTATCTCACAAATCATATATAATAAAAATGTAAAAATAACATTTTATTTTTTAAAATCTTTTTATGAATCTAACAAAATTTATTTTGTATAATTTTACAACTAAAAAATACATATACATATTGTATACTATTGTATACTATTGAATATCTTATTTGGTGTATAATGAAAGTTAGTGTACAATCTTAATTGGTGTATGAAAAGATTAGGTGTATGACCTAAATATATCAAAACTGAATATAATTATAGTAAATATTTGTGTTACAAATCTTAGTTGTACTAAACTAATTCATTAGAAAAGAAATTACAATGAATTTAAAAGAAAAAATTAATTGTAAATAGTGAACAACCCATTTTTCCAATTATGTTTTAAAAAAGTGACTACTTTACCAATTATCACTAATTTTAAATATAAATGTATGAGAGAAAAATACTCTAAAGAAAATATAGAAAAGTAAAGGTTTTAAGGGTTTATAAAAGTAAGTTACTACTATAGCTAGACTTTTAGGAACCCTTTACAAACCTAAACTTGGGGGTAATTTTATAAAACAAAACATATATAATGTGTTTTAACAATCCTTTGGTAAATTTGTAAAATTATGCTTTAACAACAAAGGGTATAAATGTATAATATACCTTGGATTTAAAAAATCATGTGCATAACCATGATCGGCTATAATATGACGGTCATGTTCGAAATAATGGATACAACATTACAACTAACGTAACTAAAAAAACCGGATTTGAAAACTAACCGATAACGTCTGGAATATTCCGACCGTTGCTAAACCGACCGGTTGGACCTTGGGCGAAATCTAAACCATAAGGTAGATAGTTGACCTTTGCAATGGTGTTCAATGCATTGTTGTTACCGTTGTCAAAGACGGAGTCTCCGAACACAAAGTAACACCGTTGTTGTCCACTCGGTGGTGGTGGTGGTGGTGGCGATGCGAATGGTGGTGGTGGTGGTGATGCGAATGGTGGTGGTGGTGGTGGTGGTGCGACTGCTACAGGTGTGACCGCCGCGGCTGCAAACACAGTGGCCACAATAATCCAAAATGCCTTGGACTCTCCCTCGACCATTTTATGCAAACGAAATATGAGGAGAGAAAATATTGAACTGAGAGATTTGCAAGTTCTGATGGTTAGATGTGAGTGTGCTTCGATAATGAAGACATTGTAAGACTATATATAAGGGCGGAGCCATGAGAGAGTTAGAGGAGACTTCGAAAACTATATATATTTATTTTTCCATGAATTATGAGTGGCCTTCTTTTAATATTGTCTAATTGAGGTGGATCACGTTTTGAAAATTAATTTTTGTTTGTATTTTCGTACGTAATTTTTTCACTGAGTACAGAATAAATTACTAGCATTTTTTCATCTCATAGACTAACATGCATATTACCATGTTTGAACCTGGTTATTTTTTAAAAATAAATAAATTCAATCAACACCAATGTATGTTTTATATAATTTTCAAATTCACCACTAATTATGAGTTTTTTACACATAAGATAATTAATTGAAACTGTAATTATATATCTGATTAGGATATTAAATAAATTTTGACAAAATTAGGAGAACATTGAAAACTAGACTATTTTGAAGAGTAAGTTTGAACCAAGTATTTTTGTAGATATTAATTATCAAAATGTTATGAAAACTCAGATAAATAGAAAATGATCTTAGTAAAATATGGCGAGACAAAATCTCCTAACCCAAACAAGTGCACAAACAGCTATGCAAGAAGTTCGGTCAAGATACGCCAGATTCCACCAAATGCAAATGAAACCGACCATGCGTATGCTTTCAGTTATAACTTTAGGGGGATTTATTCAAATCTGATTTGTGTAGAGTTTTAATAACTATAACTATTTGAGAATTTTTTTAACTCTTACATACTCTAAAATATATGTAAAATATTTTCTCAAAAGTTTTCCATATTTTCAAAGATTTTAAAATATATTATTAAAAGAGTTTTGTTAACTTGTAATTATCACATATACTTATTTGATATGAATTTATCTTTTATCATAGGAATTAATTATTTTATTTGATATGATTTTATTATTTATTGAAAGAAAGTAATTATTTTATTCTTCTATTCCACTTTATATAAATATCATCGTTTTCTAATGGAGAAATATAAACATTTAAAAATAAAATTTCTTTTTGAAAGTAATTGAAAATATCATGGTAACCTCTAGTATTTTGAAAGACTCTTTACATGAACAAAAAATATTCAATTCAATCAATCAATAACACTAGATTTTAATCTCAATGTAAAGTCATTTAAAATCATTTTGTTTGAATAACACATGACTTTGATTAAAATTTTAAAATCTTCAATCCAATAACTCATGACTTTCAATGATTTTAAACAAATATTTAAAACTACTAAAACCAATAATACAATATTTTAATAGAATTTTTGAAATTCTATTTTGAATAACACTAAATTTTCAAAAACTTTTAATTCTTTAAAAATCATAGAACCAATAAACCCCCTTAGTGTCCCACTAACAATTTATATTAATTTCTCTCCTAAAAGAGTTTTTAGTAAATATTTATATTTAACAATTGGGCTAAAAAATAAAGTTTGTAAATTTTCTCACATCTTTTTAAAAAATATAAAAACATTAAATTCCAATATAATTGATATAACAAAATTTGTAGGATACTTCAATGTGTAATTTCGCTCTTATTATCTTAATTTAGTGTATATAGAAGTTATTCTTCAAAAAGACAAATAATTTTTTTTTTAAAAATATTGCCATCGTGTAAAATACAAAGAAAAAAAAAGAGATCCTAAAGTCAGTTTGTTCGTTAATTATCAAAAGTGGTTAGAAATGCCGTATTTAAAAGGTAAACGTACACACTATTTATTTAGCTATATGCAAATTTATTATGAAATGTCAAGTAGAACGCGGATCAATAAAGTCCATATATTACTACATACATTCTTTGCGTGTAACATAATATAAATTTTAAAAAGGGTAAATGAACTTGCTGTTTCCGACTTTACGAGTTCTGTTATCATAAACCCTTCTTTTCGGGGTCAACTTACATAAATTTCGATAGACGACTTTTTCACGTCTTTGTTAATGGTGCAAGTGTGCAACTAATTCATTTACCTGTAGCATTGAATCAAATGATATTAGACGAATAGACAAATATAAACAGTTTAACAGATTAACTGAAAACATGATCATGTATAGTTATATATGTGAGTGCCCGAAAAGATGATATGATTAAAAATTCTCCATTTCCTTTTAACACGCAATTGCCTAGTTGGCTAGTTGTCCAATTTATAGACTCAACCTTTCATAACTTGATTTTATCCAAAGAAAACCATTCATAATCTGATTTTATCACCCCAAAAAAAAAAAACATTCATAGTGGACCGGTGATAATTACACATTTCCTTTTATAGAGGTCACTGTAATAATTTCATATCTTTAATGTGTCAAATCTTATTGGCACGTTAATTGGAAGTGGACTTTTGTTTATATAAAAATAAAAATTGGGTGAATTGCAGTTTTGTTGTTATCCAATATAACATTTTCTACAAGTTTTATGCATTCATTTCTTAAGAACCGGAGTTCCCTTTTTTAGTAGCTAGATAGTATTTCTAGTCCAACTATGGACTCGAATTAGAAATTTTATAAATTGCAACCATTGAAAGATTACAGAAATGCCACTAGACCAAGTTATATGAAATCAAATAGTGGTGGTCGAGTGCAAGATTTTGAATAGCGATGACTTTTTATTGTGTGTAAACCGTTTTAAATAGCAAACAAAAAAATGAAAAAGAAGAAGAGAACTTAACTTTCTTGAAAAAAAAATAAAACTCAACTTTCTTGTGGATCCAGACGTGCAATATTGGATCCCCTCTAGTCTAAAAAGAACAATATTTAAAAGAAAAATTATGCACCTATATAAGTATCAATATACTGTGATATCTGCCTTTCTCTTGTATTATGTTTTATGTTCTATCTCACTTGAGGGATCTTTTGCAGAAAACCTAAAAAATAATCAGATTGATAAAAACTTAAAATAAATACAATGCCTTAAGAGTTTAGTATTGTCCTTGTTTTAATGTTGCAATATGTAGAATTATATTAATTTAACCTTTGATAAATCAACATATTATTAATTAATTAATACTTCATAAACCCCTAAAAAGTGTTTCTTACAAAAAGTCTTACATTATTTCATTATCAAATTATCCTACTAACCTATATTTACGTTAACCACATTTATAGTTGACTATGGAAAAGATAAGTATTAAATTGTATTATTAAGGAGACTGAAATATCCATGATACAAGATCTGAATATCTAAATTAAAAACCTAATATATCAATATCCTGGATCCAAAAATCTTAATTAAAAAGCTAGGATGTCTGCTTTTGTATATGATTTATATATATATATGTTATATATATATATTATTTAATATGTTATATAATAGCCTAAAAATATATGTTATATAATAAATAAAAATGTGTTACATTTTTAATGGCAATTTCATGTAATTATCATTGGTCACTGAATCATGCTTGCCCATATTTTTTAATTCTTGAAAGCAAAGACAAATAAAACTATTAGAATTAAAAAAAGAGAAAGAGAAGAAAATGAGATATTTTGTGAATGTTTGTTTTTCTTATAAAATAATTATTATATAAAACCAAGAAAATATGATTGACACCAAATTATACTACATAATTAATATATAACAAATTTTACTTTTGGAATGTTTTACCAAATTTTGTCATCTAGTAATTTATACTTGTATAATTTTTTGCTTCAAAAATTAAATTGCGAGGCATGTTATTAATAATGTAGCAATATTTTTGTTTCTTTTTATCAGTTGCAATCCTTTTCATTCATTATTCAGTCATGATATTATGCGTCTAGCTATGATACAGTATATGTTTTCCATCTAGACGAAACCTTAAATAGAGGCATCTGATGTGCTTAACTTTTGTAAAAGCTGTAAATGGTGTAATTAAATTAACAAATTAAAAGAGTTGAATGAACATTCATTTAATATTTTATCATTTAAGATAAATAAATTAGAAAGATGGTTCAATCTGTTTAGCTAAAAAAATTAAAAAAATGCATAACTTACAAAGAAAAAGTGTTCAACCCATTCATCTACTATTTTGGAGTTGAAAGAGTTGAATGAGATTCAACTCAAAAAAGTTTCAATTATTATTTTTAATTTATTTATTTTATTGCTACTATTTGCAGCCTAAATGTATGTTTTAATATTTAAAAAATTAACAGGTATTTTTATACTAAATGTAACTCAATAAGTATTAAGATATATAAGTATTTGGATCTCTAGATTGGGAAAAATATGTAAAATGTTTTTACAAAAATATTAATGAGATACTACATTGGTCAAATTTTTCAGAAACAGGTTATAAAATCGACGCAATATATTTTCACTACTATTTTTTTAGTCAACAGAAAAGATATAAAACATTAAAAAACAAAACAAAAAAACTTCATTCTTACCGTCGCCGTCAATTGTTAGTGACCGCCTTACCGGTAGGGTTTTAGGGTTTTCATATACTCTCCTTCAATTTCATTATCAAACCACTCTTCTGAACTCAAATCCATCTATTTTTTTTAAGAATCTCGAAGATGAAAAGGAAGCATACGAGTCCCAATAAATCTAATCCCTCGAAGAAGAAGCCGAAGAAGAACCCCAATTCCCAGTGTGTTGATTTTCCGGTTGAGGTCGTAGAAACCAAACCGTGTGAACAGAAGGAAATGGTTTTGAGCATAATTGCCGAAGACCGTCCATGGAAGAACCTTGAGCTTATACTTGCGTTACAGAGCAAGGAATTGAGTGTTAAAGATAAAAAATCGAGTGATAATGAGTAAGTTTTTATTCTTGCTTCTTTGCTTTTACTTGACGATGCTACTGTTTTATTCCTGTTAAAGTTTGTGAATTTGGACTACCAAAATGAAGTAGACTGCTAAAATTTGTTAGCTGATATATTTGGTTGTTCTGATTTTTCTGAATTTTTGGTGTTTCATGCTTTCAAATTGAATTGGGAAATAGAGCAAAAGTACTATTTTTTTTGGGAATAATTAAGTGAATATGATTTGCAGGAAGGTGGAATTGGCTTTCAGTTTTGTGAAGGAGCATGGAAAAGGAGCTGACGAGGATGAAGAAGAATGTCAAGTAGTTAAGATATCGCGGCTGGTTATTTTTCTCAGCGATTGGATCCAGTCACTGTTGATTTCTGAACCATGCTTGGACTTCAGGTGTTGGGAGATCTTCAGTTTCTGCTTGAAGCATTCATCAATCTTGGGCGTCTCTATAAAGTTGTCAAGAAATCTTCTAAAGGCTATTGGGTTTATCGCCAAAGATCTTTTATCTTCAGAGGTCGATTTCCATAAAGGTGAAGGTTTTGAAGTCTACGTTTCTGTGGTTGATTGCTTAGGCTTGTTGTTTTCATCGAATAGTGGCATTTCCAATGACAATTTAGACTTGTGGTTTTCCACCGTCGAACCAGTTCTGAAGCTTACACATAAAGTTCTTTCAGAGAATATCAAGGATAGCCTTGCTGATAGATATGTCCTTCAGTTTTCTTACCTGGTTCTTGAGCCGTTCTCTAAGTTCTTAATGACTCATCCAACTAACAAGGATAGGTTTCTTGCTTTTTTAGACAAGCTTTTTGAGCCTTTCTTGGATGTGTTAGGATTGTTGAATCTGAAAGAGGACAGAAATCCTAGCTTGGAAACAACCTTGTCGAAGTTGATTCTAGAAACATTATCTCTGGCTCTGTTTCATTCAGCCCATATTGATGGATTCTTAGGCCTAGGCGGAGTGCAAAAGTATTCACCAGGATATTTACCAGAATCAAAAGAGACCAAAACTTACCAGAGCTATCATTGGAAGTTTTTTTCCAAGTTCGAGAACATGTTATTAATGAAAAAGGAGTTGGAGCTGAGCTGTATGGGATCATTGTATAGGTTGTTTATTAACAGAGTGATGAAACAACAAAGAGATTCGAACCAGTTGCAGGAAGGCATGACGACAAAGGCCTCAACTGCTGGGAAGCTGCAAGAGACAGCTACAAATGGTAATGAGTTCTCTGCAAAGAGTCATTGCTCAAGTTCCCTCCGCGTGGAGACACGGAAACCACTTTTTAATTTCTTCCTGCATCTTATGGAGCCGATGTTGCTTGAGATCGATGGTATTAAATCTGGCTCTGAAATGACACCTCGATTAGCTGATTTCTGTTGTGTTATTAAGTCCGCAAATAGTTTGCTGTTCCACTTTTCTCATGAGCGAATATATGTGAAGACTGAGGATGCCTCTGGAGAAGCTTGCTTTTGGTTCTTCAAGAAGATCTTCAAATCAATAGTCTCGGTTGCTTTTCAGTTACATAATTGTTATACATATGATGAAGGGTCAGAGATGCATGCATTATTAGCCAAG
Source organism: Cardamine flexuosa (assembly GCA_963555745.1). NCBI lineage: Eukaryota > Viridiplantae > Streptophyta > Magnoliopsida > Brassicales > Brassicaceae > Cardamine > Cardamine flexuosa. Next base: position 3,903,875 of record OY743215.1, on the reverse strand, counting down.
GAGCTAATAACTGCAATAGGCTACCTGTTGCAAATTGAATACAAAGTGATCGAGAATGATTTAGTTACTTTGTGGCTAATCATTCTCTCTTTTCTGGGGTTTAGTAAATTCTCACCAGAGAATGCAGAAGATGACTGCCCGCTGACTTCACTGTTACTTGGTCTTGGAGGCCAGCTGATAAATTTATATAGTGATCTCCGCCAGGTTTGTCAAAATTTTATTCCTTTTGAGTGGTTAAGTTTTTTGCCTTGGTAGTAATCTGTCATGTTGTTATTTTCCTTCTCAAGAATGCTATTTTTTCCTTGGTGATGTAGGTAAGTGTTGCTGTATTTGCTCTGTGCAAAGCTGTAAGGCGTGTGGTACCTGTTGATGGTGATAATGAAGAGATGATCGACACCGTTGGTGGTGATAATGAGGAGATGATCGACAGCGAAGAGCTTCCACCATCAACTGTGTTCCCTTTAGAAAGAAGCGCAAAATCAGTGGAAAATCTCTTGTCATCTCAAGATTTGAGACTTGCTATACATAGTGCTATTAAAGTGATACCAGAAGGCCAAGCAAGTGGTTGTATCAAGAGCTTGACTAAAGATGTATCAGAAACAATAGAATGGATAAAAGGTAGCTCAACAAGTGCTAGAGAAAAAGATGGACAGGTAGCAGCATTTTTGGCCGGAGCATTGTCTGATATTTATTCACTCATTCTCGACTCACTAACTATTACAACAGGTAATAGTAACCTTGTTGATCTGTCCATGAATAATCTGGTGAATCTCATCGGTCGTTTCTTAACCCACCTGGTTTCTTCAGACTCAGATTGCATTGAAAATTTCTTTTCTGCTGTCACCGGAAAGTGTTTGGATATTCTGACGACTAAAAAGAAAAGAATGGCCTACAGAAAGTCTGTGCGCTTGTTCATTGTCTTCTTCTTGCGTATTTACATGTCTTCCAGAAGCTTATACAGGCAGGTGATTAGTCTTATGCCTCCGAAAAAAACAAAAACGATGACTGGTATTATGGGCCACTCTGTTGAAGCTCGTTGCGGAAGTGATTGGATAAAAGAGAAAAGTTGGAATGATGAAGGCTATTTTTCATTGATCGGCCAACCTTCAGCATCCATTGTTGGCATTATTAAACACATTTCAGCTACTTACCTCAAGGATGACAGTGCAGATTGCTCCTTGCTGGTATATATATTGTATGGAGTCGCTCTTCAGAGACTTGTTGATTTAAACAGGCACATAAAATCACTTGATTATGTGTCACAGATAAGTGATGATCAGATATCTGGTACAATGCTCAAGCATGTATCGATTCTTAAATCTGAAGGAGAAGAGCTTACTGATTTCCTTTTGGGCGACAACATCATACGAGGACTTTCTGATGTTGGAACTTTTGAAACGATAGATAACACTGATCAGTGGGTTCTCAGGGTTTCCTGCATTAACAGGAAGAGTCTGCCTGCTGTGCGTTTGTGGGTTCTTAGCCAGCATATTGATATTTGGTGCCCTCATGCAGGCAAAAAGAAATTGAAGAATTTCCTGTCACAACTAATAGGTAGTTCCGTTCCTCGTATTATGAACGGAGTGGGTATGTCTAGTCATGGCTGGGAGAATAATCTAGACAGTGATTCGCAAAAGAAGAAAATAGGGTTGGAACAGTTCTCGTTAGGAGTTCTTTGTGATTCAGTACTCTATGAGCATGAAGTAAGTCATCTTTCTTTGTGCAATATCATCCAATTCTATATTTACTCTGTGTCTTTAAGCGGTTATACCCAGATATTCATTTGAGTTTTTCAACTAGTTTGTTCGCAGATATTTGGCGCCGAGTTTTTCTCAGGTACTGAAAATGACAGCAGACATTTTTTCCAAGGATTTTACTGAAGAAGTAAACTTTGATTCACCACCAGATTGGTCAGAGGTTTTAATCTTGCTTGAAAGTTCAGTTGCCAACTTATCTGGAAAGCTTCAATCAGAAGCCTTTGTAGTGTCACAGCTGGACAGTCGGAAGTTCACAGCTTGTCAAAATTTGCTAAATCTTTTATGTGGGATGCCCAAGGAGTACATGGATAAGAAGTCATTCCAACTTTATGCAACTTATGTTCTCGACCTTGAAAGGTAACTGATAGTAAATAGCATATGTGTTTGCTGCAGTAAGGCTTGTCAATTATCCGTAATTTTATTGGCAGACATTTTAACAAATCTTATTTTTGTCAATATTTTGTAGGTTTATAGTTTTTAGCATGTTGAGATGTTTGAACAAGCTGTCTCCAGGTGATATGCAAAACCTTTTCAGCCTGTTCATCACTTGCAGAAAAACTTTGAAAAGTATTGCTATGATTTCTTGCGACAAGGTGCTAGGAGCTACCAAGTTGCCTTTATCTGATAGTTCGTTGTTGGCTTCTTGGCTTTTCAAATCAGCACAAGCTGCGGTTACTTGTCAAGAGAGGTTTAGGAATGATTTTACAAGAAAATCCCTCTTTTCTTTGATGGATCACACATCATATATGTTTCTAACCCTAAGTAAATGTCAATTTACCAAGGCATTACCATTGTTTAATGAACAACTCATTTCATCAGAACTTTCTGAGGAAAGTGAACAGGCGAACCTTATATTCGAGAGCTTGACAGAACAGTCAGAAACTCTACTAAATGCTTTGAGGGCTACCTTCAGAGATGAGGAAACAGTATTTGAATGTGAGACTCTGATACTGAACAACTTAGCACCCATATTTTCTTGTTTTTGTGGGTTGCTGTGGGGTTTAGCATCTGCAGTGAGTCACAGAGATATGCAGAAAAGTCAGCAGAACACAAAACTGAGATGGAAATCAGAACAATTCTCGAAGCTTGCCGGCATTATCAAAGTTCTTAACAATTTTTTTGAGGTTTTTGCTCAGTGTCTGTTTCTTAGTGGTGATGCGCAGAGGGAAATCCAAACCAAAATCAACTGGACTAGATTGCTTGATGGGACCGAGGGTTCAAATGATCTTGTCTGTGGTGACGTACTAGAGACTAGCGATGTGAAAAAGAAAATTATTGGGAGCTTGATAAAGGGTGATTCTTCGGAAGTAGTATTGGCGCTCAGGCATCTTTTAATTGCCTCTGCTGCTATTTTAAGGCTAAATCTGCAGATTGATTGCATTACCTTCTCACCTACATTTGTCTCTGTTTTCACGGGCATTTCAAATGATCTACTGTCTGTATTTGCAGACGTGAGTGAGGCACCGCTCGAATTATCATTTATTTGGTTGGATGGTGCAGTGAAAGTTCTAGAAGAATTAGGGAGCCAAGTCTGCTTAGCTAACCCTACATTAAACATAGATCAGTACTCAAAGTTGATTGAGTTGCACCTGAAGGTGATTGGAAAATGCATATCACTACAAGGAAAAGAGGCCACCCTGGAATCTCACGAGACAGGATTTGGTACTAATGCAATCCATGTAAAGCAAGTGCTATCGGAAAAAAACCGGTCTCATAGATTACATTGGTTGGATGAATTAAAAGGGAGGCTTAGGATGTCATTTAAAGTGTTTATAGAGAATTCCTCAGAGTGTCAGTTATTGTCTGGAGTAGAGGCTATAGAAAGAGCACTGGTTGGAGTATCGGAAGTGTGTCCAGCTATCTATAGCATACAGACTGGGAACAGAGATGGGGGCAGAATCTCGGAAACCACTGCTGCTGGTATCGACTGTCTTGACCTAATTCTGGAACATGCCACAGGTAAAAAAATTGTTTTCCGAAGGCAATCTTTAAACTTGATGTTAATAGGTTGTAATAGTGAACTTTTTATTAGTGCCCGTTTGACTGAAAAGTAAAATTGTTTTGTAGGTAGGAAACGCTTGAATGTGGTTAAAAGGCACATTCAAGGCTTAATGTCTGCATTGTTTGGTATCATGGCCCACATGCAGAGTCCATTCATTTTCTTTACAAATGCAGTCATCGGCAAATCTAGTTCTCCAGATGCTGGGTCAGCCATTCTCATGTGTGTTGAAGTGTTGATAAGAATAGCAGGGAAACACGCATTGTTTCGTATGGATTCGTCGCACATAAGCCAATCCATACATATTCCAGGAGCAATTTTTCTTGATTACCTCCAGACAACAAGGGTGTCATATAAGGATGATCAGAAACAAGATCTGTTAGGAAGCTCAAAAGATCTTAAAGTAGACCAGAAATTCTCAATGAGCCTGTATGCTGCTTGCTGCCGACTATTATATACTGCTATTAAGCATCACAAGAGGTAAGTAGAATTTTATTTTGCTTACACACAGTCGTGTTAAATTTTCACCATCTTAGAACTGCATCTGATTTCGATCTTGCTGTGACAAACCAACACCCAGTGAAACTGAGGGGTCCATTGCTATACTCCAAAATTCCGTTTCTGCGCTTCTTCATTGTCTGGAGACAGCAGGAAATAAATTGGGTGACTGTGTATCATGGGAAGTTGAAGAGGGAATTAGATGTGCTTGTTTCCTCCGGAGGATCTATGAAGAGGTTCGTCTATTTTAGTTTTTACCAATCTTGTGGACTAAGTTTAGATTCTCGTCTTGACAGAAATTGCAACTAAATTCGGATATCTTTAATGTTTCTATGTGTCTCGTTTCTTACTCTAAAAACAACTTGATTGCAGCTAAGACAGCAGAAGGAGGTCTTTGGACAGCATTGTTTTAAGTTCTTGTCAGCCTACATTTGGGTTTCGTCCGGATATGGTCCTCTTAAAACGGGAATCGAAAGGTAACAGTCTTCTCCATTTGATACCTCTCTTCATACATTTCCCTTTCCGTGAAACTTGTTGGAATCTTCATCTGACAAACTCTATAAACTAATATTTACTGCAAATATGGCTTGATGGTGTTTGTCCTGAAGTTTACTGGATGTTACCAAAATAAGTAGATAGAAATTTATTGAATATTGCAGGGAGGTAGATGAAGCTTTAAGGCCTGGTGTGTATGCTCTTATAGACTCTTGCTCACCTAAAGATCTTCAATATCTCCATACAGTATTTGGTGGTAAATACCCTTTTCTTTTTTACTAGTCAGATTTTTTATAATGTTCTAGTTTCTCAGAATCGATCTTTCTGTATTCTTTCTGCAGAAGGTCCTTGTAGAAACTCTCTAGCAACTCTGCAACAAGACTACAAGTTGAATTTCAAGTACCAAGGAAAAGTCTAGATGTATCACTTTTAGTTTTCTACTTCTTATGCTGTATTAACTTCCTTAGGATAGTGGGATTTGCTCTCTTATTGAAATTGTAAAATTTTGGCATGCTTTTAGACCAGACAAATCAATGGTCAGTTTTGTTCTTATTACACTATAATGATAATCCAAACCACATAAGCATGTAGTTTTCTGTTCTAATTAATACGATTACAATTTTTGTTTCACAAAACTGTTGTTTTAAATACCAATTTTTTTATAGAAGTTTTCATTAAAGATTTAGACTGGAAATTTTGATCCAAAAAGAGGATTTAGACTGAAAAATAAATAAATATAATGGTGGTATCTCAAGTAGAGAAGAAATTTGTTTTTGATTCAAGAGAATAGTAATCGATAATTAAGACATGATTTACGCTAATTGTAGAAAGATATATTGATTCTTGTCTGCCACTAAGCATCAACTCTTTACTAGGAACTTAAAATAATTATAGTTTAGTTTTTAAACAAAAAATTCACCAATGTTTGTCAAACCAAATTAGGCCGTTGAATCTCCGCCGTCTTAATGGCGGCTCCGACCACTAGTTTCCACGATGCCGGCGGCGGCTATGTTCATTAAATTTGTTGGGGACAACATACGAGAGTCGTTGTGAATTAAGATGGCCAAGTCATTGTCTTTTAACTCGAATCATATCTATTGAAGCCGAAAGTGTGTGTACTTTATTTTGGTCGGTTTTTGATATTTATCATTATCCTTACTGTTTTAATAGAAAAGATAGTTTCATATATACATTTCTTGAAAAAAACTTGAAAGACATTAAAACATTTATGACTCTGACCCAAAAAAAAGAAACAGTCCTTTTCTCCACACAAAGACGATAGTCCAATTGGTGATGTTGTAATGTTATATAATTTGTATCGTTAACTATGTTTTTGTTGGCTTATGATGATGATTTGCATCGTTAACTATGTTTTTAAACAATAGTACTATGATTATATGTTAAAACGAAACGTCTAAAGTATAAACGAAACAGTAAAGAGTTAGCGGTACAAAACAAAAAATATTGATCGTTTCATGGTAATGTTTCATTGTCCTTTAATTAATAAGTTTTCTATGATTATCTCTGTATATAGTTGTGGAAGTGTATCTAATTTGACCGTGTAGTCAAAGAAGTTCATCGCATCACGAAACAAAAAGACGATCGTCATCCCATAATTGTTTTTGATAAGTGTATTAATCAACTATATTTAGACGTTTTAACTTTTAACAATGATTATGATGAAAATATTAAAAGCCTTAATCTAATATTTTCTTATACGCTAGGTCGCTAATATGTATGCCTTGATCAAGGTAGTAAATTTTACACGAGTTTTTTTTAAATTAAAGGTTTTTATACAAGTCTTTTACTTTTGTTTCTTAAAACTCATTTAACAAGGTTTTAGAAATCGAAAACTAGTTATTTCACTTTTCCTTTTGTGTTTGAAAAGCTAAAATGCAATTTTAGCAGTAAATTTATATGAAGTCTTTGGTTCATAATAAATTTGGACCCGATTACAAGCAATGCATGTTATTGTCACGATTTGAGGCTTCAGCATGAAAGTTGTATCTAACAAAAGCACGAAACTATACCCAACACATTTTTAACAAACAAAAAAAACTGTACCCAACACATAAAATCTAGATAAAGTGGTCCTAATATCTGAAAAAGAATATTCCTTTGTTCCCTTTTTTTTTACATATTTCAAAAACAGCAATTACATTTATAGTAAAAAAAAGATTAGATATACTCGTTAGAATGTCGGATTGGGTTTACTTGTTATTACAGATATGGAAAATTGAGTAGAAACACAAAGAAAAACACACATTAACGTGATTTATCTGTAATGGACCTATTATTTACTGTAGGCATATATAACAAAGGTGTAAATGGAGAACAAGAATATGAATATAACTAGAATTCAACTTAGGCCGAACTTGAGCATAAATCATATTTAATTATTTTCTTCATTTGAATTTTATTATTACTCCCTTTTTAATAAAGATCGAGTTTTCTATCTTTTTTTTTAGGGAAGATTGTTTTATAAGTTTTATTTACTCCATAGTATTAAAAATTGATATCAAACAAAATATATTTGAATTAGACTGGGGAGACTAATCTAATATTTCACTCAAATAAATACTTTTAAAATATAAATGTTCACATAAGTTAATTACTTAATATTTCTTAATATTTATGAGAATTATGAAATCGAGTAAATATTTGTTTAAGATAGAAAAAAGAGTAAGAAACCCAAAGTTTATTCAATAGTCCTAAACAGAAAAAAAATACTAAATTACCTATCAAATTTTTTAGTTGAAATTATTTAATGGTATGAGTAGAACTTGGTCTATATTTCTGTCAACAAAAATTAGTCTAATTGGATCACCTAAGGAAACTATCTAATTGAGGAGACTTTCTTTTTTATTATTTCTCCCAATTCATGAAACTAAACCCATTTCTAATCAATCATCAAAGGCTCAAAGCTTGAAATTATTTGTTTGAAATTATTTGTTAAGGTAGACTCAAGAGGGAGAGAAAAATAAATAAAGTATGACAAACAGCCTTAAAGTTAAAGGTAACAGTACCTTTTGTTTGATCTTCTTTTTTTGTACAAATATATATTTTTACTTAAATACTGTATATATTTTATACTTTATTAATTCTGATGTTAGGAACTAGAACTAATTATTATGATTAAAAATCTTAGTTTCAGAAACCTTAAATATATATATTATATTGTTGAATCTCATAATTAGTAACAGCATTAGGAATTTAGGAGCATTAAAAAAATTATGACAAAGTTTTGACTTTATGGAAATAACCAAAATTTCTACCTGTAAAGAAAATAAAAACAAAGAGATGTGACCAAATTTAATGGTACATATCTTTAGAGTTTAATGGTTTTGCAGCTCTAATCCCTGAAAGAACCAATAAGATGATTAGTTTATCATAACAATAATGAAAAACCATTTTATTTTCTGGGATTGTTGTCCTAAACCTGAAGAAATATGAAGTCAAATATTAATGAATTAAAGTAAATAAATCAGATTTTTTTTAATGTTTGCGCCAAATCTTACCATTCAATACTGAATAATAATATAGTCAGAAACCCAGAAGTGGTAACGACATAAAAAAAATCACCAAACAAAGAAACCGTAAAAAAGCTTGAATTTTTTTGCTTCTTGAAAGGTTTAATTTTTATTGTTGATGGTTGTGTTGTGGGTTAGTGATAAGCACGCCTGGCTTCTCATCATTCCCTCCAACCTTTCTCTTTCTCTCTGCCTCTGTAAAGACTTGAATTGTTTATCAGCTTCTCTCTCTAAATAAAGCTTTTCAATTCAATTCTCTTTCTCTCTCTCTCTCTTTCACTTTTTTGCTCTGCTTCTGTTCATCTTTTGCTTCGTCTCCCAGAAGACAATTTTGACTAAAAGTTTGTACTTTTACAAAATTCTTCATCAGATTGGATCTGGGCTTGCAGCTCAATAGCTGATTCATATAGGTAAATTCTGAAACGTATCGATTTTTTGTTTTTCTCTGGAAATTGTCAATATCTGGATTTTGTTGATCTGATTGGATTTCTGAAATTTGATTGGTTAAGCCAAAAGGTGTAGTTTTTAATTAGTGAAATAGATTTGTAGAGCATAAATCCTGGAGCTTTTTTTTATACCTTGGGTTTTGTGATGTTGATTGAGAATGTTGGGTTCGGTGAGTATGTTGATGTTCAATGCAAAAATGTTCTCTTCCTTTTTGCTTTGGTTTCATCTAATTTTATCTGGGGAATTTAAATTTTACATAAACCCTACTTCCCAATGTAACATATATATTTCAGAGTTTTGTTTGTTTGACTTGAGATTGATTGATGTTGACCCTTGTGGATTCATTTCAATTCATCAGAAAAAAACTTGGAATTTTGTTTCTTTCTGATTGGTTTCTGGTTTCTCTTCTATGCATCATCCAGCTGATTCTTATCGATTCATTTTGATTTGCATTGTTGTTGTTGTCTCATAGGTTATTTATTAGTCTTCTCTATCGTTGCGGCGTTCATTAGTTGAAGAAAGTGGTAAAAAGACTGCTCAAGTATGTCTGTTTCTATGAGAGATTTGGATCCAGCTTTCCAAGGAGCTGGACAAAAAGCGTATCCTTCAATTTTGATCCTCTTATAGGATGCTATGTTTCACATTACTTCTTTTGTTTGTTTAACCTCTACATGATGTTTTCCTTGACAATAAGTTTAGTGGTATTGAGGTATGGCGTATAGAGAATTTCCGTCCTAGCCCCATTCCAAAATCTTCTATTGGGAAGTTTTTCACCGGAGATTCTTACATAGTATTGAAGGTAAATTAAGGCCTAGTAACGACTCTTTGTGTTTCCTTATTGCCATTCTACGTTGGTTTGCTTGATCGGGCTTGGTTTAATTTCTGGTGATCAATCTTTTGTGACCAGACAACAGCGTTAAAAACTGGTGCATTGCGCCATGATATTCATTACTGGCTTGGTAAAGATACCTCTCAGGTAAGCAAACTTCCCTTTTAACAGTTCCTTTATTGATGGCAAAGTTCGAGAGATGATTAATTTTCTGAAAAACTAAAACACTAGGATGAAGCCGGGACTGCTGCAGTTAAGACAGTTGAATTAGATGCTGCTCTTGGAGGCCGTGCAGTTCAGTATCGGGAAGTTCAAGGTCATGAAACGGAGAAATTCTTGTCATATTTTAAGCCATGTATCATACCTCAAGAAGGTGGAATAGCATCAGGATTCAAACATGTGGAAGCTGAAGAACATGTTACTCGCTTGTTCGTCTGCAGAGGAAAGCATGTTGTCCACGTGAAAGAGGCAAGTCTCATTTCGGTTTTTGGTATCTTCTCTTTTATCTCACTTTGTGGTCACACACTAATGGTTTAAATTGATTACAGGTTCCATTTGCTCGGAGTTCTTTAAACCATGACGATATTTACATTCTTGACACAAAGTCCAAGATTTTCCAATTTAATGGATCCAATTCAAGCATCCAAGAGAGAGCAAAAGCATTGGAAGTGGTTCAGTACATCAAAGATACTTACCATGATGGGACATGTGAAGTTGCTACAGTTGGTTAGTGAATCGATTGGTTTAGTTACGGATTAGTATCTTTATTATCTCTTTGCATGTGGTTTCTAATTGCATATGCTTCATTTTGCAGAGGATGGGAAACTTATGGCTGATGCTGAAAGTGGAGAATTTTGGGGTTTCTTTGGTGGGTTTGCTCCATTACCTAGAAAAACAGCTAATGATGAAGACAAAACTTACACTTCCGATATCACCAAATTATTCTGGTAACATCCTCGTCGTAGTACATTATACTTTTATCTCACAATGCTTCAACTGAACGAAATTTCTTTTCTATAATGGAAGTGTGGAGAAGGGACAAGCAAATCCAGTTGAAGGTGATTCGTTGAAGAGGGAGATGCTGGATACAAACAAGTGTTACATTCTTGATTGTGGATTTGAAGTGTTTGTTTGGATGGGAAGAACTACTTCTCTTGATGATAGAAAAATTGCGAGTGGAGCTGCAGAAGTAAGTTTTTTTATCGAATGAGAAGAAGGTCTTAAAATGTTTGTTTGTTATCTATCATAATGTTTGCTGATGTTAGAAGAGCCATACAGGAAATGATTCGTTCATCTGAACGACCCAAATCGCAAATGATCCGCATAATAGAAGGGTTTGAAACTGTGACATTCCGATCAAAGTTTGATACTTGGACTCAAGAAACTAATACAACTGTGTCAGAGGAGGGTAGAGGCAGAGTTGCTGGTCCGTAAATCCGAAATCAAAATCAAATAGTGATTTTAAATACTTACACACTGGGATGTTATAGGTTTGTTTACTTTTGTTATTTGTTGATCATTTGCAGCTCTTTTGCAACGACAAGGAGTAAACGTGAGAGGCTTGATGAAAGCTGCTCCACCTAAAGAAGAGCCTCAAGCTTTCATTGATTGCACGGGGAATCTGCAGGTTTGGCGTGTGAATGGTCAAGAGAAGACTCTCCTACAAGCTGCTGATCATTCAAAATTCTACAGTGGAGATTGCTATGTTTTCCAGTATTCTTATCCGGGAGAAGAAAAAGAAGAAATTCTAATAGGAACGTGGTTCGGCAAGAAAAGTGTGGAGGTGAGCTCTCCAAATAACAGAAGCAAATTCTTACATGTTTGTGTCACATATATTTTGTTGAAGCAAAATCTATACTAGTTGCAAGTAAGTGTAAAGTTGTCAGTTCATGATCATATGTAGGAAGAAAGAGCTTCTGCAGTCTCTATGGCGAGCAAAATGGTTGAGTCAATGAAATTTGTACCAGCTCAAGTAATCTTCCTCTGCACTCAGTTCAAAAGTCTATGCTGTTGGATTTTATCTGTTTTTTTTTTTTTCTGAACACTTTTGTTCTCTTGTCTTAGGCTCGCATATATGAAGGAAAAGAACCTGTTCAGTTCTTTGTGATTATGCAAAGCTTCATTGTTTTCAAGGTTTGGTGAAACTATTTTCATTCTGCAGTTTTGTTTTATCAACCATGCTTCTCGTTTGTTATATTCAAACCAGCTGATTTTTGTTTTCTGATGGAACCGATCTGTTGAACCTTTACAGGGTGGTATTAGCAGTGGATACAAGAAATACATAGCTGAGAAAGAAGTTGATGACGATACATACAATGAGAACGGTCTTGCTCTATTCCGCATTCAAGGGTCTGGTCCGGAAAATATGCAGGCTATACAAGTTGATCCGGTATATGTCACTTTCCCATTCTTTGTAATTAAAACCTGTAGGATCATTGAGAAGTGAGAACCATATCAGGGTCACGGATACAATTGGCTGTTTAACACACAAATCTTCATGGCTCCTAATGTTTTCTCTACTTACTTCAACAGGTTGCTTCTTCACTGAACTCCTCATACTGTTACATACTTCATAATGATTCTTCGGTCTTTACTTGGGCTGGGAATCTAACCACCGCAACAGACCAGGAACTCGTCGAAAGGCAGCTTGATCTTATTAAGGTAAGATAGTTTTCACCATAGTTTCTAAAAGGATAAGTCAATTATGTGTCAATCATAATTAGTAAAGATCAATTATAAGACTCGTAGTTAAGTTTTAAGTGTAGCTGAAGCAGCATCTGTTATATTCTTTTGGTCAGCCAAACCTACAAACTAGAGCACAAAAGGAAGGTTCGGAATCAGAACAGTTCTGGGAGTTATTAGGAGGCAAAGCCGAATATCTGAGCCAAAAGCTCACAAAGGAGCCCGAGAGTGACCCTCACTTGTTCTCATGTACATTCACAAAAGGTACAAATGATCATACTTTTACTCTCATAAAGTTTAAGCCTAAGATGATATATGCACATAATGACTCAGTTTATTTTTTCTTCATTTCATTGTGCGGAAATGCAAATTAATCCAGAAATCCTAAAGGTGCGTACACTTTCAATCTTGTTTTATCACCAAAGATTTATGCAATCATGATCTGAAAAATGTTGTGACATGTGGCTCATCCAATTTTTATGATATTTTGGCAGGTGACAGAGATATATAACTTCACACAGGATGACTTGATGACCGAAGATATATTTGTTATAGACTGTCACTCAGAGATCTTTGTCTGGGTTGGCCAAGAAGTAGTCCCAAAGAACAAGTTGCTAGCTTTAACTATTGGAGAGGTCAGATTTATTAGATACGTTGCAAAAACAAAAAACCTACCTTAACTCTAAAGATGATTAGTCTTGAAAGATCCACAAGTTTTTATGCAAGTTGCTCATTTATACCTTTTGTTTTCTTAGAAATTCATCGAGAAAGATTCTCTCTTGGAAAAGCTATCCCCTGAAGCCCCTATATATGTGATCATGGAAGGCGGTGAGCCATGTTTCTTCACCCGTTTTTTTACTCCTTGGGATTCCTCAAAGTCCGCTGTAAGTATCTAACGACTTCAGTCAGTTTACCTGAGAAATAAGCTCGGAAGGAAGCCATGTCAAAGGGTTAAACACTCTTTTTTTGTTTGCAGATGCATGGAAACTCATTCCAAAGAAAACTCAAAATTGTCAAAAATGGTGGAACTCCAGTTGCAGAAGTAAATAAAGACTCTTCTTTCTTTTCCTTTTGGTTAATGGCTCTTCAGAATGTGCTTTTTAAATTTTGTTTGTTCATTCCTCTCTTTTGTTGTGCCTTTGATGATTAGAAACCGAAACGAAGAACTCCAGCTTCATATGGTGGTCGTGCTAGCGTTCCTGATAAGTCACAGCAGAGGTCAAGAAGCATGTCGTTTAGTCCAGACAGGGTTCGCGTGAGGGGAAGATCTCCAGCGTTCAATGCACTCGCAGCAACATTTGAGAGCCAAAATGCAAGAAACCTCTCAACTCCTCCCCCTGTAGTTAGAAAACTCTACCCGAGATCTGTAACTCCTGATTCCTCAAAGCTTGCTCCCAAGTCTTCAGCCATCGCTTCTCGTAGTGCCCTTTTCGAACAACTCAAAACACCTCCCCAAGAACCTTCAATTCCAAAACCACTCAAAGGTATACATTACAATCATTTTCACTGAGCAAATTATCTGAAAGTGTCAATCTTTATCATCTTTGTTTAGAGATTCATATGTTGCCAGAATGATCATCTGCAAGTTTCAATCTTTTCGCATCCTTTGGTTTGGAGAGTTCTTCACTTTTTAGTATTGACCTTTGTGATTTTTATTGGGCATGAAGCGAGTCCGAAGACACCCGAGTCTCCAGCGCCAGAATCAAACTCAAAAGGAACGGAAGAGAAAAAGGAAAATAACAAGGAGGAGGACAAGTCAATGAGCAGCCGGATAGAATCTCTGACAATTCAGGAAGATGCTAAAGAAGGAGTCGAAGACGAGGAAGATTTACCAGCTCACCCATATGAACGCCTCAAGACAACTTCCACTGATCCTGTCTCAGATATTGATGTAACAAGGAGAGAGGTAAGTTCATCAGACCAACAAAATTTCATTTGTAAGTGAGAATTGTTTTCAATGAAAGAAAATCTTTACAAGTTCTTGATCTCTCTGTTATAGGCTTACCTTTCATCAGAGGAGTTCAAGGAGAAATTTGGTATGACGAAAGAAGCTTTCTACAAGCTGCCTAAATGGAAACAGAACAAATTCAAAATGGCTGTTCAGCTCTTCTGAGAAATAATCCTTCTTCTTCTCCATTAAAATCCCGGTAACACACGAGCACAGTCTCGAATTGATCATAAAAGATCTGTCCTTTTTTCAACTGAGACAAAAATGGTGAAGTTTTCTTTGTTTGTTTCAGCTACAAGGAGAAGATTCAAGGGACAGTGTCAGTGCATTTTAAGCTGCTTCTGCTCCCTATGAGAAGCTTAATACAATTTTTCATGGCTTGTTTAAGAAAAACAACCCATAGCAGTTTTTCTTTCCCATCTAATTTTTCTTCTTCTTTTTTTCTCTCCTTCAAATCTTTATCTGCTTTGTTCTCATTATCTGTTTGCTTGTTTCTCTATACTTTTCATTTTTCATTTTCATTTATTTGTTTAGTTGGATGGGCTGAGGTTAGATTGTTTCTCCTTCAGGCCAATAGGTTTTTGGCCTTTGAGTCTTTGATTTATTTATTCTTGGGGTGATTTTGCTATCAAATTGAGGAAATTTGGTTGCAAATATTAGTTTTTATCTAGTGCGATTTCATAAAAAAACAAAACAAATAGATTCTGTATTCTTTTGGCAGAATTTGAGGATTGTTTGAATTTTTTTGGTGTACAGCAAAGTGTGCAAAGCTAAACTATGTTCAGTTCAGCTATACTAAGTGTCTTTTTTTTGTACTCAAGATGATTTAGTCTTACTACTACACGGTCTACACTTTCTCAAAATACATAAATATGATAAGAATAATAACGAATTACCACTTGACAAGTATGTATTTTACTTATTTGTTCGATAATTAGTTTATCTCTAGTAAGAATTTCTTCTGTATTTTTAATGCTTTGGATGGGTAATATACGATATAATCTTGAAAGATTGTTACAAACTTACGTAAAAAGCAATGAATTTGATAGCCCATGTGTCACTCTTATAAAACCTTTATAAACTATGATTTTTTTTTTTGTCGGCACCTATATGATTTTATAGATGATGAATTAATGTATTTAATCGCATGTCACAAAATGCAAATATATATCTCATAATCATATTTCAAAACTCTTAGAAATGAACCTTTCTTTTTCTATTTGTATGTCTCGGTCAATGCAGGCTAGCCGAGTACACGAGGAGATGATGGAAAAGACGACGCCGTTTCGTTTAATCATGAGATGCCATGTGACAGTTTGAGTTAAGTGTTTAAAGACGTCAAGATTTGAAACACTTTTGTTCGTTTTGAGTATTAATTTAGTTTATAAGATCTTTTGATCAAATAATTCAGAGGCCAACTAGCGATGGAGCCAGTTGTTTTACTAATTAACTGTAACAAATGTTTAGTGGTTTCTCTAGTAGACTTCAGATTTTGAATTCTTGGGTCTATAAACTTTATGGGTCCTAATTTATAAGTTTTCAACGTCAACTATGCTACAACCTCGAATCGTTGGTGAGGAACATTATGAAACTGCGCAACAAGTTATATGAATTTTTTAAGCCGCAAATCTTTCTTCTCTAAAATTTTACTATGTTTTTACTAGCATGAGA
The DNA here is from genome assembly GCA_963555745.1 of Cardamine flexuosa. Taxonomy (NCBI): domain Eukaryota; kingdom Viridiplantae; phylum Streptophyta; class Magnoliopsida; order Brassicales; family Brassicaceae; genus Cardamine; species Cardamine flexuosa. The sequence continues at coordinate 3,888,019 of OY743215.1, read as the reverse complement.
TATGAGACAACAATTCCGTAGACGGATCCACGACTGGTTTTTCTCCAAGCACAACAATACGTAAATGTGTGCAGTTTAACTGTTTCTAAGTCTTTTATAAAAACGTTGTTTTTGCATTAAATTAAGTTGAGTCATCAGACAGATTCATCACATACTGCCACATCTGACATCTCTATAGTTGGACGTCTTAACGAACCTATGGATTTTAGTTATTTTAGCTTGTCGTATTCTAATCGATGATGATATAATACCATTCGAGGCTTTATAGTTTAGACTTAATTGGACCATCAAAACAAAACTAATCATCTAACTAAATTTAATATTCGACAAAAAAAAATTAATATTCAACACAGCTAAAATAGCAATTATCAACGTTTGTCATCTTGCAAAATTGCAGAGTAACTAGTCATGAATCACGATGTACGATCTCTTAACAAACTATAAATATTTTCCTACATTTTTCTAATACTAATATATCCAACTATTACTCATACTACAATTTGATAATATATATCCGGTGTAATTACGGATGTTATAAATATCCCCGAACAATCAGTTAAGAGGATGTTAAATTTTTTGATAGAATAATTTAGGTTCGCATTATGAGAATGTGAATTTTTTATTATTAGTTTCGTTAAATGTATGTAAATTCTTAGGTTGTCTTAGTTGTAGTTAATGTGTCATAAAATGAAAAACAACAAAATACTAATGGTCTTATTAATCCAACAACAATGCATTGTTTGTTTTGGGTATCTGCGTACGGTTGTTATTAACTAATTTTACTGTGGTTTAAAAAAAAACTTATTGTACTGTATAATAAAAACTAGCACGAAACATAATAAGAAAATAGCACTAAAATTTGCTTACTTGTGATTAAAGTAACTTGCAGTTGGTACTAACTACAGTGACCTGCGTTATCGCTTTTTTTTTTTTTTTTTTTTTCATTTGAGCCTTTCATATCAGTTATCACCTATGGGGAATTTATCATTAAAAATCAATAAAACAAAACATTATCAACTCAATAATTGACAATAATATTTACAGCATCAACGAACATGTTCTTGACGGTGACGCCCGATTTATTAACTAATATTATAAACTTTTCAACATTTGTTTTATTGTGAATCACTTTAAATAATTTCTTGTTTAATTTTTCCAATAAGACAATCGGGATTAAATCATTTCTTAACGACATTTAGAATTAGGTCGAATATATTTTAAAATATACGAAAACTTTGTATCGTCTCACATAATTACTTCATTCTGGATAAGAAACAATATTATAAAAATCCAAAAATTATTTGATCTTTGATGTATTCTACAACAAATTTGTAAATTAGTAGTGTAGTGACATCATACCAACGTTTTTTACCTTTTCAATGACATGAGTTTAATTCCAGATTTAACTTTATCTTTCCAAGGTTAAATTGTACGCATGAAACCAAGATATCGTATTTATAGGCGTAACAACGTTCTTGGTTCCATGGCGATATTCATATATCTAGCTGTTGTAGCATTTAGAATAAAATCGAAAGTTATGTGAGAGACGGTTACAAATTGGATGAACTCATGAACAGTTTGAAAAAAGAGAGTCACTTAATTAAGGCTAAACCATTCCTTATAAAAATGTTATATAGCGAAATTATTTCAATAGTCTCATTGTATATGTGACTAAGCTAGATATTAACTGGACTACCACTAGATTGATTTTAAATTAAGTCTTATATTATAATATTTTCAATAATTTCACAATTACAAATACTACTATACATATAAATGAATTAATTAGTGAAATTTTGACAAGTCAACTTTCGATCACATTCCACGTTGTAAAATTAGATTTTAAGGTAGATACTAAGTAAAATGAAATAAGATGGGTTCTTCTTCTTGTCCTCTCTCGATCTTGTTTAAGTAGTTGGTGAGAAGTGGTAACATGCCATTGAGTTGTCAAAGATAAGCATGCATGCATACAGTTATACAAAAATATAAGCATGTACATAGATATATATAAACAAATTAAACACACATACATCGTAGTTTTTTTATTTTTTTTTATTTTTTATAACTACATCGTAGTTTTACGTTTGAGAATTATCCACTTAAAACATTTTTAGAAATATAACTAGCTAATTTATCGATTATTTGTTCTCTTTCATGATCTCTTTTCGATTAAAATTAAACCAGACTAATTAATTGTAAAATCCACAGCCTTAAGAAGTTCTGCAGTGATCACTACTATCTAATGATTCTAAGCTTATACTGTACTATCTAGCTAGAAGAAAACAATCACTGTCTTGATCAATATAGACCACTATATTACAGCTAATTTCTTGATTTACCTGATAACTAAAAGTCTAAAACAAATATAGAAAGATTAAAATACTAACTCGAAGCCTCACCTTAGCCTCCTCTAAAATTGTCAATATGTAGATAAGAGTGTTACATCCACATTCCTAACAGTTTCTCCTTCTTATTTTAATATATCATTCAACACCTCTATTCAGAACAATCATCACATCATGACAATATGTAGATCATTATTATAATTAAATAGCCCAAATTGTACCATATCCTTCATTTAAATTTCTCTTTACCAACTCCTATAAAAAGAGACGATCTCTTAAACTCTAAAGAGTAAAACATTTAATAGACTTAGCCATGGAGAAGAATACAGCCCAAACCATCTTCTCAATCTTTTCTCTTCTTCTTCTCCTTTCTTCATGTGTCTCTGCTCAGCTCCGGACAGGTTTCTACCAGAGATCATGTCCAAACGTCGAAGCCATTGTCCGTAACGCCGTCCGTCAGAAATTCCAGCAGACTTTCGTCACCGCTCCGGCCACTCTCCGCCTCTTCTTCCACGATTGCTTCGTTCAAGTACGTTACAATATCTATATAACATAGGATAGGGGACCTTAACATACATTCAAAATTATTATTTTAACAAACTTTTGAATTTATATAAGAATTATTTGTCATAATTAATATTTTATTACAATAATTTTGTTTAAAAAAATTGAAAATCTACCAAAAATATATAGATTTAGGGTTTAATTAATATGTTTCTCTTTATATTTCTTCTTACATACGTTCTTACCTTTATATGAATATATCTAGGGATGTGATGCGTCGATAATGATAGCATCGCCGTCGGAGAGAGACCATCCGGATGACATTTCATTGGCCGGAGACGGATTCGACACGGTTGTGAAGGCGAAGCAAGCCGTTGAAAGAGATCCTAACTGCCGCAACAAAGTCTCATGTGCTGATATTTTGGCTCTCGCCACCCGTGAAGTCGTCATTTTGGTATTACTTGTTTTACTATTTACATAAATTAATATTATGTCCGAGGTATTGAAAATTCGTTTTCTCCAACAGTGACATATATCCTTTTCAGTTTTCCTATTCAAAAGCAAATCGTATTATTAAATCTATAAAAAAATCATGCTTCTAGTTAAATTAATAAACTAATATATGTAACAAATTGATACCTTTTATTGGCGGTTTGTAAATTGTTTGATACAAGTACGAATAACAAACAGGTCACATAGTTATAATTAATCGGATAATTAAAAATAAATAAAAATTGCAGACCGGAGGACCAAGCTACCCGGTGGAACTAGGGAGGAAAGACGGCAGAGTATCAACGAGAGCCAGCGTTCAAAACAATCTGCCACAGCCTGGTTTTAACCTAAACCAGCTCAACTCCATGTTTAGCCGTCACGGTCTCTCTCAAACCGACATGATTGCTCTCTCAGGTACCAAACCAAACTAAACCAAAATTCATTTATAGACTTAAACCGAATCTTTATTATTTTTATAAACGTAATTGTTTGGTTTACTCAGGAGCACACACTCTCGGATTCGCACATTGTGGAAAATTCTCAAACCGAATTTACAATTTTAGTCCAAGAACCCGTATTGACCCGAGTCTTAACGCTCGGTACGCGCTTCAGCTACGGCAAATGTGCCCGATCCGGGTCGACCCACGGATCGCGATCAACATGGATCCCACAAGTCCACGTACTTTTGATAATGCTTACTTTAAAAATCTCCAACGAGGAATGGGTCTCTTTACGTCTGATCAAGTATTGTTCACAGATCAACGGTCAAGATCTACAGTTAACTTGTTTGCCAATAATGAAGGAGCTTTTAGACAAGCTTTTATCTCGGCGATCACCAAGTTGGGTCGTGTCGGGGTTAAGACTGGTAATGCCGGTGAGATCCGTAGGGACTGTTCACGTGCCAATTAGGGATTATTTTCTTTTATTCCTTAAAGAGGATTTGGGTTTTTCTTTTCTTATAATAATAAAAATTAAATTTCGTATTGTTTCACTAAGGAGTTCATAATTTTCGAAAATGGAAACTTGAATCAATAAAATGGATTTATTTCGTTTATCTTGTCCTTTTGTTTTATGTTTATTTTTGTGTTATTATATGGTTTCTTAGAAAAACAAATATTGGTGCCTAAGCTAGAGAATAATTAGCTTTATGATTTGACTCCTGACATTACTATGTCACAATTCTATTGTTTATATCAGCAACAAAAAATAATGATGGCCAAAAAAATCAAAGTCGACAAATTGGATAGTTTTTTCTGATGAGAACTTTCGTGTGGATTTGATTTGATTTTCGGAGAACAAACCACTTTTTTTTACCATACTTCAACATTTCTACAAGATTTGACACAATATCAAAAATCTTTCACAACTATATATAATCTTTTCGTAGCATCGCTTCGTCCTCACTCGGTCAAATCCTCTTTACATTTCAGGTATCATTGCTATGCTTACTGATGGAGAGGCCCATTTTTGGCCCAATATAGAACTATTAATTATGTCTTTGCTTGTTTCTTCTTGATTTCAAACCCGAACCAATTCGGCTAGTTATTCTGCAATTTAGTCAGTTATTCGATTCATGTAAATTTAGTCAGAATTCTGCAATTCTGCAATTTAGGATAGTATTGTATGAGTCGGTCGGTTTTCGGGTTAACATGTAAATTTTTATTTTTATCGTTTAAAGCTCGGAGACAAAATATTAATATAATATTTTTTTTATGTACATATATTTTTTCTCACCTTTTTTTTTTTTTTCTTAACTAGATGGGTTCCGGATCTTCGACCCCTATTTCCACTTAAGCCCAGAATCAACATTTTATTAATATATACCAAACTTATGATAATATATCACAATCTTTCCCAAACGCCATTCGAACGTATGTCCTCTCAGTCTTTCCGAAAGTCTCACCCACTAAAGCTATCGATGTTTGGTTTTTTCTCGCCTATTAGTGAAACAAAAATTTTGAACAAATTTTTAGCGCAATTTTACGTTTTTGTTATATATTCAAGTTGGTTTGATGTTATAGTTACATACTTACATTCATTCATTTAACATCTTTTACGAACTCCGAATAATCGATTTGGAGAAAAATGGTGTTATCTTTTTTTTTTGTCATCTTGATGCTCCCTCTTGGCTCTTGCGTTATCGATATCTTGATGCTCCCTCAAGCATAAAATTTCTCAAAGTATAACTTCTAGTTCTAATTGAAAAGGAGAGGCTCATCCAACCTCTTTGACTCCCACACGCACGGCATGGTCTATGCATATTTTTTTTGTTAAAAGAGTTTACATGGTCTATGCAGAACCATGCAAACAAATAATATGTCGGCATATAAATTTACATGATCTTAATCACGTATTATTTCTGTAAGACTTATGTTATTTTCTCTATATTTAATTATTTATAAAATAAACTAGCATATCGTTTGAGCTATTATCAGTTTTTTTTTTTAAATCACACGTTCAACCAAATTGTGTGTATTTTACACAAAACCATAATTATTTACCTAAGTTAAGGAAAAATAATAACTATATAATTTAATTAGTATGAATACCTTTTTTAAAAATCGTCAATCCCACTTGTATGTTGAAATTTTTCGTGGACCGACCCAACAAAATAGAAAAAAAAAATCGTTTTTTACATCAGAGGACCCAAACCTCATATTTGTTTTTTATCGTACACTATTGAGTTCCTTTTTTGGCGAAACAAAAGAAAATTTCATGTTTATTTACTCTTTAAAACAAAAAAGATTTACACGCAGATGCCCCCACCCCAAAAGAAAAAAAGATGTGAAGGAGGATGAGACTCGTAGTTGCAATTCCCACCAAATACAAGGAAATCTGTACTGCATTTTCCCTATCATCTTCTAAAATTTTTGTTACATTATTTGTACTGCCAAAAGCCATATATATATAAAGATCCTGCCAAGTTGTTTGACATTATAATTACATGTTCTTCGTTTTTTATTATTTCGGAACATAATAATGTCAAGTGCTAACAAAAGAGATTTCGTTTCGTTTCTTGTTTAGGTTAGATATTTTATCTTGTGTTATCGATTCAGTTACTAGTTTAACTAAGTGAACATATGATGGAAAAATCAATAAATCTAAATGTTTTTTGTATAAACAATAAATCTAAATGTTATCAATCACGAAAAGAGTATAATAGATGATAAATGAATATGGTAATTACCTAAAAGGCTAAAAGCCTAAAACCAAACAAAAAATGCATGTGGTGATTGATACAAAATGGTTGAAATAAGGGTGGTTGGATTATATACACATTTGCTTCTTGTCATCGAGAAAAAGAGTATGGCAATCTTGTTTTTTTTTTAGTATTTTCTTCAATTCCATATTACATACATGACTACATGTGTACGATTAACCACGAAATTATAGTTATGTACTTATGTCACCGATCAAAATCAGTATGATGTGATCAGCATTCTTTTACTTCATTATAATATTTTGTTATATTTTATATCTCCTTTATGCACACAGTTATATACAGTTAACATTCTTTTATAAAGTAACTTAGTTCTTTATACTCTAAATTTAACGTAATGCTAAAATTTGATCACCAAGAATGGATTTTATATATGATGTTCGAAGGTTTTTTGCTCAATAAACGAAAGGTTTTGGAGGAATAAACTATTAAACTGAGTGCACGTGGGGACATTGTGAACATGCCTCCAAATTAAGAATAAAACCAAAACACTCGAATTCAAACCCACATGAGATGTGTCCCTCCCAAATCCCAATCCAAGGCATATCTTTTTCTCCTCTATCTGGGTCCGCTTTTATTCATTATTATTGTTTACAGTTTCATTTCAGTTAAACTAATTAATTACGAATACTTATATATAAAAGAAAACAAAATTGTAGAACAGCACAAACAAGTCATAACATGCCATTCGACACCAATATCCAGAGACTTTGTACAATTTTATCTGACAGTTCTGTACGATTACTTCGTGGTTCATACAGACAAAATAGTTCTATATTAAAATGTTTTTGGCATTAAATGGTTTGTGTTCATTGTCTCTAATATTTTTTACATAAATATATATTGAGTAATTACAAATCTCTGTTTTACTTTGCTTGATATAGTGTGATTAAAAATGGAAAGAGTTACATTTATTTCTGTCAAGTTTTTCTACGTGAATTGTTAAAATAGTCAAAGGTGGAAAACCGTTAAGCAAAAAATGCCAAGAAAACTTCATGAAAATATGCATTATTGTTGAATGACTACAATGCATTGACTATCTAGTATATTATTGGTAATTTGGTATGCATATATTATGAATTTATAATACAAAAAAAAAGCAAGTGACAAATTTTGTTATTAACATTACTCTTTTTCACTGTAAAGTTTTGATTGTAATTAAACTGAGTTTAAAATGAAGTAAAAAAGAGCGAGTTAGAAAAATAACTGTAATTTTAAATCTACTTAACTCTGTCCGAATTTTAGAGTGCTCTTTAACTATGAATGAAAACATATTCGAATAAAGTATTAGCTGCATATACATATTACCATAAAACATGTTTTGCACGTTTAATCAAAGATTACGGGATTGCATTGAAATAAAAGACAACATCACATTCTAACAAAAATAAGTTATAATATACAAAAGAGAAGCAATTTCCTTGCTGCATTAATTAATAATCTACTAACCCTTGACTTTTTGTGTGTGTGGTAGGATGAAGAACACAACAAAACCAAGAAGAGAGAAATCAATTTTTGCTGTTAACATCAAAAGCTAGTAGATGTTAGAAAAAAAAAAACATCAAAACATCAAAACTTCAAAAGCTAATAATGTGTATATTGCATGCAATAATCACTATAGATTAAGAGACAACTTGTAATGTTCCAATCGCCCATGTTTAGTAGTTGTAGATATTTTTTGGAAATTTTATTTAATATACATATTACAAATAAAAATTATCTTCCTTTAAGAAGAAAATTAATGAAGACATATTCTATATATAGTTAAAAACATAAAACGAAGAAAAAAAGAGAATAATAAGCTGACTTTCATATCAAATCATATCAAAAGTTACCTTTTGTCAACATAAACTATATATATATATTAAATCAATGTAAAACCTAGACTAAGTCATATCTGAATTTCCTATACTACAAAAATCATATATTAAATCTGGAATCCCAATGCTGCTTAATTAGAATCTAATTAATATCATTAGACCAAATTTCTCTCGAAATTTTAAAACTAAATCATTTATAACCCAAATAATGAATAATGACCAAAATTGTAACTTATCTTAATTTTAAATTTGTCATACACCATATTAATTGCAGAGGCCAGTAAAATAAAATTTGGATATTTTTTGAACATTAATAGATATTTTACACACTCACATGACCGCTTGAACACTATACTGAATTACTGATAATCAACTTTAGTTTCGCAAGCTTCCCAAAGAATGCAAAAGAAATAACACATGTAAAATGGTCAGATGGAATATATATGTGAGGAAGATTTGGATTATGGCAATATAGGTAGAAATGACAGAGATTGATCAAATTAATTAGGAGATTGAGGGAGAGTGATCCAAGGACACACACACATGCAGATATATATACACAAAGTGTGTCTATAAGAGAGAGAGAGAGGTTAAGAGGAAAGGAACATGTGAAGGCATTAAGAGAAGGTGGGGTATTTTGTATTGATGTCTTGTTCTTGGAATGGAGCCACATGGTAATAGGGACTCTCAAAGCTCCTCTTTTAGGGGTAGTTGTGATGCAGCCAAATTAGAGCTCTTGCATGTGACTCCATGTGTTTTTTCTTCCCTCACCCATTATTACTACCTCCTTCTAATTCGTCTTTTTTTTTCCCTCTTCCTTTTACATTCTATATTTTTATTTTTGCGAATAATTTGAAACTAAATTAATATATATATATATATATACACAAAAATCCATATACTTTTTTTTTTTACTAGTAATAAATACTTTCAAATTCTTCTTGAAAGAAAAATAATGGGACTCCCAAACATATTACCTCATTTATGCATACAAAGAAGATTAGCTTTAAAATTAGTCCTACAACATTACTTTTACACATCATCAGCTCTTGTTATATACAAACAAACGTAGGACCCGCTCTTATCTTTCTCCATCTCTCTCGTATTCTAAGTTTGCTATATATGTAAGTTTCGCTCTTATAGACTTTCCTTCGCAGCAGAAACAATTTCTCATATGGAGAGGCAAATCATAAACAAGAAGAAACGAGTATTTTCTCTTGAACCAAACAAGAACCCTAGTGCAGTTTTCACGAGAAAGTACACAAGGCACTTGGTTCCTGCGCTCAAGAAGCTCAACATGAACAAGAACTCTTCGCAAACCAACCAACAAACCGTGAAGCATGAAGTAGACATGGCTTTGGCTTTGTCTGCTCAAGAATTTGCATGGAGCCGTTTCTTGCTACAGAAGCTATCATCCTCAAAGAATCCAACCACTTCTAGTAGTTCTTCTTCCGATCGAACTCGGACTCTAGAAAGACCCGGTAAAGAAGGCGGAGACGAAGATGGGGCGATAGAGGAGAAACTGAAGGAATTGCAGAAGCTTTTGCCAGGTGGAGAAGAGATGAATGTGGAAGAAATGTTAAGTGAGATTGGTGACTACATTAAATGTCTTGAGTTGCAGACGATTGCTCTCAAGTCACTTGTTCAAGAAACTACTTGACTTTTAGTTTGTTTCATGTTTTTGTCCTTAGTGTGCAATTGTATGCGTGTTTTGTTTCATGTATTATAGTGGTTTTCTTTTTCTTCTCTTGATTAATCATATGGTTAATGATATAACTAAAATGCTGCTCTAAAATCTGATTAACAGTTGTATTATGATGCCAAATAGACTATGTGAGTATGTGTTGCCCAAATCAAATCTTTATGTTTTGTCTTCTTTTCCTTAATTTATTATATTATTGTTGTGTGCCAATCTCCAAACTTGAATGTTCTAATCATTTTAAGCTGACAAACTTTGTGTGTATATTTAATTATGCCAACATTTGTTTTTTCTCATCGAGTCAAAACATATGAATTTTTAACTTTTAAAGGAAAATCATATATATTTACAAATCTTCAATCAAATAAAAGATAACACATTTATATCTACCACCAAAATGATTTGTGAATCATACATATGCATTCAGCCATTACTGAGTAAAACGAATTTATAAGACTAATATAGCTTTCCAAAAGTTCGAGGAATATGAAAAAAAATGTCGAAATTTTTCTCTTGGAAAATATAAAAATATCTTAAAATGAGGAAAGCCAGATGACATAATGTAACTTGGAAAGTCATAATATCGATTTTAAGTCATCATCCATATCTTTGCACGTGTCTCAAAGTCACTCGCACCATCCATCTCTTAAGATTCTAGCCGTACTACTACACAACTTGTCTCATGTCATGTTTTTTAATGGGATTTTAAAGGATAGTATTGTTTATTTGATTTTGGTTTCAGCCTTCAGCCAAAACATTTATTATACTGGATATTTCCCCTTCTTTTATCAAGTTATTTCCCATTATATTTGCAGCAAGTTATTGTTTATTTGATTTTGGTTTCAGCCTTTAAGGTCCACAATAGAACATATCGGAGAATAGAAGAGAGTGATTAAGCGAATGAAAAAGGAAGCTAAAAAAAGAAATAAGTAAAAGAAGAAGATTAAGATTACATAGGCTCATGGAATAAGAGCAAAGAAGAGAGTGTTTGTGCCAAACACTAAGGCATGTCTTGTTTCTTCTTCAAGAAGAGCAAATTTTGCAAAAAGTACATATTGGTGGAGAAACAAGAACACTAACAATAAGATTTGGGAAGAGTTATGGCAATAAACAGAGATCTCTCCCTATGTAAATAATAATCTTAAGAGGCGGTGAAGAAAACAAAAAAAAAGACAAAACAAGAGAAGAAGATCAATCATGTGTGTTGGGGTTGTTGTGACTAGACAGTGTAATGTCCTGGAGTTTCAATGTCCAAACCCTTTAGCTTCACTACTGATTCCACATGTCCCTTGAGTGTGTGAAGCTCCCTAAGCCTGTTTTAACAATATAAACCATTCATTTAGTGTTTTCATTCCAATAAAAAGAATTGAGTTGAATAGAATCTCAGGGAGTTTTTATTACCTAGCGATCTCAGCTCTTCTCTTGGCTTGCTCAGCGATCTCAGACAATTCTCTGTAACTTCCTTTCTCAGGGAAGATGTTAACAGCTTCTTTTGGCTGCAAACCATGAAGTGTCCTTTGAGCAAGTGCCCATTGAGCCTCTCTTTCTTCTTTCCCGTAATCTTTCTTCATGGTGAAAGCTGTCTTATTCTCAAACAAGTTGAGCCAAGCCTTTCCACTCAAGATGTATCTAATGCCAAACTTGAAAACGTCCAATGGGAAGTATGTTACAATACTGTATAGCCAGATCACACCTGCCCATCCCCATCCAATACCTCTAACCTTTGCAAATTCCCAGTTGGCGTAAACCGCAATAATAGTCGCAATCTGCAAATAGAAAGAAACAGAATGGATTTAGTTGAAGAAATAACCTTTTTACACCCTATAAGAAGAAAGTAGATTTTTTTATTGAACTTACAAGTTGTGCAATGAGGAAAGCAATCATCAGTAATGCTCCAGGACGTTCAACAAATGACCAACTTCTTGATCTTGTGACAAAGATCAAAGCTTGACTAATGATACTAACTTGTAGGTACACAGCACCCATCAGTTCGTTGTTATTGTCTCTGATAGACCTCACACCAAATGTGTCCTGTGAATCCAAAAGTGAAATTTTTTACCTTAGCCACAAGTAAAAAGTTATGGAGGATTTAATAAGCTTAAATTGTATAGTACCGAGAAAAAGTCAGTCTTGTGAGCAGCCCAGAAGAAAATGACAGTCATGATAGCTTGGTAGCTTCCAAGAACAACTCCAGTAGCGAAGATTTCTTTAAGTTTCCAGCTGTCAGGTGTGGGAGATGGCTTAACTCTGTCCTTTGAGATTGTCATGATGGTACCTTTAAGATTCAGATAGCTAAACTATCAAGTAAACTTGTTTATGAAAAAAAAAAGTAAAAAGGATTTTTGAGGATAGCCACTATAAGCTCACCATCGTTAAGAATGGCAATGATCAAAACCATGAATGCTGAGAAGTCAAACTCCCAAATCAGAGCTATAAGCATGAAACCTAACTGCAAAAGTTTACAAACCAATATGATCAGCAAACTATTCATTCAATCAGCAAAAGTGACACAATTCTAAATGGAGTTATTTACGTACCACAATACGGATTGTGATTGAAACTGCATAAATCTGTAACAAGAGAGAAAGAAAGGAAGAGAGAAATTAGTTTTAGTTGCAAGCAAGTAAAATTAAGAATGAGAATAGGAGAAAAAGTATTACAGTGTAGTTCTTCATTCTCTGGAAAATAGCTCTGCTGGTGAGAACAGCGCTGATAATAACGCTGAGACCAGGCTCAGTGAGAACGATATCTGAAGCACCACGAGCAGCATCTGTAGCATCAGCAACAGCAATACCAATATCAGCTTTCTTCAAAGCAGGTGCATCATTCACACCATCACCAGTCATTCCAACAATGTGCTTCCTCTCCTGCAACTTTTTCACAATCTCGTATTTGTGCTCTGGGAAGACTCCGGCAAAACCATCAGCCTTTTCGATCAACTCCTCAACAGGAATGGATGCAAGGTTTGCGTCCTTGTGGGTGCCGAGAAGAGCTGAAGATGGATACATGTTTGTTCCCATTCCAAGTCTACGACCAGTTTCCTTTCCGATAGCAAGTTGGTCACCTGGCCACATATGTTTCCTCTTGTTAGGGGAAAATGTAAAGGTGTATTAAGTAGTAAGCAAGAAAAAGATTTATGGGTTAAGTATAATTACCAGTGATCATCTTGACATTAACACCGAGGTTCAAAGCCCTGCGAATGGTTTCAGCACTGTCATGTCTTGGGGGATCAAAAAGTGGCAACAAGCCAACAAATTCCCATGGTGCACCTGGGCTTTCCTTTGTTTTCTCTGGTACCACCTGAAAAAAAGGAAATAAGAAATACATTGAACATTAGTTTTCCATGTAGACAAGAAGACTGAAACTATAAGTATCACTGGGAAAACAAGTACCTGGCGAGCAACAGCCAACGACCTAAGACCACGCTCAGCGTACTTGTCGATAATGGAGAGCACCTTCTTGCTGAGGTCGTTGCTAGCCTTGGCAAGTTCTAGGATCTGTTTCGAGAGAATCAAATTAGCATAAAGAGCAAAGGAAAAAAAATGAAAAAGACATTTGTTTGTAAGGTTGAAAGATCAATCACACCTGCTCAGGAGCACCTTTACTGACTCTGTGCCAGTTTCCACTAGAGTCAATGTAAGTCAAAGCAGTTCTCTTATCCACAGGGTTAAATGGAAGGAAATGAACCTCCCTGATTCCAGCTCTAGCCTGTGAAAATCCCCAAACAAACATAAGAACTCGTTTCTTGAACGCCCACTAAATGTAATTCAAATCAAAAATGGTTATTACCTCCTTTGGATCAGCAAGCATGCCAACCATGGCTGCATCAATGGCATCCTGGTTCTCAACCCTGGAAGCCATAGCTGCAAACAACAGAACTTGATCTTTCTCCACACCTTTGCAGAAAACCTCAACCAAGTTTTTATCCACACTCAGTTTGTTAAGAGTTAGTGTTCCGGTTTTGTCACTGCACAGAACATCCATACCAGCCATCTCTTCAATAGCAGTCATACGCTTTGTAATAGCACCTTGCTGAGACAACCTGTGAGACCCAATAGCCATGGTCACAGACAAAACCGTTGGCATAGCAATAGGGATACCACCGATCAATAGAACCAAAAGGTTATCAATTCCATCTCTGTACTTTCTTCGTTGGATCGGGTACATGACAACGATCTCAATCGCCATACCGATAGCAATGGAACAGATACAGAAGTTTCCAATGGCTGTAAGAACCTTTTGGAAATGTCCAACTTGGTTTGTACTGTCAACAAGATGAGCAGCTTTACCAAAGAAAGTGTGAACACCAGTGGCAATAACAACCGCCTCGATTTCTCCTTGTTTACAAGTGGAGCCAGAGAAAACTTCTTGACCCGGGTGCTTAGTCACAGGAAGTGACTCTCCAGTTAGAGCAGATTGGTCAACCTTTAAAGGATCACCTTCAAGAAGACGAGCATCAGCAGGGATGATGTCACCCAATTTAATGCTGACAATATCTCCTGGGACAAGAATTGCAGCTTCTTGTTCACTCCATTTCCCATCCCTAAGAACCTGAAAAAACAGAAAAACATCACACAACATTAAGCACTGCATTCTGTTATGTAACAACTTTACAACATTCTTCTTATTCAATATTTTTTACCTTGGTTTTAGGAGCAAGACCAGCCATAAGAGCAGCAGCAGCATTACCAGCATTGTTTTCTTCGATGAAACTGATGGTTGAGTTGATAACAAGCAGACAGATAATACCAACAAAGTCCTGCCAATCCGGAGGCCTACCATCACCATTGGCCAAAGCAATAGCCATGATTGCAGCCATTTCCATGACCCATGAAAGTGGATTCCACATAAACCCCAAAAACTTTAGAAGTTTGCTTTCCTGTCAAAAATATTCATTGTGAGTAACAAACAAACAAAAAAGGAGAGCCACTAGTATTGTTTTATCTGAAAGCCAATAAAGTTAAAACCTTTTTCTCTTCGAGCTTGTTGGGGCCAAAGATTTGAATCCTGTCTTCTCCTTCCTGCGATGTTAATCCTTCTCTCGAACATTTTAGCTGCTGGAAAACTTCCTCAATCGGAATTTTTTCCTGAAAAACCAAAGCAAATTTCGATTAGATATAACCAATTTGAAGTAACTAAAACATTCACATACACAGAACTGTAATTCTAAATCATCAAAAAATAAACCTTTGTTTCGTAAAATAAAGAAGATCTACTCAGTTCATAAGAAAAAGTCGTTGGCTAGTTCGGGTACAGTAAAAATAATCTGGCGGGGAAAAGTTGCCGGTGGTGAGGTAGGGACCACCATCACCACAGACCAAGGTGATTGGGACGTGTATCACACTCGCCGCAATTTTCTCTAACTTTCAGCGTAAAGATCGAAGCTTGGTCGGGTAAAATACAGTCAGAGTTGTGTAAAAAGTTGCTTTTTTTTGGAAAAAAAAACAATTGAATTTATATTATTGTTCCCAAGAAATTCACAAAGGTTACGTCTGCACAAAAGATGTGTTCTTTTTTTTCTTTTGTTGTTGGTTGCTTTTAGACACAGAAGTTAAATCGTACCACGGAAAAGGTACATCATACATATAAAAGAGAAGAGAATCCGAACTTCTTGTTTTAAAAAAGATAGATTAAAATCATATAATTTACCGAATTAATTCATACGATTTTGTTTTCATAACAAAAAATAATAAAAAATAATAGTATAATATTCTAAACCGAAAAAAAAAAGACAAAAATTTGAACAAGTAGATAGGACTTTATTGAGACGTAGAAAGCTCCACCACTGTAAAGAGACTCTGTTTCTTTATCTTTTTTGTATGCTACAACATCACATGCGTAGATCTAATACTTTTCTTATGAACTAACACTACATGTAAACCAAACCCAGAACCAACATTTTTATCATTCAAAGTCTAGTTAAGTTAAATCCCTATTATTTCTTATTAATTTCACAGATTTCAGTTATAAAAAATTTTAAAGCTTTGATGAAAAACAAGGAGTTTCACGGTAAAATCTGGGAGGAAATGACTTTTTCAGTAAGAAAATATTAACATAAGCAAAAATGAGAGTAATAATAAACTAGTGTATAGATCTATTCTCATTCAAGCAAATCATTGAACAGCTTGTGAGCATGATTAACAGAGACAGACAGAGATTATAAAAAAATGGTAAAAATTTGTATTTACCAGATCAACAGTCTCGTTCTTGATATCCTCGAGACTCGACATCTCTCAGCTCCTTCACTGAAAACAAAAAAAAACTCAAACGGCGGCGAAGTAGCACTATAAAACGACAGCTATGTCCGCCGTTTCACTCAATCATAAGTTATTCCGGCGGAAGAGAGAGATATGAGAGATTAGGTGGTTCTGTTGCAGAGACGAGAGGAGTCCTCTTTTTATACCACTAAAAACGACGAATTCCTCCGCCGTTTAGTTTCTTGTGGGTTCCACCAATTAGGAGTCTCCATTTGTTACCCTTTATTTCTTTTTCCTTTTTTATTTATTTTTCTTCTGTGTATTTTTATGGCTCTAAACACCTTTGACCGTTGATTAGTACAACTTATTGGCTTTTGATTTTGTTCATTATTATGCTCAATCAAAATCATGTTAATAATCTGTGGGTCCCAATTTTACTAAAATCATGGAGAAAATTTATTCAATTTTGGAAACCAAAGTTTTTTCTACCGTTTACAATTTTCTAATTTTACACCAAATAAAGAGTTGGTGATGATTTTGTATCGTTTATAGTTTTTTTTTTAATTTAATACAAGTATATTTTGGTGTTTATGATTTGTAAGTTATAAATCTGAAAATAATAACAAAAGAAGAAAGTTGCTCATAAGAGAAGTTAATTTGCCATATCTCTCTATTTTAATTAAAAAGATCATAGACCTTGGTGTTTTATTTTTTCCTCATCATGAATCTTTATATGAGGAAAGAAATATTCGGTGAAGGTGTCAAGTGTAGACTGTTTGGTTTTAAAATTAAATTGACGAAGCAACATACTTCTTGCTGCTTAGTCTGTCCTCTTATTAGTTGTTTCCATTGTTTGTTTTTGCCACCTAATAAAAGAGATATGATTTTCTGAATATTTCAACTATAAGGTATTTTTAACAATAAATGTTTTCTAAATGGTTTAGGTCTGTATGTTCTAAATTTGTTTTCGGGTTGCTTTTCTAGGAAATAATTGGTTACTTTGGTTTTGTTTTTACTATTACTTTCTCAACCATAAGAAGACTAAAATTCACTTGTTAATAGCAATATATATATAATAGGGTCTCATTTAGAGAAAAAAATATTTATAACAAAAGCTATACGCCTTGAAGAAGCAGGTGATCTAATTGGTGTGGACGGTAATTAATTTGGGCGTATAACACAATAGAACATGCTACTCAATATGTCGGATTCTGCATTGACTTGGAATCAACTTGAATGGGTTTTACAAGTTTTTGTGATTTTGTGGAATATTTTAACTTATTGTGCCTCTTTTTTTTTTTTTGGTACCCTTAACGGTGTTTATGAAAAAATTGGCCCTTCCAATGTGCCTCATGGCAAGGTCAGCAAAGGGAACGATGTCACATGTTGTGGATGGTATTTTATATAATTTCAAAAAATAATTGAATAAATACCATAGTGTTAATTAAATTTGTTCCCTGTGAAGATAAACTGAGAAATTGACTTTTGATCAATGATGGGTCCCCCAATAATACAAGTTCATCATTTCCACCTCCTTAACGTTTTAACTTCTTTTCCCAGGATTCATCTTCCTTTTTCTTGTCAAAAGATTAATTATGCAAGACTGTATGAGAGTATGCGCTAGATGATTATATTTTACTCTTTTATTTGCAGAATGATAGATGAAAAATAGTGAATAACTTGGGTATGTTTACCGTGGATGTTCTTAAAATAACATCGAATCTGAGTGTAGTATTTATACAAATTTCATATTGTTCTTTTACAATTTTGCAACTTAGATTTTGCCAATATTCTTAGAAAATTTGTTTATCTAGTAAATAAGTTCAATATTAATTTTACAGCTAAAGTCTGAAACTTTTAAAATGTATATATATATATATATATATATAATCTTCTGGTTGACTTATATAAAAATGACGTCTATTTTTTTCATTCATATAAAAAGGAAACAAATTATGTTGATGATGTAATGTAAATTGTTTTTATTTATATTGGAGCATGAAATTTCAAATAGTTTAGTCAATTATTTGTTTTCTAGCTACTAACATTTTCTTGTTTGTCCTTTTTTTTTTTGTAATCGGAAACTCTCTCTGGCTATCTCTAATCCTCTAATTTTCCATCCAATTTCATCAACATGAATTTTCAGACCTAAGAATAATTTTGATAAAAGTCATGAAAGCAACCTTTAAATTTTAAGAGCCTAAGAAGTTGCTGTAAAAGTTGTGGTGTGGTGTTTAATCTAAGTATTTCATTTGTTATGTGAATTAATATATATTTTAGTTGAAAGGGAGAATATATAGTGTTGTAAACAAAAAAATCTTAAGTAATTGATATGTTTTTTGTTATGAAAAAATCGATGTTGTTAATTTAGAAATGCATTTAAAATATGTATAGTTTGCCTAAATAAAATTATTGTATAATGATATTTATAGAAATAGAAAAAAGGTATGTATTCAGCTACGGAAATATATCGTCTGTTACGGAAACATAGAAAAGAATCAAAGATCGTCACTCAGACAAACATTAAATCTAAGATATGTTTATACACACTATGTATTTTTATACACTAATATTCTTAAGAAAATCTGAATAGCCAGAGATCATATAACTACTCGACTACTAGTACTGAATAATCAGGGAGGTTACAGTCGCATAAGTACATTATTGAAAACTCATTTTGTTGACCTCTTTTAGAACAAATTTACAACCATTCACTTTTTTTCTTTCAAAAGTTGCCCTTTCATTTAAGTTAAAAGTCTTTATTTTGACTTGGTATATTCTTATTTTCAGTTTTTCTTCGACTTATTTATAACCTGCATTGACAAACAAAATACACATTAATAATTTTGTATATACTAGAGCTTGACTTCATTACAGATTAGAATCACTATATGTATTTATATATATATACAAGTATTAAATAAGGATCTCTATTATGTAGCAACGTGTATAGCCGATTATTTGTCTTTAACTACATCACCTCTATAGATATAATTTTTAATTCCTAATTAACCTCACATTAAATCATGGAACCCATATTCTAGGGTGGCGATAATTCTAAAAAAAAATTATAAGTAATTAATTATACTGTGAAAATTAATTGATTCAAATGATAATGAGAAGATACCGTGGACTATGAGCTTGCAATCACGCTTGTTATTAGACCACTGGTCTTAGAAATAGTCTTCAAAAATCAAAATCAACACTAACATAAATGTGTAGTTTAGAATAAGATTAGTTAGATCTGTATGGTTTTTGCTGTTGTTTTGTGATTCTTCAAACTTATCAATTTAAAAGAAAATCTACAAGTTTTCAGTAAAACTTTTTATTTTAATGAAATTCATTCATTTTATTCTACGATTTCTTTTATGTTTTCTACGGTTTAAAATATTACTATATAGATTATAGATTGTCAGGAGATATAAAAGAAAACAAAATATAATACATAGGTATAGTTTTGGAATCTTTTTATGCATTTGACAATTTTTTCATCAGCTATATATAAAGTTCTTGAATTCCCAGAAATATCACTATCATAAAGGTGATGTTAAAACTGTGGTTGTATTTTTATGTAACACATCATGATTCTATAATCATTACCAATAGTCATGGTTTTGAAAATCGGATCAGATCGGCCAGTCGGACCGGATTGGTCGGTTAAACTAGATTGGCCAGTCAGACTAGATTGACTGGTCGGACCAGATCGACCAATAGAATCAGATCAATTGGGAACCGGCCACCTAGTCGATTCTGCTTTGAAGTAAAACTCGGATTTAACTAAAACCGATAAAATCGGTGATTCGATTCAACATTAAAATCTAGTTCATAAAAATTAAATTATATTTTTAATTAATTAGATATTTTGAGTTAAAATTTAAACCATAATTTAAAGTCACTTTTTTTTTTAATTTTAGTTCTATTTTATAATTTTAATAGAAATCAATTGACTAAAATTTTGATTTCAACAATTTTTATCACAATTTTCTCCTCTAAAAATTATTTTATATTAAATTTTTTTTAAAAAATCATGTTTGATTTCTTGTTATTATTATTTTTATAAATTTAAATAATCAAACAAAAATAATTTGTTTTCAGTGATATCTCATGTTTTCTTAAGTTTAATATTAGAAATATATATATATATATATAATTAAATATTTAAAAACTTGGTTTGACCAGTTGAACCGGTCCGACCAGCCATCCAATAATACTATCGAGTCGATATCCGATCCGATTTTCAAAACGTTGCTAATAGTCTTATATAGAAATTAGAAACAAAACAAATAGCACACAAAATTTGACGTCTTTATTTAAGACTAAAGAATTTTATTAGTATGTAAGGCCATAAAGTAAAAAAAAAACATATAAATCATTTTCATCATTGACTTACAATATGCGTCGTGATGATGATATCTATTCCAAGTATTTAATAAACTCATAAAATGATGATGATCGAATTAGTTAGTAGCACACTGAATCACGGCAGGAAATTTGAAATCATAACCAATGTTAATGTACATTAGTCTGGAAATTAGAATTTAATGTGCTGAATATTTTAGTTAGCAATTAAGGTTAATACTCCGCAGACAGGAGATGATTAGAAACAAAATTTACGCTAAGTATCCTTCTTATTGATTTGAAATGAATCGAATATCTGTATTTGAACGTTTTTAATGAGACTGATGTTTTTAATAATTTTCAAATATCTGTAAACAGTCCAACAAATTCAAATCTACATACTTCAATTTTTTTTCGAAAAGTAAACATATTAAGACGTACCCAGAAAATCCTGCACCATGTACGGCCTCACATGCCGCCCTGAGACTCGAGATAATCAAAAGGTTAGTTACTTGTTCCTTTCTTAGTAGTACTATTCTTCATCTTGTCCTTTTTTTCTTCTTCTAAATATACTTCTGCTTAGCAGAAAGGAACGTTTAAATTTTTCAATAAAGCCAATCTCTTGGATCAAGAAATTCCAAAACTGGTATACAATTGTTTATGAAGATTTTAAAATTTTACATTTATTTCTCTGAACCTGCATTGGTCAAGTGACATGAGTATTTACTCATAAAGACATTCCTTAAATTTAAAGTCACTGAATTAAAATACATTTCCTTTCCCACTTGATTTCTTGATTGCTAGTACTTTTCTCTACTAAAATGTCATTGTTCATATAGAAAAAAAGAACAAAATATCTTTCTTTGAAATTTTTTTATGGCATGTTCAACTTGGACCCAACAGTTTTAGCCGTTACATGCAAAAATAAATATTTAAATATATGTTTGGGATCAATGCAAACAATAACTTGCTCTGAAATTTTGTCCGAGGGAAATTCGGAATTTTATACCAGAAAATGTACTTGTCTGCAAAAATAACAGTATTATAATATTTTTTTGGAATAAGCGAGTACTCTCTTATAAATTTTAACTAACGTTATATCAGACAAGAGTATTATCATTTTATAGTTTTATCTTAAAGCATCTAAAAATGAGCTAACATTGGATGTATATAACTTTTTAGATATCTAAGCAAACTTTGCTATTATTAACTCCCAAAAACATAGACTAGGGAGTTACATATCTCTTATGTCAAAATTAGCAGGCAAATATGTCCATTTTCGATTACGAAATCAGCTTTAACCAATCGATACCCTTGGTCACAACTCTTTTCAACGGTCCTATCAGTAAAGAAAAATAGGCTTTTTGATTTATTTTTATTTTTGTTAGTATTGTCTTTTCAAACATGATCCGTTACTTTTATTTATTTATTTATTCTGTCCAAAATATTTTTAAAACTCCAGTTTGTATATTCCGTTAAAGATTCCAACGCCGTGAAATTATTGTTGTAATAACCGGCGTGGATTTGCCATTGGATGCCGTGCTGCGTTTAAATGAGAAAACAAGTGGTGGCGAAGGGTCTTCACCTAATCTAACGGGACCGTTAACGAAGACAGAATCTAATGGCTGCTTTAAGGATCTGTCATTTTTACATAAAACATCCAATCATTCGTGACCACGTGTACGGTCTACTTACAAAATAGTAATTGCAACTGCTTCTCAGCTTCTCTGTTTCGGATAAAATCTAAATCCATTGAATCTCGTGATGTGTGAATCCCACTTGAACCAACCTTTTTATTTCTTCCTCTTTTTTATTGCTCGGTCGAAAAGCTTAAACTGAAGAAACAAAATTTGCAACTTAACATTAAACTTTTTACCACCAAATTTTATTACTATTAACTAAACAAACTCAAAACTCAAAACAAAACAAAACGTGTTGCATTAGGCAATGGTATGTGAAGCATCTTCATATTTTAACCAACTAGAAGTCTAGCAGCCTCAATAATGAGATTTCAGTTTTTTCACGATCATGAGGTTGAATACATAATTACTAACGGTTTGACCACAAAATATAATTTTTGACTTCTCTAAATATTGGGGAGAAATGAAATTATGTCGACATGAACTTGAGTTGACTTTAAGTTATTCAATGGATTTTAATAGTACGTATGCAAATAGTAAGGGTTAAAATAGAATAGGAACGGGATAAATTTGAGAATCACGATCCGAGTTTCGTTCTGTACTAAAAAAAACTGATGAAGCCTAAAAAATGTCTTCCTAACACGTATATATATACATATCAGTGTGTGTGTTTAAAGATATATAAGAAAAAAACGAAGCCAAGTTTTGAGAAGATGGCTCATTGAGGTGATGAAAGACATAATTAGACAGATTATATTAGAAAAATATAAACCCGTTTGTCCCATCTTTTGGCTTTATGTAAAAGACCAAGGCATATGCCGTATATGTATAACCTTAACTTAAATATGAAAAAGAAGACGAAAAAAGTATAACCTTAATTTTATTCTTTATATGAGTGTGTTTGTGTATTTATGTTGTATTATCTATACGTATGTATCTATGATTATATACTAATAATTTATGCTGGTTTTTTTCTTTCTTTTTGAGAATATTTAAATTGCTGAATAGGATTCCATTAATATGATGACACATCTACATATATACAATCAGTTTATAGCCTAATCTGTATTTTTTTTTATGTGCAATAGCATACGAATATATAAAGAAGAATATTGTCTAATTGATTCCTTCAATGCATAATAAGTAATTATGTTAAACATAATATTACATATCAAGCAAACCTGTGACTTGTGAGAGTTTAAGTTTAACAAGATTCTAGAATATCAGATAAAAACATTTAGTTGTTGTGTCAACCTATAAGTTTAAACTAGATAAAAATATATTTTGTCGAGAAAATAATTTTTTTAAGCACACATACTGTTTTTTGTTTCTCTTGCTGTTGGAGTTTACGAAATCTAGTGCACGTATTGATTAACTTACGACTATATTGATACAAGATTTGGAAACGAGAGTATGCCAAAAGTTAACCGATCAAGGCGGTAAGAAAAGAATTAGGTGAAATAGTGAATATTTATACTATTGAACATTTTGTGAAACACGTGATTTTTCACTTTTCACACCTTATAATTATCGGTCAACCAAAAAGACTTTTTCACCATTTACATTTCTAATTCTAATCATACTCAAAGTTACACAACTGCGTGAACGTATTCGAATAAGTCAACAGCCCACAAGTGGACGGTCAACCAAAGAGACTCATGATGTTGAACTCACAACTCAATGCGAGGAAAATGAAATAAAGTAGGGAAATTTGTAAAAACTTGAATATAAAACCAAAAAGATGTTATTACAAGAAACTGATCTACCTAACCTCTTCACATATGTATACTCATAATATTAGCTGAGCCGAAATTAACTTTTATCGTACGAATCGTACTCTTAAGGAATATATAGTAATAGTTTGGGTTTAACTCCATTAATACTAATAAAATTTGGAATTTTAATTTTCAGGAGGGTTGGTGACTTTTGGACCGTTTGTGTCTTTTGGTCAGCCAATCAACACACATGGATTAAATGCATGTGGATCCACATATATATATATGCATATGGACATAAATTTCATTAAATTTCTTTCTTACAGAGAGACCAAATTGTGGAAGTTACTTGTGGTGCTGGCTTTTTTATCATTTGACAATGATTCAAAAATTAATTTTATAAAAAAACACTATAATTGTCCGTAATGATCTTTCTAAACTGACAATCACAGGTTGGTTAAACTAATATTAGTAACTAATAATAATTCAATATGTTTCAAGGTACATCATCTTGTCTTGGATCTTTTAATAATTGTATTGTAAAATAATACACCGTCACTCGGATAACGAGTTTCCTCCTCATGCCGTGTCTGACGCAGCAAGTTGCAGTTCCTCGTCACACATGTACTTGGACAGGAGAGACCGGAGAGTTTAAATCCGATGTAAACCAAATTAAGTCACCTAAACCGGAATCGAAACCAAATGATTTTTTTTTAAGTAAATCGATTAGAGTTTATTTTGAGACCAGATAAACCGAATCTAAACCAAATATAGTTGATTAGAAAAATACCAAATCAAACTGCAGAAACCATACAGTAAAACTCCTCCACATGGAACACGCCTTAAAGAGTAAAAACCCATGAGGCATGTTCTAAAGAAAGCCCAAATATGTACAGTATTGCAATTGCAATATGAAGTTCTTCTCGAACTCTTGTAAATAAACATGGCATGGATTAGCTAAGCAAGCAAATATATTTATTTTATTTTTAACTTTATCTGTATGCATCATCATTTTGCATAATTATATTATATTTTATATGATTTATTTATTTTTAATGAAAAAGAAAACATTTTCCCTGAGCCAGGAAACTCGACAATATGCATGGTCCCCGCATTTGCTTTGCTAAATCAAAAGCTTATTATTTCATGGCTCTAGTATTCGAAGAAATAAATCGATTTGTAGTCTTAAAATAAGTTTTTGCCTCTGTAACAAATACACGAACAGTTAATACTTTCGCAAGTGTAGAGCAACAACGTGAGGAGTACAGAAGAGAAAGTGTATTATCATAGTAATCCATTTTAGGAGGTTTTAGCTCTGTAGGCTAAATTTTCTCTCTTGATTCGTAATGATGAATGACGCTGCTATGGTGCAATACAATTCCGGCGAGATGTATGTGACTCTATGATTAATTTCATATTGTGGCCACATAAGAAAACTCGTAAAATTCATTGCAAGTATAACTTAATATTTTTTGAATAGATTCTAGTATATAGAGATGGTCAAGACTCAAGTATACATTATGAAATATTCAAATAGAAATAGACATATTTTCATATTTGAAAACGACATACTAAAAGATTTGATCAAGGAGATTTCCCAATGATCGACATGTTCACATGTACATGTGGTATGTACGGATAAAGATATAAAGACATTTTGGGCAAAATGAAATTAAATACAGCGAAGGGCCTAACACTTATATGTACAATTATTGTATATATATATCCACAAGGGCACTAGACACAAAGGGACAACTCTATCTAGAATACAGTTTGGCACTACCACTGGACCTAATTTTATTCGTGTTCTCGTAATAATTTATCTACAGCTTTTTTCAATTTCAATTATGTTATGTTTATTTATTTTTATTTTTAAATTTCAATGTTAGGTTTTAGTTATTTAATATTTTAGTGATAAGTGTGGTATCATGCATGTGTTTTCTTTTTGAATTTATTAGGTGGCCATGCTTGTGCATCTGCTTATCAACACCCCACTTTCTCTATTCACATTCCATCAAATATTAAAACCTTTTTTTATTAGTTTTAAATTTTCCTTTTATTCTAACATCTTCTCCCCTTTTATCTAATTGTAAAATGATCTTTGAGAGTCGAAGATATATTACGATGGAATTTGTCTGCAAAATCTTGATATATCAGTTAAAAACAAAGCGTAAGTGTAACTAAACATCTTAAGTTTGAATGTTGCAATTTGGTGTTTTTTTTTTTGTTATCAGTTGTATACAACTGTTGTATTGACTAAATATTGAGGTTTACTTTTTTAGTAGGGAGATTTTAACTTCGTTATATCAATCTCTACGTGCACCCTCCTCCCATTTTTGGAAAGTTTTATTTACCTAAACGTTTCAATCAATTAGCGGAAAAAGAAAGAAGACGAATAATCAATCATTCAAAAGTGAAATGCGATAGTGCTATTACGTGTATATAAAGCTTCATAAAACTGGGAATGTATTACTAAAAATTATCTTAGACTCGATAAAATAAAACTTTGTATAGATTCTTCGGAACGCATATTTTGATCAAAGAAATATATATCAATATATGTACCAAAGGAATAAAGCGTAATCCGTACAATCACGGAAATAATCAGTATTTAATTATAATGTTTAGTGAGATGGATAACACTTCAATTAAGAATAAGCATATCATCTTTTTCACTTTTAGTTTAAAAATTGTATCTCTTTATCTAGAAATCTTTGCTTTTGTCCCCGCTGAATTTTTAAAGCTCATGAGAATATGACTAAATATGAAAAGTTAACAGTATATATGAAAACAAACCAAATCAATGTAAAAAAGGATCATAGCACTAATTAAATGATGCAAATCTATCATATTATTTGTAAAGATATCAACTAACATTTGTACGTTGAGAGATACGGTAGTCTGACCCCTGGTGATTTGAAAACTCATCATTTTAGTGCTATAGATTGGAGCTTCAAAGAAATGAATTAGAAAATGACCCCAAAACAAAATGACAATTTTTATCAACAAAATAATTATATGAAATGTTTACAGAGATTGGCACTAAAACTAAGAACTGTGGACTATGGAGCATGTCAGCATGCTGAGAAAAATGTTTTCGGGTTAAATTCTTTGATTATAATCAGACATGGCCATTTTGTGTCCGTTTCTTACTTTTGCAACCTTTTAAAAATAATTATGGGTTGGGTTTTATTTTGTAGTTTTCTGTTTAGTTTTACACTTTTATTTGTTCAGTTAGTTTTTTTGTTGGTCTTGATAAAAAAGATTCTCTGAAATCACAAATGCTTTTCAAAGGTTTTTAAGAGAGGAATAAACCCAACATGCCTTTATCCATTTTCCCAACATTCAATGAACCAGCTTTCTTCATCTTCTTAATCTTTTCCCTCCATCTCCTTTTTCTTTTCAGTCCCATGATCAATTATTATTTGTACACTTCTATTCATGGTACTAAGTAGTGGAAACTTGGAATCACAATTATCTCTTCTTTTTTTTTTCAATATTGAATCAAGTAGTGTAAATAGTATACCGTATGTACCAATGAGTCAATGACCAAGTTTGTAAAGTCAACAAAACAATTGTCAGTTTAGATCTTATTGGGCTGTAACGCCCATATAGAAGCCAAACAATTGTAGAAAAATGTTGAATCATTAGAGTTTGATTCTTTTCTATTTTTTCTTGGTCAAACATATGTCCTCAATCACTCTAGTCATAATCGAGAGGTATGAAATAATTTACGATTGAGAATAACTCATACTATAACATGGCTTTGCTAAAACTCGTCGACGTCGTCATATACGATTATGATCTTGATCAAAAATGAATTTCGGTTATCCACTTTTGTAGAGTTTGGTACAAACTGAATAAGCAGCTAGCTACTCATTTTCTATATCGTCTTAACTAATTGAGCCCCTCTACAAAATCCTTAACTCATGTAGCGTAAAACTTAAGAGAAGAATCAAACGAAAAACCCTAGATGAGACAAGAAAATTTTAAAACAATCCTCAAACAGAAAGAAAGAAAATACAAACTAAGGAATTAAGCCATGTCAGCTTCTGCACTAAGGCCATATATAAGATATGTCAAGAGATCTGCACCCTCAGATTGATGACAATAATCATGAAGTAAATACCCATAAATCACCTTGAAGCTTGTTCCGCAAGTCACCGTATGGGTAGCCCCTATGATTTTTCCATCTGGCCCAAAGCTGAACATAATCTCGAGATTTCTCTTGTAGGAAAAAAGACCGATCCATGTAATTGGTAGATGTCCTAAGAGGGTATTTCTCTTCTGCTTCGAGTAGCCATCCTCGAACCATCCCTCTTAAAATATCGAAATAGTCAATCTCTAACTCATGTGGGTTGATTTGCTTTTCGTTGACAAACGGATCTCTCCAATAAATATTTCTTCTTTTGGTTAAAAGATCTAACTTAAACTCTACCGTCGATTAGGCAGAGGATTAAATTTAGTAGATTTTATGATTATTAAGCGGTCATTAGGCGGATTAAGCGGTCATTAGGCGGATTTAATAAATATAATCAAATATAATTTTCTAAAAAAATTATTTTTAAAAATATTTAAAATTATAAAAAAACATTCTTATTTAAAATTTTAAAATATATTTTTATCCATCTTAAAAAGTTTTAAAATAAAAGATATGATTCTTCTTTTTCTAAAATAAAAACAATTATGACTCATCATTTTCAAAAGAAAATTAGTAAATTTTAAATTCAAACTTAAAATAGTATTTAATATGAAAATTTAAATTCATCTACTCTATAATTTCACTATGTTATATTATAATTTGTTATATATATATATATATAGTTTTTATTACAAAATCGCCTAAACCACCTAAAATCGCCTAGGTCCCGACTAAGCGTTTTAAACGCTACGTGGAGAGTCACCGCCCGTTTTTAGGCGGAGGGTCACCGCCTGCTTAGCACGTAGCACTTTCTTAAACCTTGATCAAAAGTATCGATTTCTTCTAGATTTCCTTTTATTTTTCTTTTAAAATCTTTTTCACATATTGTAATCTAACAGAATTCCGTTCAACCTATAACTTATCGGCATAAAAATCAAAATTTTATGAAAAAAAAAAAAATATCGGCATAATACTCTCGCCTAAGAAGAGACTCAAAACTTTTTTTTAAAGTAATCCCCGTTTAATACACACTAATGTCATATTTGCACGACGTTGATGATATAATCATAGAACAAAGTACGTTACCAGAGAATCTAACCTTCTATCCTTTGTAAGAAAATTACCTAAGTCCCCAAATTTTTTAAATCTCTAATTTGAAATGCAATTGGTTTTTTGGTTTCCTTTTTGTTAGCCAAATCATTAAAACCAAAATCTTTCATTCTAAATTTTTATCTAACGTAAGAAAAACAAAAAAAAAGATCAGGGCTTTCGATACTGTCAGTGATTTTTAAAGAAGATGAGTGTTTCAACGAGACGAAGAGACCGAAAATGATTTTTAGAGACAGTCGACGAAGGCCTGATCATGTTGGAGTTTCCTTATTTAACATTCTATTTTTTTTTTCTTGCTTATATTAGGGAATGACACCCAAAAGACATAAAGTAGGAACATAAAATGCATCAAATATAATTCTTAAGTACAACATATAACATACCGATAGGAATTTCAACTAATTCACTTATTCGACCTTTCCTCATTTTTAAACCAACTTAATTATCCTCTACTTTCAACCCACATCTTCCATCTTCCATCTTCCATCTTCCACACATTTTAACCCTTGAACCAAATTATCTTCTAGTTTCCACCCACATCTTCCATCTTCCATCTTCCACACTTTTTAATCCTTGAACCAACTTATCACCTACTTTCAACCCACACCTTCCATGTGCATTCTCTTTTCACTTATCATTTTCTTCAACTTCACAAATCTTTCATTATTTTTTGTATAAAATCTTACCAATACATGTTCTCAAATCACATCATATCTTAAACGACTCTATATATTTTATCAAAAAAACGACTCTATATATCTATCCAAATAAAAATCTTAATGAGTTTTCTTGTTCTCCTATTCCTTCCCTTTTTAATAAATGCTAAACAAACAAAAAAACACAAATGTATCTTCCTCTTGTACACGTCCATAGTGCAAACTCTTTTGATGAAAATGTTCGGAGTTTATTCCTAACAAATAGGTCCCCTAGAACTAAGTTTGCTGATCAATCAAAATACTGAAGATATTGATGAAGATTAGAATATCATCATCGGGGCTATAGCTATGCACGGCTATAACATAGGTACAACCTTAAACAAAAACAGTTTACTTTCAAAAACAAAAATGTAATATGTTATAGCCTTGCATAGCTATAGCTCCAATGATGATATTCTGATCTTCATCAATATCTTCAGTATTTTGATTGATCAGCATACATAGAGTTCTAGGGGACCCATTTGTTACCAGTAAACTCCGAACATTTACGCTCAACTCAGCTCCTCCAGCAAATATGAAACCAATATCAAGGTTATTTGGTATTTTTTCAACATCTATTTTGTAGCATAGCAATGAGTCATATCAACTACATCTTAATCTTACAGTTTCGTAAAAGTTAATAACATGATTATGAAAAAACCAAGGCTTCCAAGTCTAAAGATGTCGGCTTTGTTGAACATAACCATACTACTGTGTCCAGACCCAATAGGCTATATGTTAAGTTTTAGGAAATTATTGCTCTTTAGGCTTTACTTTTATATATATTGATGCCTAAAACAAGGGCTTCATGGGTTTTAGGCTTTTAGTTCAGGAAACGGCCTTGACTGTGTCTATCAGATGCAAACTTTGAAGCAATTTACTATGCTAGAAATGTCATGGTTACTTACTGAAAAGTGAAAAGGATACATCAGAAGAAGAAACATCAATCCAAGAAATTTATATAAATCTTTGAAACTCAAATTTGTTTTTTTTATAAAGCAAAAAAATAAAAGCCCTAGACGAAATAATTAGAAAACTTAAAAAATGTAAGGACTTCAACGAAGCTTTAGCGACTACTCAGGCCATGTATCATGTAGATCAAGGGATTTGTGGCTTCAATTTCAGGAAAAGTACCAACTTGGTGTGGCCACAATACACATATCTTGGTCCGCAAGTCAACGTATGGGTATTCCGGATGATCCTTCCACTTATTCCATTGCCGAAAATAAGTTTGAGCTTTGTCTTGTAGGAAAAAGGATCTGTCCAAACAACCTTTGTTGTTGACACTTTTCCAAATGGGGTATCTCTCGTCTGCTTCACGTTGCCATCCTTCAATCATCTCTTTGAAAAAAACTGGTATAGTCAATGTTTGATACATACACATCTTGATCTCGATTGTTTTTTTTTTCCTTGGAATCCTGATCTGGAATATGTTTTTCAATGAAATATTTTTATCAAAAAGAAGAGGATGATGAGTTTTATGGCAAAAGATATAGTTGGAGACATCATCAACAAGAATATTTCGTTTTTCTTCTTGATTCTGTTTTTTTCTGGTTTGTGTTTATGAGTTCATATATAATTTATAATAGAGAACCTTTCGCCCACTCCTTTTAATTTATTTTGGAATTAAGGTTCTACCATTCTATTTCTTAAGCCCCTCTTCGTAAATTATTTTTTGACGGAGATAATGATAAAGAAAATACGATATTGCTACCCAAAAAAAACAGAACTAAAATAAGATACGTAGTATCTGATCACTTCTCTTGAAATATTTCGACATCAGATTTTTTGAAACGACTAGACAACTTAAATATATTATTATCAAATGAAATTTATATTAAGCTCTGAAATTCAAAATAAATAAAAAAGCGAAAAATAAAAGCCCTACGACGAAATAATTAGAAAACTTAAACAGTGTAACTTGTAAGGACTTCGATCTAGGATTTTCCAATTCATCAGACTTAGCTTAATTTGCTCTTTTAAGAGACGACGAGACCGAAAATGATTTTTAGAGACAGTCGACAAAGGTGGCCTGATCATGTTGGATTTTCCTTATTTAAGATTCTATCTTTCTTTTTTTCTTGCTTATATTTTGGGGAATGACAGTATGACACCCAAAGGACATAAAGTAGGAACATAAAATGCATCAAATATAACTCTAAAGTACAACATATAACATACCAATAGGAATTTCAACTAATTCACTTCTTCTAACTTTCCTCACTCTTTTTAAACCAACTTAATTATCCTCTACTTTCAACCCACATCTTCCATCTTCCACACACTTTAACCCTTGAACCAAATTATCTTCTAGTTTCAACCAACATCTTCCATCTTCCACACATTTTAACCCTTGAACCAAATTATCTTCTAGTTTCCACCCACATCTTCCATCTTCCACACTTTTTAACCCTTGAACCAACTTATCACCTACTTTCAACCCACACCTTCCATGTGCATTCTATTTTCACTTATCATTTTCTTCAACTTCACAAATATTTCATTAATTTTTGTATAAAATCTTACCAATACTTGTTCTCAAAACCGAATAGGATTAGGGCTAGATCTACTCTTGGTATTTTGTTATAAATATATTTTCTAGGGCTTTTGTAAGAATCATCTTTGCTTTGAAAATCAATAGAGAAACTTAAAAAAAAAAAAAAAAAAAAACTCCAACTTCCCCTATAAGAATCAAGCTCTCTTTCTCTTTTTCTACTATGGCTATGGCAAGAAACCTCATACTCGCTGTCGTCTGTCTATTCTCCTTCATCGGTTTTATCTCTACCTTTGATTTAGGTACACGAACGGTGGATCAGACTACCGATGCCATTATTAATGCTTTGTCTAACAGCAGCTTTGATGACTGGTCGCTATCGTTACCAACGATTATATTCTCGGCAAAACTTTGCCATCGACTTTGTTCATTCCTTTATCAGGAAATGTTCACGGCGGTGACCCACGTAATGTTACCGCATATCATATAGTCCCAGAACGTCTCCGTTTCGATGAACTCGTCGCCAAAAAAGATGGAACTCTGCTGCCTACTCTTCTTCCAGGATTCCACATTATTCTTTCGAATTCATCTAGAGGTTTAACACTAGATGGAGTCCATATTGTCGAACCAGATGTGTTTGTCGATTCTGTCATGGCTATTCATAGAATAGCCTCGCCGCTCAATTTTGGAAAACATGGCAACACTATAGTTGTCCAAGAACAAGTTCAGAATGCCCGGCGTCCCAGATAAGCCCAACAAGTCTTGAGATCGATCTGTAGAACATAGATAATGTTCTTTAACCCTCTTTTTGTTTTGTTTTTAAAATTTTTACGTTTGTGCTCCATTTTTATTTTCTGTCACATGATTTGGTAAAAATAATAATTATACACGCACACTTCTATGGATGGTACAAGTTCGAAACTTGGAATCATAATTTCCTCTTGATTCAAGTTATTGTCAATAGTATAAATCTCAACATGTAAATCGACTACGTTATATTATTTATATAAATAAAAAAATCGACTACGATCATAGCAAAATGCCTATATATCTTATTGGACTATGAATGCATATTACTTACCGATTTTTATATATATTTCCTCACTCCTTCACCATTAAATCAACGTGTCACCTAGTTTCATATCAAAATTACATATTTTAATGGTGTCACATACTTTAATTCTATTATAAATCCAAAACTTGTTTATTCTTAGTCTACGAGATAATGCAGCTAGAAACAAAAACATTCAGTTGTTTTTTGTATGCATTTGAAGTATCATTTGTTTTTTTGATAAATGTAGACATACCTATCATAATACATAGTTTTTATGACGTTAACAAAAAAAACTATATAGCTTTTTGTTTTGTTTAAATATTTAGCTTCAAGAGAGTGATACTGAATACCTAGGTACTATATAAATCACTACTAAACTTTACTAGTTTTTTTTTTTTTTTGATATACAACTTTTACCAGTTTTTGTTAGATTTAAATGAGTTTTAGTTCTGGGAGAATCGACTGACCTAGACTTCCCATCTTCTATTGCAGCTCTATATATTCAATAGTTCAGTTATAAAATTGTATTTTAATTTGAAGTAGTTGCATAATGCATTGGCTTTGTCGATGATGGGATTAGGATGACGATGATTGTTGACGTAATTAAGTATTTTTATTAGTTTGTTGTATTTGTTATTACCATTTCCGAAATCCCATAATTCCTTACAGTAATGACATTTGACAATAGTTTAAACAAGTATTTATAAACAATAGTTTTAAAATAGCTATAATCTCTAAATCGTTTTCATAACCTACTTCTCTACTTGTATTATAAAATAAATAACATCATCCAGATGTATAATAATTGAGTCTAGTACTAAATTGTAAAATCCATTAAATTAAATAATCCAACAAAACAAACTATTCCGATACTAACATCATTGTTCTTGCATGGAAATGTTCCAATAATGCAAATTTCCCAATAATAATTAGAATAAAGTTTTGAAAATGACTTGAGAAATAAAAAAAACCCGAAAATATCTAATGCCACAACTTCATACAGAATCCAGATGGAACAACCGCAGACGCAACGCTGCTACCGCCACTGGCAGAACGCTTCACCGAAACGCGATCGTCGAAAGTATCAATGAGCTGCTCAGCTAAAGCCATTGGATCATCAATAAACGTATCTATGAATATCTTCACAACCCTAATCTCTTGTGGCGTGGCTTTCAAGCTATACCAAGTCAAAAACTTCTGCCTGAAATTCTTATCAATGTGTCCTGAACATTCAAGCTGTCTTATGATCTTCACACAATGCTCTAATCCACTCTCTGATCCTCCATTCGCTGAATGATCTCCATTGTTACCATTGTCTTTAACCGATTTTTCGATTCTACCTTGACGGTTCTTGATTTCGTCTGACCTGAATGGAGTAATTGGCAAACTCGCCTCTGAGTTGTTTCGGTTACTAGCAAGATTGGTCGTAGTAACCGCCACTGGAGTTTCTGATCCTGATCCTGATCCTGATCCGTTCTTGTCCAAAACAACTTCTTCTCCTTCCTCCTCTAACAACTCAGTCCCTTCAATGTTGTTCTCAATCTGTGCAATGTCTGCCCTTTTCGCAGCGCTTTCCTCAATGGAAGGAGACTCGTTGTTTTTGGATGGCTTCTTTGGGACAATGTAGTCGTTGTTTGACTCAGCTTCAACAGAGGAAGGAGTAGAAGACAATGTGCTGCAATTCGTGAGAGGGCTTTCGCTTCTTTCGACTGCAGAAGAGCAATTCGCTCCTTCTTCAGCGCTGCTACGAGTCAAAACATTGATTTCATCTACGCCCATTTCTCTGGTTCCGCTAAAGGAGACAACTTTGAAGCAATACTCAGAAGCTGGAGCTAATCCAGAGACAACAAATCTTGTGTTTGGAGTAAACAATGTGCAAGTAGATTTCTCCACGTAATCTTTCTCTGTGACCTTACGATGCCAAATACTGTAATGAACGATGTTTGGTGGTGAAGGCATTTCATTAGAGACGAGAACTACTGTGAGTGAAGTCGCGTTAACATCCTCGAATCTGATCTTGGTTGATCCAGTGGTTGCTGTATCTGCAGAGATCTCATTGCTCAATACATAAGAACAATCTACGAGACAAAATCAGAGAATCAACAATATGGAACATAACTCAACATTATTATTAACTCAAGTCATTGAAGGGTTATAGATATTTCTGACCTTGATGCATCTTGGAGCCTCGAGGTGAAGGTAACGTAGCAACATTACGAGGCGTAGTTTCTAGAGATTCAAGAGCAGAAGAGCAAAGTTTCTGCACATCAGGTCCTGATTGAAGTCTGTTTACAATTCCTCTACCCATTTTCATAGGGAGACCAGTGAGAGGACCCACATCAGCTTCCAGACTCTTCACAGCTTCATCCACAAACTCACTAAGTTTTCTATAATTAGTTGAGCCCTTCAAAAGCTTCTGGACTAAGAAAAGACGGTAACAAAGTTCATCTACTCTTCTGGTTTCTTTAGAAATCGTCATTTGCTTCTTTAAACATTCAAGCAAACTGTTCTTTTTACCACAAGAGACACAATAGAAGCAGCAGCATCCTTTACTTTGCTTGTCTTTCTCAAGACCGGATTTTTCAGTCTTGAAAGCGCATTCAAGATGGAAAGAGAATCCGCAAGACTCATCCTCAAATGGAGGATCTGAGCTACATGTTAACCAGAGACTAGGATCCTTGTTATCATCATACTTACGACAGATGCAACAAGAACACCTTCTGCAAAACGAGTCTTCTTGTCTCAGTATAGCCCTGCAAGCCAAATTCTTGCAGTAGATAGTACTCTCACCTGACCAAATTCTATTTTCGGGTTAGTATGCAACCAAAAGCTTATAACTTTGAACCAAAGAAAGAAGATTTTTTCACCTTTAGTATTAACAGAGTTGCAGCTCCCAGAGGCATTGTTGTTGCTAGTTGGAACCACATAACGAGAAGGATTATCGACTTTTCTTTGTCTCTTTGTGTTTCTCTGAATAGGCAAACAATCAGAATCTCTCTTCTTCGCTTCACACTCTCCAGATTTTTTCTCGGATATGATTTTCAAAAGAGTCTCAATGATCTTGACTTTGGTCAAGCCAGTGTATTTCCGTTCTTTTCCCATTTCTGCACATAAGATCTGTAGAATCTCTTGGCGGCTCCATGCCTGCAAGACTTCAGTAGCTAGATGTGATTGCTTCGACAGTTCATAAACAAGCTGTCTCTTCTCCTCCACACTCATTTCATTGCATTTCGATGAGTCACCTGCAGCTCCTGTATACAGGAGAAAGTGATTTTGGGATTACAATTTTGACTCAAAAGTGAAGACAATGGAGAACAATGTCAAAACCAGAAACACACAAACTTTCTATCTGTCACTTCAACAACCACAAAAGGACAACAATGTTGGATCAACCAGAGCGTGACTGAGTCAGAGAGAAACAACACAACATGACAAAGCAAAGATCTTGTTCTTTAGGATGCAATTGGAGATGGACCAAGAAGAAGGATCAGAGATCAAAGAATAAGTCTAAGGTAAGAGAATCAAAGCATGATTCTTTCAACATTCATCAATTCAGTAGTGACATCTCATGGAATCTTATTCTCTATGCAGAAGGAAAGTCTATTGACGCACGATTAAACAAAAAAAAAAAAACACAATTCACCAAACCAATGATAGTGGGAAAATAAACAAAGAATATGGAGTTAGAACCAATCAACAAAAAAAGTGAAAGACCCACCATTCAGAATCACCAATTATGAAAACATAAACTCATAATAGAAATAGAAAACTCAAAACAAAACAAAAAAGATGAAAATCTAAGAACCCATTCATCTTTATAGCAAATTAGTAACAAGTCATATTCATGAAGAAGAAGAACAAAAAAACATAAAGTCTCCAACTTTCAAATAATTTGAATAAAATAAAAATATAAAGACACACAAATTTGAACCATCCAAATCAGCATCCAAAGCTTTTTCATTCATCATTCATCAGCTAAAAACAAAAAGAAGTAATAATATAGTATACATATTTAAACTTTGAAACATTGTATAGGGAAAAACAAAGAGACACGAAAATCGATAAATCTTAATAAGCAACCAATGAATCCAAAAGTTGAATAATAATAATACCATCGTGTGAAGAATCCATGAGCGACAGAACTGTAGCGAACTAATCAAACCCACATTATCAGAATCTTCAAATCCTGCGATGTGAAGGAAAACATAAAAAAAAATTAGGTAAACATTGAAAAAAAATCAAAACTTTTTGGGTTTTGAGATAAAACAGAGAAAGTGAGATTAGACAGAGAGAGAGAGATTGAGAGATCGGGAAAAAAAAAGGAGAAAAGATAAGACAAGAGAGGTTACCCAATAAGGGAAGCTAAGCAAAATCTCGTGGAGCAGAGAAGAGATGAATCGAACGATTTTGTCTCTCTCCCTCTTCGGAAAAGATCCCGGAGCACTGAGAAGCCGGAGAAGAGAGAGAGAGATAGAGTCGTTGAGCAAAGGCTGTGAGAGAGAGAGAGGTTGATAGATAGATAGAAAGAGAGAGAGGATGGGGAACTATGGGAGCTGAGGCCTATGGAGAGATGAGGTGATTCAGTTTATGGTGGGACCCAAAAAGGGTAACTTATTAAGTTTTTTTTGTTTTTTTATTTTTATTTTTTTAACCTTTTTTGTTCACGTTACTTCTGTGATTTCAGTTTGGCGTAACGTTCGTACTTTATACTTACTTTTATTTATTTTATTTTATTTTCGGTTTGTAAGAGTTTTTTTTAACCATAATGAAATTTATAAGATTGATTGGTAAAAAGAAATTATAATAATTTCATGGTAATCAAACTAATTTAAATACAACATAATATAAACATGAGACGCTTATTAATTCGACTTTTAACATATAGAACATCTAATGTTTTAAACTGTCATGATTAAACAATTTTCCAACACATTCAAACCCAGAAAAAGATTTAAAAAATATTCAACACTAAACAATTTTAGCAATCCTTCCGTTCATCATATTGATTTTATAAAAAATTTACATATATTAATTTTAAATAATAATTAGAAAATTGAAGTCCAGATGATATATACCTTGGGATGGAGATATGATTTGTGCAGTTACAGATCAATATATTAAAAAAAATTTGAGCAACTTACCAGATCAATATATTAATAAATTTTGTACATTTTGCTTACAGATCCAATTTTAAGTTAACTCTTCAATTTATAGATGATTATCCAAATGAACTAACAACTATTCATTTTAGTTCACTAAAATCAAATGACAAGTTAACAGTTCAAACAGATAAATTTTAGAAATAATGTATAAAATGAGAGACAAAACTATTATCTATAATCAAATTTTACTTTTTACTATTGTAGCATTGTATAATATATTTTTTAGATTAAAAATATAAAGTTCATCATGTTCGAATCGGTTATTCGTTTTGTTGAAAAAATCATCTTCAAATAAATATCTTAAGAAAATAGACAAAAAAATATTCAGACAAATAAGAATACAAACGCATTGAAATTCTTAGAAACAAAAACAATATATATATATATATATGTATATAACATAATAAGATAATATGTTATCTATTTCAATATATTTGATGTTTTAGTTAAAACCACCAAAAAATTTTAAACTACAATTAAACTAGATTTTTTTGTTTAATTTCTACTTTGAAAACATAATTTAAACAATGCAACCAATGGTATAAAATATTTTGAAGATTAATACTCACACAAGTTAAATATATTTAATATTTACATAGAAACTTCAAAAAAAAAAATTAAATATATAAATAATCTCTAAAACATCTAATATAATGGAATATATAGATGGAATAGTAAAAGAATCAAAATAAAAATAGTTTAACATGATAAGATAGCATATTCCATAAGTAGGAAAATATCAATGTTACAAATTTTAAAATAAACTTTAAATTAAGCGTACAACAAATCACTTGACATATATGGTATCAAGTATCAACAAATAAAATCAATTTTAATTAAACAATATACAATCATTAGATAAGATAAATATGTAATTATACAGTTAAAAGTTGTAAGAACTTTTTATGTATAAGTAATAATCAAGAAGTTAAACAGAAATGCAAAATGATTGACAACAGCCGTCTAAACTATGTACTTAAATCCCTCTAGATCCACTAAATCAAATAATCTAATGCAATCATATATCAAATATTTTTGTAATGTTTGATGAGTGTGTTAATTGTGTATTCGTATACCGTACAGTCGTTCATAACTTCGTATAAACCGTCTTTAAAAAAATTGTCTACTTTTAGTATTTATACACTGTTATCATTCAAAACTTTGATTCATAAATTTGAACATATAAATTTTTGTAACGTGAATACATTTACATGGAAGAAAAAAATAATTTACGATTCACTCCATTTGTTCCTAATTAATGCGGCATTTTTCTTATGGTTTTATTAGAGCACTCATAGAGTCATAGTCATAGACGGAATTCGTTTACACACGTATTAACATATATTGTATCTTCCTAATAAAACAAATAGCATTCTTACGGGCCATTGAAATAGTTCCTTGTATAAATTATGTTCCTTGTACCTTCATTTTTTCCTTTGAATAATCATGTTGCATGTAACACGTGTTAGATTTACATTGGCAAGTCGTATCGAATGGTATACGTGTGCGTGTTATGGGAACATTGGCTATCATCACAAACGGAAAGACTTGGTCTTGTAGGGGAAAACAACATGTGCCGAACACTGTACAACGGCAAAACAAAGTAAAAATAAAAAATTAATTAGTATATTAATCATTTGTCTTTATTTATCAAAATACCGAAATGTTTAAATTTTTTAAAATATACATTTGGATCAGAAGTGGTCTAAAGAAAGATAAACAATCTGGATTCTTTTGGGTCTAGTTCGCTTTTGTCTATATGTAAAAATGATTTTACACGAAGAACGCATCGGACGTAGGAGAAACAACTAACCGTTTATAAGTAATGATATATTTTTTCACGAGAATTAAGTAACACCTAATCTATTTTCCTAGGTTTCTTGTCTACTGAAGGTACGAGACTTCTATTTCTATTCAAATTCAGAATATGGGAATATGGGAATATGGGATATCTGCATAATCTGTATATGTTTGATTACCTAGCATTAGTGTATAATATAACAATAGTATATCTATCATATCTTTTCGTAAATGATACGAAAGAAGCGTAACCAAATAGTATATATCTAGCATCAGTGTATACATTATACATATATAGATCAAGTTATAAAATTTTAGTTATATATTTGATTGATGATGTGAAAATAATATATAACTTGTTTTAACACATAAAAAAACACGATATACATTTTTTTTTTCTTTTTGGTAGCAGTTATATTTACAATTCTTTAAAGTATAAAAGTTTTACGTAAATCCACTTTCGGCAGTTTTCATATTCTTGTTTATGGTTTGTCTATTGTCCAAACAATTGTAAATATTTGTGTCTTAAATTCTACATCTCTTATTCAGTTATTTGTATTTACGTCCGTAACCCATTGAATACCTTATTTTGAATGCCAACAAATTGATTTTAAAGACGAAATATTTGTATATACTATATAGAACATGAATTACTATCTAAAATAAGGTAGAATCTGATAGCAAAGATGATGGATGGAAGATATATAATTAGCAACAAGCATATTGACTATTGTCTATTGACAATATAAATAACTTCCTATTGGAGCTAGAAACGTGTAAGATACATGTAAAGGATTTGGTTACACTTCTTTTGGATCATTTAATTTGTTGTTATTGAATCTCCACCTAACCTAGCTAGCAAGCATCTATGACGTTAGTTAAAGCTTTTGTTACAGATGACATGCATGTTTATATCCAAAAAAATGAGCTTCAATTTTTCTAAAAACAGCGCTTAAGTTTCAGATTAATGACAAATGTGTTATGTAGAGATTATATGATTAACGATCTTCAAAACTTTGTGAAAATTATATGAGTAATTGTACACTAACTTTATATAAAAGTAGCAGCAAAGATAAACAACTAACTGTAGTATAACGACCTCATTTCACCTACCACACATGACAAAAATAAGCCAGATTTTCAATTACATGATTCACGAATAGTAGAAATCCCATTGCTGAAAATCGAAGCGCCCAAGATTTGTTAAGCAATGGCTTTTACGTTCGGCTTCTAGTCGGCAGTTGAAACAACTGTTTTTGGCAACTACATATAGATCCAAAAGATTCTGTAGTTGTATATGCAAAACATACAATCAAAAACAGGTATAAGCTTTGACTAAAATAAAGCTAATAATTATGAACATATACATCATCATCTGTATATGTGGT
This sequence comes from Cardamine flexuosa, assembly GCA_963555745.1. Taxonomy (NCBI): domain Eukaryota; kingdom Viridiplantae; phylum Streptophyta; class Magnoliopsida; order Brassicales; family Brassicaceae; genus Cardamine; species Cardamine flexuosa. The sequence goes on along the minus strand of OY743215.1, from coordinate 3,846,205 downwards.
ATGAATATTTTATGCCGAAGTCGTGCATGGTACATTGTTACGAGCTGGATATGACAAAGAATCTTATATATGCAAGAAAATTGTTAGACTTAAATGGTGGAAGAATTAAATATTGCGGATTGGCAAGTGGTAACATACCATAAAAGAAAAACATTAAAATAGAACAATCAATGTTATCATCTCATGTGGTCCCTAAAGGGTTTTGTTTAGTTGTGAATTGTGATTGCTTTTCCAACAAAAAAAAAAATTCATGAATCATTGCATGGGGTAAGTACGAAAAGAGAAAAATATCGTCTAGTCATTTACATTTCATAATGTGTGATTTTGAATAGTTTAGTCTAACAAATGTTATCATATGTTCAAAAAGGTAGTGAATATAATTTAGTGTTTTAGTCATATCAAAGATCGAGATGTGTGAAATGGTTTATAGCGGATATGTACACAGTGATCGTTATCATAGATTTCATAAGTAGCGTGAGTTTTCGCATAAACCACTAAACAATTAATTTACGTCGGCAGAAATTTGAAAGCGGAAACTGTTTTGAAGAGTGTATAAAATATGATTACAACAAATTATTCACATAATAATCAAAACTTTATCACAAAAGGAGATTATACTTGCAGTTGGGTATATATATGGTCCATCATATCAACATAATCATGTCCCTTGTAGCACTTTTATAGCAATTTAAAGAAACGCACCAACCGAAAAATGTCATACTATAATATATACATATTAAAAGGTCAAGAGTTTCTATATAGCAGCAAAACTGTGGTGAGTTCTTAGTCATCTTCAGCTTATTACTTTTCGACAACAAATCCACTTATGTTATGACACATACACACACACGCAAAGTTGCAACAAAAAGATGGTCGCAAAGGAGATTCTCTATGAGCGGAAAGGAATTATGTTATTCTGGTAATTTCTTTACTAATCTATATTTAAATTATAAATCGGAAATGTAAGCTTCTTCATGTCTTAACGAATCTAAAGAGTGTTTCTGTTTCAAGGCAGACGATGTCATAGCACCAAAATAAGATTTCGGAAACCAATAAGTTTTTTTTTCCGGAGATGTCCAATTAATTTGAAACAATACCACACAAAAATTATATGATCTCTGCGTGATGCACCAAAACCGATCTGGAAACCATAAAACTTGTCTATCAGAGATTTCGAGAATTGGTCTCTCACAGTCTCACTACTAAGTTGTGCAAAAGGTAAGTTTGGTTTTTGTTTCTTCTGACAGGGAAATGTATAAAATAAGGCCTTGCAAATCATCAAGAACTACAATATCAAGGCCTAATTTATCCGGAAAGTTAAGGCCTAATTGGCCCAAAGAACCGATCGTAAGCACGGATGAAAAATACAATAATATGAAGAAAAGTATTATATTAAGATTTGTATCATATTATTTTCATAAATTTTTATAAATTTTTGTTAGATAAAAGGCTTCATAAATTTATATATTTTAAAGTATTTAATCTAAAACTTTAAAGGAACCTTTTTTTTTGGGTCAAAAACTTAAAAAGCTATCATATAAGTTTTCCCCCAAAAGAAAAAAAAGGAACCTACCAAAAGTAGCATGTTAATTAATACGTAAATATTTTTTATTCATATTAGTAAAGTAATTCTACCAGTAAATACTCTTTTAATGTAGATTGTTCACATATATAGAGTTTTCATTAATTTTTGAATATTACTTTATATATATTTAATTTGATTATGGTTAGGATCTGGTGACAAACCTGGAGAAGAAAATGAAAAAAAAGTGGCCTTGGCAAAATTATGAATAAGTATTGGAATTTTTTATATGTTTCTTCATTCAAAGAAAAGTCATTGATGTTTGAGACTATTTTCTAGTGTCCAAGTATTTTCCTTACTTTAAAGGTTCAAACAAAAATGGTAGGCTCAAGTTCAACACACAACTCTTAAAATTGTATGGATGTGGTAGAATCCATGTAAAAATATTTAAATACCTTTTTTATACAGTATAATAAAAATATATTTGGGATCATTTCTGAAAATTTACATGTATTAAGAAGTACTATAAATATTTTTTGTTAAAGAATTTTTGCTTGGCAATACAAAATTAAGTTCGTTGATAAAATATTAAAAATAAAAATAACAGCAAAACTATATGGAAATCAAAATTACATGTTTGATGAGAAAATGGATGAACCAAGCGGTTCAGGGTTGTCCACGTGGGAAGTGCTGGATTCATTGCTCATCAACCTCACTACGTGGGCTTTTTATTGCCTCATTTTGTCGATTTGGGCCCAACATAGCTCCAACCAAGTCTATTGATAAACCATTGATGAGCAATAAACCATTATAGTACAGGAATGTATATAAATAAATGCCCAAAGATATAAATTATGTAAACTGTGATAACAAATTAGTAGTATAGTTTTACAACTTTTTATTCATTTTACTTATATTTTGTTTGAAAATTGTTAAAAGGGAACAAAAGAAATAGACACGGGTGGTGACCATTTGTTCTTGTTTGTGTGGAATCTATTTGGGAGATCTAGAAACTTATTTTGGCGAATCACGATGTTGACATGAAGCTCGATCCAGAAAACACCAAACTGAGTCTGTTGCAAAGATTCGCCGTAATGGTGGCAATTTTGTGGCGAATTATTCTGTGGATCTTAAGTAAACAATTTATTTCTGTTAGGTTATTACGTAATGTTTTTGCAGATTCCGAATGATTAATCTAGATTTTAGTATAAGCTCACTCGAATATAATAAATGAAAAACGTTAGGAAATTATTTTAACCTTATAATTTATTTTATTTTCTAAAATGACATCTTCTATAAACTTAAATAGCTCGACCAAAATATTTGGGGAAATCATCGAACAACTTTGACATGCGAGTGGTTGACCATACGACCACATGTCTGCAGCATGAACCTTCTCACTAGACTTCATATTGTGATTGCCTTGTCTTTTAAATTTAAATGATACATTATTTTATAGTATCTAACGTAACGAAAATAAAATGAGTCAAAGTTCCTTCCATATTTGACCAACCAAGCTTGACCGACTCTAAAGATTCAATGGGTCCAAAGTCCAAACTCATAGTGGTCGAGATATTTGCCTTTAATATAATGATTCCCCTCTTAATTAGATTGAGAAACAATCTCATATATTTTGCATACATAAATCAAGTTACATTCATATTAATTAAAAAAATTCTATTACACGACCGTTACATTCATATTTTTTGTAGTCTCTGGCGTTATGTTTATTAAAATAAGATAAGATTGTATTACTGTATTAAGCTACATCATAATTTAAAAAAATGTCAAAAAATAGATAATAAAACAAGGAGAATCAACGATGGTTAAAAACGAAACGCGTTAGGTCGGTTTGACCGGTCTGGGTTGGTGAGCGCTGGTAAATAATTTCACCATCTCCAATCACACAAACAATTAAAAAAAAAAAACACATTTTAATTAAAATTAAATTAAATTAAATTATATATATAAATGTGTCTTCCTCATTTTATTTGCTTCCTCTCATAGAAGTCTCTCTCTCACCAACACCACACCTAACCAAACCCCTCCGATTCACACCGAGAGAGAGAGAGAGAGAGATCTTCTTCTTCTCCCTTCATCTTCTTCCTCTAAGCCACCACACCTATAACGCCATGTCCTCTTCTGATTCTTCAATCCCTATGAAGGTTTCTCCTTTCGATCTAATGTCTGCAATCATCAAAGGCGAGCCTGTGGTTGTCTCCGACCCAGCTAATGCCTCCGCTTACGAGTCCGTAGCAGCTGAATTATCATCTATGCTCATCGAGAATCGTCAATTCGCTATGATTGTGACAACTTCCATAGCTCTTCTCATTGGTTGTATCGTCATGCTCGTTTGGAGGAGATCCGGTTCTGGGAATTCAAAACGCGTTGAACCTTTTAAGCCTTTGGTGATTAAGCCTCGTGAAGAAGAGATTGATGATGGTCGTAAGAAAGTTACCATCTTTTTCGGTACTCAAACCGGAACTGCTGAAGGTTTTGCTAAGGTGAGGGAGGATTTTGTGATTTTTCGAAAAATTTGAAGATGATTGAAGTTTATTTAATGAGTTTGTTTTTGAAATTAACAGGCTTTAGGAGAAGAAGCTAAAGCGAGATATGATAAGACCAGATTCAAAATCGTTGATTTGGTATATTCCATGATTCCATCAACACTTTTTTAAAGATAAAGTTTGATGCTTTATTTTGCGAAGAGAGTAAAGATCTTAATTTGATCTGGGTTTGATTTGTTAATAGGATGATTACGCGGCTGATGATGAAGAGTACGAGGAGAAATTGAAGAAAGAGGATGTGGCTTTCTTCTTCTTAGCCACGTTAGTTTTTTTTAAGCTCATCTTTTTGTTTGGAATTGGTCTTTGTTTTTTGGTCTTGTGACTGATTTGGTTTTTATGATTTGGATTTAGATATGGAGATGGTGAGCCTACAGATAATGCAGCGAGATTCTACAAATGGTTCACGGAGGTGAGTTTGATTTTGCTTGGCTTACTTGATTAGTTAACTGTAGCGTGTGTTTCTGTTTCTTGTTTCTGAAGTTTGTAACGTATTGTTTACAGGGGAATGACAGAGGAGAAGAATGCTTTAAGAACTTGAAGTACGGTGTGTTTGGATTAGGAAATAGGCAATATGAACATTTTAATAAGGTTTATAATGAATACTCTATTCATTTTTTAATGGGTTCCTTCCTAAGCTTTAGACCAAGCTAATATTCAAATTGTTTTCTTAACTTGTGTTGCAGGTTGCCAAAGTTGTAGATGATATCCTCGTCGAACAAGGTTTGTTTGTTTGTTTATTTATTTCATCTTCACTGTGTTGTATTAGCCTGTGTATTGGTTGCTAACTTCATGAGTGGTTTGTTCAGGTGCACATCGTCTTGTACAAGTTGGTCTTGGGGATGATGATCAGTGTATTGAAGATGACTTCACCGCTTGGTATTTTTACTTTTTCTCTTCTATTGGCTTCTCACGTGCATTGCTGCTTTGGAGATTTTTTGTGGGGCTTAGCTTGCTGCTACCTTTTGCAGGCGAGAAGCATTGTGGCCTGAGCTTGATACATTGCTGAGGGAAGAAGGTGATACAGCTGTTGCAACACCATACACTGCAGCTGTGTTAGAATACAGAGTTTCTATCCTCGACTCTGAAGATGCAAAATGGAATGAGAAAAGCATGGCCAACGGGAACGGTCACATTGTGTTTGATGCTCAACATCCTTACAAGGCAAATGTCGCTGTTAGAAGGGAGCTTCATACTCCTGAGTCTGACCGTTCTTGCACCCATTTGGAATTTGACATTGCCGGAAGTGGACTTACGTGAGTCTTACTGCTATTTAAGAATTTCTACAGAATTCAGAAGGAGATATTCTTGAAGAGTAACATGAATGTATGTTTTGTATCTTGTCTGTCAGGTATGAAACTGGAGATCATGTTGGTGTGCTTAGTGATAATTTAAGCGAAACTGTAGATGAAGCACTTAGATTGCTGGATATGTCACCTGATACTTATTTCTCACTTCACGCTGAAAAAGAAGATGGCACACCAATCAGCAGCTCGCTTCCCCCTCCATTTCCACCTTGCAACTTGAGAACAGCGCTTACACGATATGCATGTGTGTTGAGTTCTCCTAAGAAGGTTGGTTGGATTCATTATCATTTGAGTAATTATAATCAGTTTTGTTTTGTCTCCGTAGATATTCACACTCAATTTTTTCCATGCGTGTTTTCTTGCAGTCCGCTTTAGTTGCTTTGGCTGCTCATGCATCTGATCCTACTGAAGCAGAGCGATTAAAACACCTTGCTTCACCTGCTGGAAAGGTTGTGGCAAAACCTTTTTGTTGGTCTCTGCTCTTCATTTTCCAATTTTCATGTTATCTGACAAAGTGTATATTGTGTCCTTTCATCAACAGGACGAATATTCAAAGTGGGTAGTAGAGAGTCAAAGAAGTCTACTCGAGGTGATGGCTGAGTTTCCTTCAGCAAAGCCGCCACTTGGTGTCTTCTTCGCTGCAGTTGCTCCAAGGTTGCAGCCTAGGTTCTATTCGATATCATCATCTCCCAAGTGAGTACTTCTCATTGTCTTCAAGTGGCCCGTTTGAGACTTTGTAATTTTAGTATATTGAACATTGTCCCGTTTACTTGAGCAGGATTGCTGAAACTAGAATTCACGTCACATGCGCACTGGTTTATGAGAAGATGCCAACCGGCAGAGTTCATAAGGGAGTGTGTTCCACTTGGATGAAGGTAAAGAAACTCCGTAAAATCTGATAGCTTTCTTGCGAACATATCACATTGTAATCTTTTTGCTGTTTGTGCCATTTCTTATCTTGGTGCTTGTTTTTTTGCGTCTTAATCACAGAGTGCTGTGCCTTTTGAGAAGAGTGAAAACTGTTGCTCAGCGCCAATATTTGTTAGGCAATCAAACTTCAAGCTTCCTTCTGATTCTAAGGTACCGATTATCATGATCGGTCCAGGGACTGGATTGGCTCCATTCAGAGGTTTCCTTCAAGAAAGGCTCGCATTGGTAGAATCTGGTGTTGAACTTGGACCATCAGTTTTGTTCTTTGGATGCAGAAACCGTAGAATGGTAAGAAAGCCATTTTCTCAAAACTCAAATCAATCCTATCATCATCGGCTTGTTCAGTTTCTCAAGTCATCTCTTGTTTACAGGATTTCATCTACGAGGAAGAGCTCCAGCGATTTGTTGAGAGCGGTGCACTCGCAGAGCTAAGCGTAGCCTTCTCTCGTGAAGGACCCACCAAAGAATATGTACAGCACAAGATGATGGACAAGGTATGATCTTAATTAACAACCCAAAGCTCAGTTCTTTGTATAGATTGCAGATTCTTGAGCTAACATTTTTTTCGCAATGCAGGCTTCAGATATCTGGAACATGATCTCTCAAGGAGCATATGTATATGTTTGTGGTGACGCCAAAGGCATGGCAAGAGATGTTCACAGAACTCTCCACACAATAGCTCAAGAACAGGTACGTGTTAGACCCAAAACATGTCTTGGTTGAGATTCATTGTCCAAATCACAAACAGACTCTGATGAGTTTTTTCTTTGTCTTGTTCTCAGGGGTCAATGGATTCCACTAAAGCAGAGGGATTTGTAAAGAATCTGCAAATGAGTGGAAGATATTTAAGAGATGTATGGTAACGAAACTGTTGAAGCCCCACACTCACTGTGTACTTTATATATTATATATACACGGCACAGAAATTGCCAAATCATGAGGATCATTATGTTTGTGATCGCAAGAAGAAATGGACCTCTCCTTTTTTTTTTTTTTTTTCATTTTTAATTTCTTTTCATATATTTTGACAATTCTATTTTTTTAACTCTTGTTGTGTATTAGCCCCCACCAAAAGTAAGGAAAAAATTTCATAAGATGTGATGGGGTATTTGTGAACAATTATGTTATATACAAAAGTCAGTACCTTTGGTATGAATTTATTTATGTAGCAGTAAGACTTTGTACTAAAGTCTCCATTTTGGGATGAATACTACTTCAATGTTTAATAAATAGTTATATGTCTCAATAGTTTTCACTTTTCATTACTGTGATTTTCTCCATATAACTAAAGAAGACCAGCCAAAACAAAGTGATAAATGAATTAGAAATAACCATGAATTGAACTGATTGAACTATACAAATTCACAATAGAAATTGGCCAACAATGAAAGGCTAAAAATGGTGATATGTGGCGGTGCTAAGGATGTAAGGGTCAAATGATTGATAATGATATGACGAAGAGAGACATCAAAACCATTAGGCGGAAACTTTCTAGTTCGTTCGGAAGTGAGTTTTAGTGGTTGAGAATATTATTTAAAATACGTATGAAAAGTGAAGAGGAATGGACCAAAGGGTATGGTAATGGTGGGTAGGCACGCACGTATATAGGTGAGGAGGATGTAGATATGATGAATTAGGCACGTGAGTTACATTGAGGCGTGCCAAAATAAGTAGGTGGACAAGAAAACTTTCCAACAACAACATGTTTCTTTCCTCTCTCAACTACCTTTGGTTCTTGTGTGTTTCTTTCGACCTCATAAACCTTATAGTATTCATTTTGTATTAAAATTTAGTATCCGTAAACTAAAAGTGACATAAATATGACATTATGATTGCATAAACGAACATATATTTGCCACGTAATACTTGATGTTGATGGTGATCGACCGTCGATTTTCTTTTTTGGTTCAAGTATCGATCGTAGGCTTTGATTGCCACATGTTACTATAGTTTTTCTTTTCTTTTTGTATCGACAAAAATTGTTGAGTAGTTTAATCTTTGATACTTTTTTTTGATAAAGTGTTAATGGTCATATATTTGTACTTGGTAATTCCTTTTACTTCTCCAAACTTAGTTCAAGGGTGCAAGGATAAAGTTTTACGCATTCATTTTATTTTTCTCGTGTCTTAAAAATGATTTTCTATCATTTTTATATTGTAAAGTTACAGCGTATTTCTTAAAGGAGATAATGTATTATCTTTCTGTTTTTTTTTTCTGACGTAGGAGCTAGAATGTCAATCAAATGCAAGTGGAAGGAATGGATGCAAAATACATCACTTTGATTGTTAGGGAAATTCTAAATATATACATAAAGTTGATGTAACTCTGAGAAAACCAATAAATATCCATGTATTTCTTTATGTGAAAAGATCTAGGAATGGTGTAATTTATTACTCGTTGTCGTTGCCAGAAGAAACTAGACAATTGTAGAATTTCTTACTCGATAAAGATGATGTCACACGAATACAAATCAAGTGGGCATGGTTGGTGATGCATTTGTAAATGATGTCACATGATTGTATGATTGATTTCAGTATTTCACATGTTTGTCAACGTCTCATCGGAACAATGTAAATGAAAGGATATTGACTTGGGAATTGGGATAAAAGTACCGTTGAACCGTAATTGTAATTTAGTCTAATGAAAATAAATAAAAGGTCAATTCAAACTACTTTTCTTATCTTGGCTTCTTCAAATAATAATGTAAGAAGACTGGAAAATTGAACTTTACTGTAGAAAATTATAAATTCTTATACCCAACACAGTCAAATGATGATCTATATTAAAATATTTTGAGTTTTTTCTTTTTAAATGTTGTTTTAGTCAGATAAAGTCTCTCATAGAGTACATTGCAATTGACATCTCCATCTCCATGTACTGTGAATGTGGGCTCGCAGATCACGTGACAGTGTCACGACTTATTATGGGCCGTAAATTGAAGAAGGTAACAAACGGCATGCATTCCAACCAGATGACAGAAAAAAACGGCAAGAAGTTCGTTTTACCATATTACTAAACGGCTTGTTACTTTCAAGGTATCAATCAACAAACACGAAAGATTCAAGAACATCATACTCAAATCTCACAAACAGGGTTAAAATTGCTCATAGAATACAAGAGTAAACACAGACTTGAGAATTGTACGTTCCTTAGCTCTAGTAGGTTAGTCTTGATCAGCATCTTCGAGTTCTTCATCTTCTGGCACACCGCGGACATACAAAACGTTGTTGCATCTGTGACCACAAAGCCAGTAAATTAGTTCAATGGCTCCGAAAATTTCAAAGCAATTACAAACGTGAATTGTTAGTCAATGAATCCATAACTAATAGATCAATTCTAATTCTAAAGGAGTAAGTGTACAATTCTCAAGTTATATAAACTAATGCACTTCACTGAGAACTATTTCGTAAGGAAACAATAATATTACCTGATCAAGATCTCTCCAAGGTTTCCTGTCAATTGTCCATCGATGTATTCCTCGGTGTTTCCCAACTGCAAAACAGCATAGAAAAAATCTCAATGACTACAATGAATAACGATCTCTGTATACACACACATAACAATTTTTATTACTAATATGTCTCAACATTTCCTCTAAAACTTTTAGGCACAAAGCACATTAAGCAGGTGGGTTTTGACAACATCAATCTCTATTTAAAATTTCAATGATGTTATAGAGCATTATCATTCTATAATTGAACATAGAAGCTAATACCGCACCTGCAAGTTCATGTAGGAGTCAACAGAGGCGAGGAAACCTGTGAAAAGTAACAAACAGATTCAAGGAAGAATATTAGCTATAATAATAAGCTCTGGTTAACAAGCTGTTAAAAAAACATCACAAGACGACAGAAGAAAAAAGATAATACCTTTGTATTCCATTCCCCATTTAAGCTTCACGATAACAGTCTTGCCGGTCAAGTTGTTCAAGAATGGTTTCGGGTTTACTGGAATGGTCTGCAACACATACAAAGATGGGATCATTATATATCACTTAAAGGATTCAGAATAGGATGAAATTTTCTTAAAGATAACACATTGTCATTGTTCTTGTTCAACCTCAACAGGAATGAAAATTATTGAAATGAAAATTATACTCTTAATTACATCTGTTATACTAGCAACCTAAAAATCACAAATCAGACTTCGTGAAAATCATTAAAAAAACTTAATAATTTCGCAATCTTATCAGCTAAAACGACATTCATCAATCCTGACTCACATATACTCCAATATTTACTTCTAATTAGAAAAATCGACAAGAAAATAGCTCAGAACCCGAATTTCAGAGCTTTTGCAAAACCTAATACCACTACTTAACAATTCTAAACTTGAGCTCCACACAGAAATAAATAAGGAATCAAAAGCTCGAATCAGCCAAGGAACTGAAAGAGATCGAAACTTACAGCCATGAGATAGCGAAGGAAGATTTGGGAGGAAACTAAGCACTAAGCAGCTCCTTGCTTCGATCTGGTTAGGGTTTTTGCGGAGGTTTTTCCAGATTCGTGATATTATGCCAGAGAGAACTCAACCGAAGTTGCCTTGTAGTATTTCTCAAGAGGGCCCATTATAAGTATTAAGGCCCATTAATGATCCAGCTTCTAAATCATAATTATGTGTCCTACCCAAACAACTCTCGTATTTGAGCCTAACAAAATAACTCTTTTAAGTTAGTCATGTTGACCTCATCTCTGATTTGTGTTATAAAAACAAAAAGTATCGAATTACATGAATAAGCGATTAGATCTAAATGTAACCACCTATATTTTCATATGTAAGCTAACTACAACAAATTTTGTTGACAACATACTTTGATTATTAAAAAAAAGTAATCCAAATCAACCCCAAAACCTCAAAATTCCTCAGTAGCCACTCCCTAATATTTTGTATTCGGAGGTTCGTAGAAAATCAATGTAGAAAAATAAGGGTTGTTCAAAATGTAGTTATGACTTCTGTCATTTTTTGCATTTGTCAGTAAATTTTTATTACCTTTCTTTTCTGCAATTAGACGTGTTGATTAATTCATTTTATTTGAATAGAAAAAGGGTAGTCTATTAGTTGCATTGAGTTTGATCTTTACAAATGATAAAATTTCTGTCGGCTTGCCTAAAAAGAATTAGCCGGCTTTTCACTTTGACCATCCAATTAATAGTTTAGAATTCTAAAATAGTTATCAATTCAAATTAAACTGGCTAATACGAGTTATTCACGTATATGAATTCGTTGAACCACCCATCAAATTTATTTTTATTGGTTTGGAATTGGAATCCCTCTAGTGCAAAGTATTTGTCATTTTTGAAGTCACTTCATTCAAAAATAGAAAATAAGTATCTTTAACTGTGATAAAGAAAAACAGTTACAAATCCAGCATCTTAATAAAAAGTTATCCACATCATGATTTTATATTTGTTTGAACAAAAAACAAACTTTTAACTTTTAAGTGAACTAATAATCATACTTTTTGCGTTTAAAGGTAATAGTAACATCGCACCATATGAAATTGCTATAAAAATGGAAAACAAATCAAACTTTGTAGTCAAGCAATATTATGAGTAACCTAATTATGACTGGTGCCTTGTAGCGTAAGTTGATGTAAGTTGAAAACGAGATGAGAACAAAAAAAAGGCGTGGAGTTTGTTCTTTAACAATTGATACTCTCTTTTTAATCCAAAACTAAAACTGGATCATCGAAGATACATCAGGATAGCTTTTATCTACAGTATGTGCTATTTTGTAGTTGCATTTTTATGAGATCAAGTAATGTAAACTAAAATAAATCTAAAACATGTAGAGTATTATATAATCATGTATATACATGTACTAACCAAAATATACTTTTAGTGTTAGCCGGCGAAAGTCAGCCAGCATTTTCTCTATTGGGTTTTTATTTTGTCACAATGTCTTTGTCTACTTGCATCTTGATTAGTCTCGAAAATATGCTTCATATATATTCATGCAGTTTCTTGTGTAAACTTTCTTCTTCTTCATTTTTTCCTTTATATTAATATAAAATTACTTTCCGAATATGATATTTCGAAAACTAAACCATAATCAAATACGTGGCAATTAGTCGAGACAAGTTAGCAAATATATTGACCTAAATAATTTGAAAATCATGATATATATGGCAAAGCCAGAAGAAATTGGACGGGTTGAAAGTCTTCAAATTAAATATGTGTAGAAAAATGATTAAAGAATTCTAAACCCGTAAAACAAATTAGTTTTCACTAGGTCATGTAAAAATAGTTGACCCCTCTAGGAGGCCATGTATATATAAATGTGGTGACAAAAACTTTATACCTTCAATATTTCGATTCTCTTTCTCCCTAAAAAGATATGGAAACAAAAAAAAACACCAATCTCCAAAACCTTACACTCTCAAAACCATTTCAACCTCGCCTAGAAGAAGATAAAGAAGAAGAACTATCTCGCCGAGATCTTCCCCACAACGTCGAAAAACACAATCCTACCGCCACCACAATCACCACCGAAGACAACCGTGAACCATCAACAGAACTTTTTGAGTTTCTTACCTCAACCTCCTATGATGTTTCTCCGGCAGAAAATATAATCTTCGGCGGCAAACTCATCCCTTTAAATTACCAAAAAACCTTCTTTTCGCCTCCCGAATACATTAGCCCTCGAATTCGCGCACGGTCCGAGTCTTTATCCGCGATACAAGGCGATAAGCTTACCGTGGCACGTCGTGAAACTGCCGGACCAATGAGGGTAAGCCGTTCTTTAAACTATCGCAAGCTCTCACGTACTCCTCCTACCACCGTACATTCTTCACCGGAAAATATTTTGCCGGCCAAAAACACTACGAAGCCTGAAATGGTCTCTTCCAAAAGTGTAAGACCGAGATGGTATGTGATCATGTTTGGAATGGTTAAGTTCCCGCCGGAGACTGAACTCAAAGATATCAAGAGCCGTCAGATTCGCCGGAATAGTCCACCGGTTATGTTTCCCTCTCCTCCTAACCGGAGACCTCGATCGCCTTCACCGTCTCCTTCTTGGAGGTTTCTCAATGCTTTAAGTTGCAAGGAGCCCACATGCGTGGCTGCAACGGCACCGTTTTGGGTGCCCAATTCGTAAAATTACTATATTAGTATTATTATTCCTATGAAATTGTTCACGGTTACATGCTTTGCCGTTGACTTTTAAGGATAGAGGCGTCATTTAGTATAAGAAATATCGATATTGTTATTTATTTTGTGAAAGAATGTCGATATTTGTAATTTATTTATTTCTTAAAAGAAAAAACTCGATGAAAGTTTGGACTATACCTCACTGTGTTAAAAAACAAAAGCAAAAAACTTCCTCGCACCTTTATATTTCTCGTTATGAGTATTTCTACTATTTTTGCTCTTATGTTTATATTGTATTTCCTCTCATTTGTTTGAATATTCCATATATATTTAAAATAATCGTTTATTAATGTCTATTTTATCGTTTTTGAAATTTATTAGTTAGGTGAGGAATGAATGATGATCAGAAGAGGCACGAGAAGGACATGAAAAATATTTATTACCTTACTTTTTCCTCTGGAATAGTCGACTTTTATGATTTAGACATGAAATTATCTAATTTTGTAGCATTTATTTGTACTTCGAAATGCAAGGTTGATAAATGGTGTGATCAAATTCCATCTTAGTGACTGTGACATGCATATTTCTAGAGTTGTCAAAATGGGTGTTCACGTCTATTGTCCAATTCTATTATAGTTAAAATATTGTTTATGTTCATAATGCTTAAAATCATAAACGTTCAAGTTCATTAACGTTTATATCAAATAAATTGTCTATAGATGTATATGGGCCAATATTTTTTTGCGGAAAATATGTTTTTTGTTTTTAGTGAGTAAATGCATTTTTGTATTTGGTGGGAATTGTGTGTTTTACGTTTCGGGCGAGAAAATCGATTTTAACCTAAATTTTTTAGTCCATTGGACGCCTATTGTCCAATTGTGTTCGACCATTTTGTTTATGGACCAAATTAGGCGTTGACCATTTTAATTTGTTGCGTAAATGCGCTGTCCAAAAACGATCCATAATATATTAGACATGAAGAGACCATAGACGGCACTGTCCATTTGACACCTCTACAGATTTCTTTTTGTCCATAGACTTCTAGATTTAAAATCGTTACACCTTTTTTTCTTCACAAATCGTTTTCACCATATTCAATTATTCATGATAGTGTATGATACTACTTTAATAGTGATGAAAGATCTGCACACGTCACCTACAATGAGCTATATTTTAGAAAAGGTAAGACAAATGATTCGAACCAAAGACTTGCTAAGTAAGTGAAAGAAGACAAAGATGGTTTGTTCCAAAATAATATCTAAGAGACAAACAAACATTTTGGAGAAAGATATCATTGAACACAACACGCATTTGGTTTTCTTTAGTGACACGTCTAAAGTTTACGAAACGTAGCTTCGACTTTTACAAATATATCTACAAATTTACAAGTTCCTCTATTATGTTCCCTGATGATAATAAGAGAGAGTTAAAAAAAAAAAAGCAGGCTTGTTCTTCTTTGTCTCTTGATAACGCTTTTAATCTCTCTTTCCCTACATGAGGATGTTGAATCATGTAGCTTCTAACATGTGTACACAATACGCAAGAATCTATAAGATAAAACCTGGCCAGAGAGAAGGATGTAATGGTTTAAAGACTGTTTTAGAAGACTTAAGAGTTATGATTTAGATTCTGAAATATTAATCACCTGTCAATTTTGCTTGAGTGTTTCCGAATCCACGGTTTTAAGTTCTCAAGATGAATAAACTCCAAATGGTACTGCAAAGGCATAAACAAAGAAACTGATTCTCTTAAAGAGACTGCTTGAACAATGATGTGCCATTGAGAGCCAAGAGAAAGAGGTGACTCACATAGAAGAAACAATATTAGCGTTAAGGAAAGAATGAGCTTAATCGGACGGCTCAATGTAACAACACGAAACCGCCTTTGATAAAAACCGACTCTGTCAAAGATCTACACAAATGATAAAAAAGGCTAAGACTAATGATATGATATAGTCATGTAGAGATGATCTAGTCGCAGTAACCTTACCTGGTTATAATCACGACATCTCTGCAGCCAAAACAGAGGTTTAGATCCTTTTTCTTTAGGAGTGTCTTCGATTTGCGACACAAGTTTCTTCCTTTCTTCTTCACTCGCATCAACGGCAACATTAACTCTTAACGCACTGATGTTAGGTACATTAGGTGAACTCCATGTTCTTCTAGTACCAGTTTTTTTATCTGCCTGCACTCTGATAATAGCATCAGCACTCTCCGGGCTTCCTCTCTCGTCTATATCTATCACACAGTCATGACCATCACCATAACATCTACTCTCTCTTTTACCGTTCACCCCACGTTGATTTTCAGCTACAGAGCTTGTACTGGAATCTCTCAAGTTAATGCTATCGCTGTTTAAACTCTCTGAGGTTTGAGAAGATCCAGATAGAAACATGGCAAGATCATCACGCTCTTCTTTGTTAAGATCCACCAAACGCAGAGGTTGTTTTCCATTCTCGCTTAAAGCCTCTTGTAAAGCAGATTGTACTCGGTAAATCTGGTTTTCAATAGCGGTAACGAACTGTTTATGCCTGGTTAAGGTAGTGTCATCTCTACAATTTCCATGGCTCAATCTCACAGCTCTCTCAAACTCTTCCAGCTGATTCCAAGTCAACAACAATATAAAACCAAAATCATTAAAACACAAGAGAATTATCAAAGGTAACAATTTTGTCTGGAGTTTTTTTTTATCAAACCTGCCATTTTGCAGTGCTTAAAGCTGCTTGGAGTTCTTGGCAGAGATGATCTTTTCTCTTCTCTTTAATCCACAACCTATATGCAGATTCCATTCTGGAAAATACAACAAAGATAAAAGGAACAAAATTTCAAATTTTTAATATCTCAATTTCCTTAACCTATTTCTCAGATATTCAAATACACATAAGTCTTCACTTAGATTATGCTAGGGGTCTAACTCTATAGAAAAACCCTAATTCTCAATTAAATTCAGATTTCAACATCAGAAGCTACACGAATCAATTAAAGCAGAAGAAGAAGAAGAACTGAAAAACATACATGTCGGCAGATTCTTGAACCTCTTCGGCAGCGGAGAAAAAAACATCCTTTTGCCATAGATCGAAGCTATTAGCTACCAACATCTTCGTAAAACCCTCAAATTAAGATTTCAAGCACTACGAGCAAACGAATCGCGAAAAATCCACCCGAGATTATCGTCGGAATAGATTCTCCGATTAAATCCAAATTTGTTTCTGCTTCCTTTCTCTTGTCTTCTTCTTCCTTTTATTTCTTTCGCAGGAAAGAAGGAAATTTTATTTTTCTTCCAGCTTTCGGTTTTTTTGTTTTTTATATTTTTAATTCTTCGATTTTTTTTCCTTCTTCTTCTTCTTCTTCTTCACTTAAAAAACGTTAATGGAGAATATTAAAAAAAAAACCTGCACTTAGTCGACCACTTTTCTCATACGTGGCTTGTTTTTATTGGAGTGAAAATCAAGGTAATATGGTCTTAACCGCAGCAGATTGGTGCACGGCGTTAGGAACCAAGAAAACAACAAGAATGTCCGTGTTGCTTTGGGCCTACCCATTTGCCGCAACATCTATTGTTCGCCAGCAATGTAAAATGAATACATTATTTTATTACTTAAACAAGTCAAATCCTGCTGCTCAACAAATAAAAAAAACCCGAGTCAAATGCTAATGACTACTCATTTAGAGATTTCTACAAATAAATTAACTCTACTGTGATTTAGTTGAATTAAATAATGGAGCTGCAGGAGGAGACATTAAAGGTGGCTTGTGACCTTGTGTAACGCAATACGCATGGGATAGCAATTTTCCAACTAATTAGTTGACATTTATTATACCATTTAAAAAACTTCACATTAAAACTTGATTCAATATGATCTTGTTGTATGATTCTAAATTTCTAATCACACCCTCTCCAAAAAGCATTAACTTAATTTCGGTGGTTTCGGTGTTAAGACTCCTAACCACTACTACACTAAGATGTGGTTCATTGAGGTTCTCAAATTCAACTTTAAACATAACTCTTAAATTTATATATGTGGTTTCTAGACATTGGGCCATATTGATCACCTTTTCTTTTTCTTTTCTGATATCAATCTTTTTGGTGGGATTGGGCTTCATTTACTAGAATATTCACGAAACTTTTTGCTTCTACAACATAAGTGAATAATTCCAAATATTTCCAATGTCAATGACTCAATGAAATGGATGTAGAACCTTATTTGCTTTGGAGGTTTCATCTCATCATGTTACCATATCATATTTAACCAAACCTTCTGAGATTATTTTGGAGTGTGCCATTACTACTTTTTGACTTAAGTATCACCAAAATGGATAAACCTTATATCAATTATATGTTTTATAATATTTTTAACTTAACAAAACAGAATAAATCAACCTTAATTAAAAACACATGAACCATTTAGATGATGATCCTACAGTAAACTACTCATTCATTTCTCCTTCTCTTCTTCTTCCTTGAAATGATCCTCTTCAAACCCCAAAACCTCTCTGTTTCTATTGGGACTATCCAAAGCTCTCTTCTCATGCTCTTCCTCTGTTTCCTCCTCTTCTTCTTCTTCACCTTCACCTTCCTCTTTTTTCTTCTTCTTCAATCCAACACTCTTCCTTCTCTTCACAACTCTCTCCTTCAACACACAAACAAGCTCCTTAACCGCCTTCTCCGCATCACTCCGATTCCTAATCAACACTTCACTAACATCAGCAGGAGTAATCTCAGCTTCCTCAACAAATCCCTCCATCTCCTTCAAAACGACGCCGTCCACATCCTCTTCCTCAACTCTCAGATAATTCTTCAACAGAATCTTCAACGCCGGAAACTTACAAAAACCCATGTGAATATGCATATCCATTCTCCCACTTCTCAACAGAGCCGAATCTAACTTCTCTATATGATTAGTCGTGAACACAAAGATCCTCTCGCTTCCACAACAAGACCAAAGCCCATCAGTAAAATTCAACAACCCCGACAAAGTCACCGAGCTTCCCGGTTCCTCCATACACGTAATCGAACCCGACCCGTTTGTTAAACTCGGGTCATAACATCCATTCTTCTTCTTGATCTTTCCTCGTTTCGTCAAACTAATCGAACAATCAATGTCTTCGATGACAATAAGCGATTTCGAGCTTGTCTTCATCAACAGCTTCCTCAATTCAGAGTTGTTCTGAACTTCAGTGAGTTCAAGATCGTAAATATCGTAACCAAGATAATTCGCCATCGCAGCGATCAAACTAGATTTACCAGTTCCAGGTGGTCCGTAAAGCAAGTAACCTCTTTTCCAAGCTCTTCCTGTCTTCTGATAAAAACCTTGTCCGTTTGCGAACTCTCTTAGATCCTCCATGATCTGTTTCTTCTTCTCGGGATTCATCGCTAAAGTCTCGAACGTGCTCGGATGCTTGAATCTCACGGAATCCCATGGATGGCTTCTTGAATCGAGCGAGACTCCTCTTGAATTAGTGTAAAGAAGTCTCTCTTCGTTTCTCCGGCGAATCTCTTCGGATTTTCCGACAATGTAATCAAGGTAAGAATCTAAGACAAGGGTTTTGTCTCTTTTGTTTATCTGTAACGTAAAACCTCGTTTCTCTTCAGGCATTGGTCTCCACGAAAAGCTCTGTACTTGACGTTGAACAACAACGTGTTCCCAGAGAACCGTGACGCCGTTAAAGACGTCGGTGATTCTGTCGTTGTTGGAGAGGCCGAAAGTGACTGAGCTTGAGTTGGGGACACGTGTCAAGCTTAGACGGGTGTTGTTGCTGCTTGAAACGGCGCCGTTTACAGTGACGGAAGAGCTGAGGTAGAGTTGAACGGCGGTGTAGAGTTCGTTGGTGTTGACGCCGTCAATCTCCGTTATGTCGAAATAGGTGTGAGATGAGAACACGTGGCCGATACGTGTCAAGAGGTGGATGAAAGCTAGTCGGAGCTCCGGTGGAAACACGAGTTGGAGGATTGTTTGACAAAAAGCTAACATGCCAAGTAGAGAAGCCATTGTTGTCCAATAATCACTCGTTTTCATTTTTTTTGCCTCTGTTTTTATTAGAAAACCAAAAGATTGGATTTTTAAAAACAGGGTAGAGAAAAGTTTGAATCTTTAAGGACAAACTAGAGAAGTAAAGAAAAATGTGGATTTTTGAAGTTCTTGTTCTTGAGATTTGGGAGGGAAAATGTTTGGTTGAGGCTTTTGAGAGAAGAGAATGAGAGACGTTGGTGGAGTTTATTGAAATATGAAAGGAGGGTTCATCTCAATTTATAAACAATGGAAGGAGTCGAGGTGATATTTTACATTATTTTTGTACTTTTGTATTTTTGGGTTTTAGGAGATATTTTACATTATTTTTTATTTTTGGGTTTTAGGAGACATTTTACCTTTTTAAAAAGAAAAAAAATTGTTTTGGTATTTGCAGATAGTAGTACCATATGGTTGTGTATGGTGCAAATTATATAACCAACTATTTCTCAATTATTTCATATAGGGTTTCTAGAGTTACAGAATCAACTACAAATTTTACAGATAATAGTTGAGTGAGACTGCCGAGAGAGGTAATGGTTATGTGACATGTAAATCTCACATCGGATACTATTCGACTTTTTCTTTTGTCCAATGATATGATAAAGATTTTTAAAATATGAAGTAAATATATATTAAAATTGAGTAAAAAGTTTTTTTTCTTTTTTTCTTTTGAATGTAAAAAGGTTGATGAAACTTGAAAGGTCTTCAATGATAAAGAGAGAATATAGAGGACGGTCCTGAAGAAACAGATAGGTTTTCACTCTTTTACGCTAAATGAATCGGACAAACAAGTACAATGAGAAAAAACACCACAAACGACAAGGAATAGTTTACAAAAAATCTCAAAAGTAAATACTAGAAGAGGGTCAATTTCTACGAGACAGCCAAGCACTGATAATTTAGCTGGATTGGTTCAATCTAGTAAGAGATTTCGTATTGGTTCGAAGGTGGTTTAAGAAATTAGTTTGTCTACATGTGGTTTCTCTTGGTCACTACAGAGAACTTGATTACTAAAGAACTAGTTGTAGGCAATTATGAAAAATATAAACATGTTATCTTTAAATTCAAAGTGCAACATATAGTAGAATTTAGAGATCTACACCAATATGATGAAGAAGAAAAACAATCATATTCAAGATAAAACGCAAAGGATAATGATCATTGTGAATTTGTAATGTTGTCGTTTTAGAAAATTGATAAGTAAACTAGTAAAAGCAAAAGGAGACATGAGGGTCTAGTTTAGGGTTTGTGAGTGTGACTTACAGTTGGGTTTGTGTTGTTTTGTTGGGATTATGTGATTTTATTCTTTGAAGACACTCGAATTTACGTGGGACACCATTGTTTCCTACATTTTTCATATCAACATCTATCACCGTAATACTCAAAAACTCTTATCAACTTTCTTTCAAATCTCCATCTAATTCCAATATTAATAATCCTCATCACAACCCTTAATTAGTTAAAAACACTTTTCAAGACAATCAATGTAGCAGTTGAACTGATAAATTAATGGATATAAAAGCTTGAATCGTAGTATTTAAATACTTTAATTTGTAATATTTGAATTGTAGAGACTTTACTATTCTAAGATGAGGCAGGTCGACTAAATTTCGATATAATTATTCTCCATTATACTATATATTAAGGTTGAGCTCAATTATCTGGTGTCAGTCGTGTTATGAGAAATGAAAAGCCAATAGTCGAATCTTCATTTTGCCGACAGAAAAATAAAATAATACCGACGTAATTCAAATGTTTTAAATAGGGGGAAAATTGTGAGATATGTAAAAGAGATGACACAGAATGACAATGACAGTAGATAAGGCCCAAGTTACTAGAGTTACTTTTGCAGAACTGTGGAATCTCCCAACACCAAAAACCTTTATTCTACTGTTATTTGTCTATTCAGTAAAAAAAAAACGTTTTCCAAGTTAATTTACTGTAAAAATGTCTAGGTCAGAATTTAAGTAATGCCACGTTGAACTAACAACTCAAATATATGTCACAAATTTAGCTTGAATTTTGGGGTTTACCTAATCAAACCTTGAAAACTAGTGAAGCAGATTTCAGATATACATCAGTCTAAACTGTACCTATAACATTCAAACACTAATAACTATACTGAAGTTCAAAAAACGAAAATTTTGAAAATGATGTACGAATTGGAAAACCAATTAGGTATCTTAAAAAGCATTGGTTGATATAGTGGGAGAAATTTGGACCAAAGATTCTGTGCAGAGATCCGTTGGTGATTCTGGTTTTGGAGTTTAGTATCCTCTGGTTCTGAGCTTAAACCCAAAAGGGCCAACAATAAATCACCAATATTAAATGTCAAAAGTGGTAAGGGCTATATAATATAATGTTACAAAAAGCCTCTCAAGTACAATTGGCATTTTATATTATGATGGTACTTCTGGAACTGACTCTCTTTGGCATTTTCTATTTCAATTTTCAAAAAAATGAGAAAATAATCATTCACTTCACTATTTAAGAGATCATCTATTCTCTTTGTTTTTTAATTTGTCATTCAAAATTGATGATATCCGCCTTTGAGGTAATTTTCATTTGGGTGTTTGAGAAAATTGTCACAATTCACCTGAAGAGGTAAGAAAAAGAAAAAAAAGAGTAAGAAAGAGATGACGTAATACACAAGCAAACTCTGTCTTCTCACAATTATCACTTCGAGAGCCAAAGCCCACACCCCACACTCTGCCACACTCGTGCCCCGAAATTTACTTATTACTACTACCAAACAAAATTTAACACTTGAAAAGACAAAATTTAATGAATAATAATTGAGACTTGTGTGACACAGAAGCTATAATCTCTAAAATTAAATGCAACAAGAGAAGATAAGATTTCGTCCAGAATTTTAAAATTCTTCCTTTGTCTAATTAGCAATCACATAAATTTATTTGTTGATTTAACTCTTGTTCTTTTTAAATTGATTTGTTACTTAAATTCCCATTCTAACTTGAAAATCCCATGTTTCTGTTTCGCCAAAATATTGACATGGTCAGGACATGGTCGTAAGACTTTTTAGCTCTTAACAAATTCATAGCTTTATCAAAAAAATAAAGGGAAAAATCCATACCTTGACTTTAAACACTCAGATTCGAATCTCTTTCTAGGAGATTTTATTGTCTTTTTGTTTAATGGTAGGTTCTTTCAATAAGAGCTCAGTATCAATATTGGAATTCGTCTTTAGTAATCGTAAAATGAAAGTGTGACTAATATATATTGCTTAACCAAAATTGAAACCTAACCATTTAAAGATATTTTCTGTTGCAATCCCTTGCTGAAATGCTTGTTGTGTATATTTTTTTCACACAAATTAGTTGGTTGGTTATATCTAAACTGATAAACTTATAGTTTGTATTTGTAATGCTATTTCTGCAAAATTGCTAATAAATTATTTAACATTAGCGTTACTGTGCGTTGTTCCACCATCATGCTATCAAGGTCTTAATAGTATATTATATACGTTCCACAAAAATAGAACCATACGTTTCATACAGATAAAGCAAAAACGATATAAAGTAAAGTCGACCAGCTTAACAAAAAAATAAGTTAAAGAACATATTACACATATGATCTCATTAGAACTCAAGATTAGTTCCGCATATGGAGAATTCTCTATCTACTCTATACCGAATGATTTCCAAACTGAATAAAAATAAAAAACCAATCACTGATTTCCATTTTTCAAGATGGAATCAATCAATGGCAATGATCAAGAAGCCAACAGAGACATACATGAGGAAGACCGGGTAAAGTGCAAGAGCTTTTCTTCTCGGGTTCACAGCAGCGCTCATGAAAGGATAAGCAGCCCACGAGCTCCAGGCAAGAGTTACACAAACAACGATCATTTTGAGTATCACATTGTCCTTCAACATGCATATCACTGCTCCAACGTCAAGTGGAAATAGACAGTAACCAAGAAGGCTTAGGCTTTGGAAAAATATTATATGTCCTCCCTGAAAAATTACATTGGGGTGTTTGTTTAAAAATCAAAACTTGTAATAAGAAAGCGAAAAGTATGTGACTTTGTCTACCAAATACATGAATCAGAATGTGTGCTTACCAGGAGCAGCACATTTAGTGTGAGGATCACTGCTCCAGCTGCAAGTAGTGCAAATGCCACAGCAAATACTTCCGACTGGAAATTACAGAGAAAACGAGTCAGACCAAAAGCAATTGAGATAGACAAAGAACGGTTCTTTATTCTAGCAGATGCGTAAGAATGTTGTGCCTTTTTACTTCAAGGATTCAAACCTAGATAGCTTGGGATGCAAATGCTGAGAAAGGAAGATTTTAGACAGAAATGAAAACACGGATGTACAATATTCCATAATAATATGAGATAATAACATTTTCAACAACGTCAAAACAGAGCACACATACAGAACAAATTCATGCCTTTTTCTAAAATACATGATCTATAAGGGCCTTATTTTAGCTCTTTTGAATTCACAGTTTCTTTTTTAATATGTTCGCAAATCCTAATATCTAAACCAGTTCTTCCCAGGAATCTACTAGTCATGGATTCATGAATAGTAAGAAAACACCATATAAGCTGGTTGTAATAATGCCTGCCTTTAGACTAAGAATCAACACTAAGAGCAATGCTACAACAAGCAACAATCTAGCCAAAATGTCACAACATTGAATGCATTTCTAAATTCCTCATTCCCGTGGACATTCCAACGACACGAAATGCACAAATCACATATCAATAGAGAACACACTAAATCTAAGATTCCAAGTTCATATATTGATCACACAAACACAAAGCCAATGTACAGAGTTCTACATCCAAAAAGCTTGAAATCAGAAATCTGAAAAAGCTTACCTTTTTAACCGAAGCAGACCACGAAAGAGTAAGCCCCAAGAACACAATAAAGAAAAAAGGTCCCCATAGATCCCAATCCCTAAGTGCTTTCCCAGGATCTTCCCTATTCGGATTCGGAAAAACCACAAGCTTCAAATTACTCACAATCCTCGACAGATCTCGCTTCACAGTATCCCAAACAGGCTCCGTCAATGTATTAGGCGGAGATCCAAATCCACTCCCTCCAATTGTCTTCGAAACTTCGGAGCTGCTGGAGTTACCTGACGGAGGAAGCGGCGGAGGCATTGGAACAGGCGTCACCTTCTGAGCTGAAGACGGTGGGATCGGAGCAAGGTTGGATTGAACGAACGGTGAGGATGAAACGGGAATGGACGGACGGATCGGACTCGGTGGTTGAGCGGGAAGGACGGTTCCGGGACCTGATTGAAAAGTATTGTTGTTCATCATATTCTCAATCTCGTCTATGTCTGATTGAGATGATTGATAAAGCGGAATCGTATCGTTGTGCGACATTTTTTCCAGTTTTGATTACACCGGAGAGAGATTTCAGATTCTGGTGATGGTTTGTTGATTTTTTCCGGGAAACAATTTAGGGCGAAGATAGATTCAGATCAGATCTGACGATGAAGCGATGTAGAAATTAATAAAAGGGAGAAAAAATTAAAATTAAAATAAACGTGTGACGCAGTGTTCCCATCTAAACGACGTCGTTGGAGGAAGAGTCTAATGACGTCGGTCGAGTACGACATCGTTTCACTCAATATAGAGTTTTAAGGAAGTGGCAAGTTTATTATGCTATGATTTATCATGGTTAAGACTTAAGTTCCATTATGTAAAAGAATTAATATGTGAAGAAAGTCAAGGTAGAAAAGAATTTTAATGAAACAAATTTGATGATTGACAATTGTAAAGCTTTTGATATACTGTTTTGTAGATAAAATTTGATGATGTCAAAAAAAAGAAGAAGATAAAATTTGATTCAATTTAGTATTTGACCTTTTTAAATATTGCATTTAAGTAAAGGGGCATTTAACACGTTTCTCATATTCTTACAAAGTACGTAAATTAAACTATTAGTATCATTTTTTCATCTGAAGAAAAAGGAAAGAACTATCATTTTCATTAACATATTTTTTTTACAAATAAAACAGATAACATTTTTATACACGATTTCCTTTATTGGACAAAGATATACAAAGAAAAGAATAATAAACCAGTAAAGAAGAAGAAATTCTCAGGATATAGACACACAATAAACAGAGAGAAACAGAGGAAGATTGATAGATAGATAAATAAATAAAATATAAAATTCAAACTCTATGAGCTTGTGGTGCATTCACGAGGGATCCCTTGTGGAAACCTCTTGTGGTCCGTACAGTAATTGTAGATCATGTAATTCTTCTGGACCCATCTGAGTCTAGCTTGGCTCGTTGAATCCATTTCTTGAGTGTACCAATTAGAGGCCGAGCTACAAGATGATCTTCCGTTGGCATGAGCACATCCATCGATCTTAATGTTTCGGTAAGAAGCCATGAATGGAGCTTTGGACCAATCCGTCTTAACAAGACCACCTCTAGTTGCCCAATCGTCTGCGTTCCATAAACTCGCGTACATCCTCATCGGCTTGTTCTTTGGAAACAAGACACCGATGGATTCAGAGTTTTTGAACTCTCTAATCGGTGTGCCATCAACGGTCAATCTGATTAAAAACGGAAACATAACAGATTAGGGTAAGAACAAAAATAGAAACCCTAATTAGGGTTTGTAACGTGTGAATCAAGAAAGGTGGGATTTTTGGACTTTACATGATTCTTTGAGGGTTCCAGAGGATAGAATAAGTGTGGAAATTCGCGGTTGGGTCAAACCAGAGATAGAATTGTTGCTCTTTGTCACCTTTGCCTTGAGTGTAAACATTAGTGTGTAAAGTATAAGGATCGCCACTCATATTACCCAAGAACTCAAAATCAATCTCATCCCAAGTCGATCCTTCTGATTTCAGCTGCATATTCATAAACACGAAACAATTATCAAGATATGAACTCTTTAAAACATCCAATCAAGAATTAAAAAAAAAAGCTTACGTAAAAAGTTGTGACTGTGCCTGCAGAGTTACCAGGAACAAGCTTAATCTGCATATCAATCTTTCCGAACAAATACTCAGTTTTGGATTGAAAACCAGAACCAGAAGATCTGTCTAAAGAGAGAGTAAGAAGCTGGCCGTTGTTGAGAATCTTGCCACGGCCATTTCCCCAAGCAACGTTGACGTCTTGGTTGAAATCAGCGGAGGAGAGTGAAAACGCCGCCAGGAGAAGAGCCGTGAAGAAGAAGAAACTGAAAGGAGACATTGTTAAATGTGTGTGCGTGTGTTTTGGGGTTTGGTGAGGAATGTGAGGAAGAGATAAGAAGCGAGAGAGATATATATAGTAGATAGAGAATTTTATTAGAAGAAGAAGAGTTAATAAATAAATGAAAGGAGAGTGGGTGAACAAAAGGAGGCTAATATCAAGACATTGCATGCAAGATGTATTACAGCTGGAGTCTTGAGTACCTCTCTATGTCATTTGGTAAGCAGATTGTTTTTACTTTTTACCACCCTTAATTTAATTGTTTTTTCTTAACTAGTACTATGTTGGTTGGTCACTTTTGAATCCGAATTGAATTTCATTCGAGGAGGGAATTCTGAAATTTATCAAAAGAAATATATATTTTCGGAAAGTTTGGAAGATATTGATGATAGTAAAATTTGATGCGGGATAAAAAAAAAAAACTCGACGTAGCGTAAGTAAGAGAAATCATCTCTAATTGACATATATGTTTGAGGATATAACAAAAATATAAGTTTTTTTAAAAAAATATAGATAAATGGTAGCTATAGACTTCCCTTTGGGTTGATAAATATTTTTGTTGTACTGATTTTTGCACTTTTATGTCGGCCAATTGTGACTTTAAGTTCTAAGATTAAGAAACTAAGGATTGTTTGCATCCTTTGTTATTATTTTTAATACGAATATCGAAATTCAAATATGGTCGTAGATCTTAAATCACTACGTATAGGCCTAGATATAAAAAAGAGGGGGTGGATTAGAGGTGTGTAGATGAACATTACGTGTGGAATTGTTCGACTTCAAATTCTCGAATTTAGTTGAAATTTGAGGAGTATATGTCTTGCGAATATAAAATTTCTTGAAATACTTAGATATTATTTTGTTTGAGAGTTTGTATGTATCCTTTGTTTGGGTCGTAACTGGACCATGTTTCTGGAATAAAACAACTGGCTTTGACTCACGACGAAACATTTCTAAAGGCGTCTAACACAAAGCTTTTTGATTTTTTTTTTGTTTGGCAATATTATAACGATGTTATTAAAATAATGTTGTTGTTATGTGAATTGGGAAAGGAAGCAACGAAGAAAAAAAGTACGAGTTTAGTGTATGGGTTAAAGATTTGATTGCGTTAGCAAATGTGCAAGTAGCATCAATGACACGCTTTCTTGCTCCCTCTTGTAAATGAAAAGGTCAATTTCTTTTGGTTGGTCACTAATTAATGATGGGAGTCAATAAAGATGTTTCATTGCTTATTTAAAACTATAATCAATATGTGGAACCATACCAATAGGTCCAATTTTTATTATCAAAATTCTATAGTAACCAAAAAGTAAAGCTGAATTATATACGTTAATTTTTTTATGTCTATCATAAAAATGGAACCTATGAAACTTGTATGTGCTAGTAATAAATTGTGCATGCACCATGAGTGGTGTGGTCTGACTGAAAACAATTCATTTCCTAGAATCATATATTAATAAATTGTGCATGTATCATTAGTGGTGACTCAGACAGATGATTATTATCGAGTAGTTTTGGTTAAAGTGGTTTTCGTTTGTTGATCATATTCTGAAATGTAATTATATAGGTATACACATTTAACAAGTTAGAACAAGCAAAATTTAAACAGAGGAAACCACAAATAAGAGAAATTTAATGGTGTCTATGAGGACAACCACTGGTATTTATTGGAAATGACTAATAAATATATGAGTGGTCCAAACTCAAAGGCTAATTTTTCCATGCACCAAAGCTATTTTCATCCGTATTGTTCATTTAAAGGAGCAAGCAACGTTTGATATTTGCCAATTTTTTTGCTGTTTTTTGTCTTCTGTTTTCACGCCAAAGAGTACTAATAAATGGTCTAAATTTTATCAAAAAATCATATTGAGCTTTCACATCATTGCCAAATAATATCATAAAACATTAACAAGCGTTTCAAATAATATTACTGGTTAAATATATATAGTTCGACGAGTAGTCTTCGACTTTTATGTATAATAATATCCTGAAATTTTCATATATGAGATTATATGAATGAGACACAAATTTAGTAAATTTTTCTTTTGATTTTCTTCTTCTTGAACATAAACGATAAACCATTACACTGAATGTCAAGACTAATCACGTTAGAGTATTACGCTTGAAATTTTATAGCAATCTAATGTTGTCCAATAATATAATGATAAACATTTTTCTAACGCAATTTATATTGATATTGTTACACGGACATAATTTAAGGTAAGTACAAAAGAGAGTTTGGTTTTAAACAGTGTACTTTTGAGTAAGAAAGTAGTATGGACCATATAAGATGGGATAGCTACGCAATTAAAGCCAAAACTATTACTAGAAGTTATATTACTTACGAATGTCGAATATGATTCATTGGATGAATTCTCTTGACACGGAAATTTTGATTTGGACCTTCTAACCAAACGTCAACTTGGTCCCACTACCTCGTTACAGCTGTACCATAACGAAATTAATTTATAAGTGTAATGGCTCATCAACCATTCTTAATCAGGGGCCTAATCTCTCTTTTCTTGTTTGTGGTGAAATGCTAATCAGAAGTCTAATGTCATAATTAACTCAACCATTTATTTCATTTTAACGAACCCATTTCTCGAACAACTAAGGCTGGTCTTGTCAATTCCAGGCTCAATTAATAAATGTTGTTGGTCCTATTGTATTTCTATCATATAATTCATTTTTCTGGGTAACCATATATTTCGGGGTGATTTATTTTCTGAAAGTATGTGTAGCACGAACTGAAAATTCTGAAAAGGACAGAGGTTATGGAGACTGTAAGATTCAACTTGTGATATATCGATTTAGTCGGTGGATGATATACAACTTTTTTGTGTAGTCGAAAAATAAACTTATGTGTGTGTTTCGATATGTTCAAGAGTTACCCTATAGTGATTTTTGAAATATTGAAACGATTTAAAGTTTTTCTCTAGTAGTCAAGTGTCAGGAAAGATGAGACTAATGAGTGATAACGATGGATTCGGCAATGCATGCACAATTATGAAATAAAGAGTTTGTAGTCTCACCATACAACCACTCAATTATTTAGTACCAAAATAATTATTCATATACATTTGTTACAGAAAAAAAATGTGCCTAACAATTTTTTGTATTGTTTCCCTAAAATAATTGGCTGAGTGTCATTTTCATAAACCAGCATAGCTCAATGGATAAGCGTAATTAGTAATTGGCATCAATTATTTTTGTTTGTTCTTTAGGTCTTTTAAGTCCTTTTCATACTTAATATAATATATAAAGAATGTTACTATGATCACTTATGTGAACTCTAATCTTCACTAGTTAAATACTATCATTATTGTTATCATCCACTTGCTTAAATAACGATTTCACAGGATAGACATCAACAAACTTTCATTTTTGTAAAGAAACATTTCATTTATTGCTAAAAACAAAATAAAGTATTCACTCATATCTATATGGCTTTTCTTGCCTATGCACGAAAATGAAAATCAATTATAGTCCTTACAACAATATCGTATATGATTACCAAAATTTTGTAGTATTCTAAAATAAAAAGTACGGAATTAAGACAATATTTTTCCCTCGAAACTTTTGCCGTGAGAACCAATTGTTGCGATGTGAAAGTTCTATTTATTTATTCTTTTGAAAATTTTATCTCTAATCTAATACTAAAATGAAAATTTAGTGCATGATTTCATCATTATAGTTTATTTTTCATTCCTCTATTTTATTTTTTTAAACGATCAAGCATTTACTTATTCATAAGATTCAAATAGTCAGTATCAGCGAAAACATATCGTAAGCTATTTCTAACAATGAGTGATTTGATTATATGTATGTCTATGCATCAATCTGAATCAAGCTCTATTCCAATCGCCACAAATATATATATATATATATATATATATATATATATATATATCGATAAATAAAACTTATATAAATATAATAACAAATCCTCAAAATCTAGGCAATATAAAATTATCACTTTTGGAGATCAACTTGTGAATAAGAGCACCAACCCCACTTTATTTTCTCCTCTAAATATTATAAAAATAAAACATGTTTCAATTTTACTTTATATCTCACTTTAAAATAAAGAATTTAAAAAATTATTTTATATTTGGAATAATCTTATTTATTATTTTATTATAAAGTAAAACTTATGTTATTTATAAAATAATCATTTAATTTTTATATGTTTTTATACATAAACAATATTATTAAATAATATTTTAATTATGTAGTTAGATAAATGTTGATAATAAATTAAAAATAGCTATATAATTAAAACTGTAAAATACAACACCAACTTTTATTTATTAAAAACACAATAGCATCATCAAATACATAATAAACTACCAAAATTAAAGAAAAACAACACAAATTAAACATAACACAACAAAAGTTAGAAATTATTTATGTAATAAATCATAATTTTATCGAATTTATGGTTTAAAATAAAATATATGAGTTAAATTTATAATTTTGATAAATAATATATATTGTTAGGAAATTAATTCTTAAGAATATATTTAAAATAATTATTTTAGAGTTCAAATTAGAGGAATGAGTTGGAACAAAACTCATCTATTATAGAATTATTTTAGTTTAAAATAAAATATAGAGCAATGGATTAGAGATACTCTGATGCCGGTCAGTCATTTGATACAATATTAATTTAGTAGTTACTTTTAATTATATTTATAATAAGTCATATCCGAGAAGAACCTGCCCTAGAAGATTTTTGAAGTACAGATGAGCAATGGCTTTACATGGACCACCCAAAACTGAAATCAACCAATTAAACTGTCTTTGTTACACAGCTAGCTGCGGGTGAATTGCTTTGCGCCTTCGTCACACATAGACACACAGCTGCGGTTTACGTCCAGCCACATTTTGTTTAGACTTCTGACAAAACAACAAGAGAGAAAATAACATATTAATACGCTTTATTTATTTATTTAAGTTTTTTTTTTCTATAACGGGCTTACTACAGAAATTAGAGAAGAGTCAAATATATACAAATGTCCTTTAGGCCTAGTTTCTAATCAGCCCAACTAAATATTAAGAGAGAACAAACACATTGAACCAAAACTTAAAATCAGATGGTAGAAAACCGGATCAGCTCGATTTTGTGCCGAACAAATTAACCGTTATCCTTCAATAGTAGTGCCATTGAAAATTGGAATACATCGATATATATATATATATATATTACTCTCATTTTTTTTTGTTTGGTGACACTAACTTCAAATTAGTGTTGAGACATTAGATTGTTGTAAGTCGGTAGAACTGTGAAGTACCTTACTAGTTACTACCATTTGTATTATGAATTCTTGGCACCAAATATATACTCTAATTTGACTCTGATGATCTATTGTTTCCATAATATATTTATTTCTTATTACTTAAAAAAAATCTTTTACAAACACCACACAGCACACACATAATATGAGCAACAACAAATGAATGAAAAAGAAATAGATAAAAACTCATTTGAGTTACAAAGACAATGCCAAGTAACTTATATATATTCAAGAATCAAAGAATCAATAATTTAAGTGCACACTGCAGGAACACCTCGAGGAAACCTTCTTTTATCGGTGCAATAGTTGTAGACCATGTATTTACTCTGTGCCCATTTCATTTTTTTCTCTTCGTCCAAACTTAGTTTTTGAGTGAACCATGGAGAATTCGCGGGGCAAGATGATTTTCCATTAGCCCATACACATCCTTCCACATTGTAGTTTCTGTAAAAAGCTGTGAAAGGAGCTTTAGACCAATCTGTTTTCTCTAATCCTCCCCTCGTTGCCCAATGCTCGGCTTCCCAAAGACTCGCGTATTGCCTCATTGGTTGGTTCTTTGGGAACGGAACTCCAACGGACTCGGAGTTCTTGAACTCTCTAATCACAATGCCATCAACTGTAAAACTGAAAGAGAAGAAAACAAAAGAGAATTATTATGAATATCCCTCATCGAAAAATATATAAGACGAAACCAATAATAATATATAAGAGACATGTGGTTTCATGTGCTCATAGCCTTAAAGCATATAAGAATAAACCATCCACAAGTAATAGAAGAATGCACTCACATAATCCTTTGTGGGTTCCATGTGATGCAATAAGTGTGAAAGTTAACGGTTGGATCGAACCATAGATGAAACTGCTGTTCTTTGTCTCCAGAGCCTTGTGTGTAAACATTAGTATGGAGAGTAACCGGATGACCACTTAGGTTTCCCAAGAACTCGAAATCTATCTCATCCCACGTAGTTCCCGGCGACTTAAGCTACAAAACGTCATCATAATCAATACATGTAATCTAGAGAATATGATGGAATTTTTTATATTTGAAATTGAATGTTACTTACATAAAATGTTGTCACTGTACCAGCAGAGTTACCAGGGACAAGTTTCATTTGAACCTCAGCTTTGCCATAAAGAAACTCCTGGTTGGATTGAAAACCGGATCCCGATGATTTGTCAAGCGAGAGAGAAAGAAGCTTTCCATCTCTATCACGAACCTTTCCGCGGCCATCACCCCAATGTATGTTAACGTCTTTGTGGAAGCTACCAGCATAGACATGCACAGATTGTGCAGCAAAGAGAAAAAGAATCAAGAACGTGAACCTTGTATCGCAAGAAACCTTCATTTTTTTTATAGATCTTTTGAGTAGTGTAGATATCTCAGATGTATTTGTTGATGGAAATTTGAGGTAAGTGACGTTAGTTTATATAGCTACTTGGAAAAATAGCAAAAGGAAAAAGAGATGGAAGTTTCATGGGTTTGATTATTGATAGTGTGCTGTCTTCTAGTTGGCTCATTGAACTTCATGTTGGTTGTTACAAATTGAATCTAATAAAATATAATTGTATTATTCGTTTATTGTTTACAAAACCAGAGAAAATAATGTATATGGACATTTGTATTATCACATGCAGGTCCCGCGTTGAGGTCATTGTCAAACACGGCTTCGACTTTTTGTCCTTTGAGCAAACCCTCCCCACCGCATAGAGGGTTCTGACGCTTTGTTAAATTCAATCATTAAAACTAAGTTTTGTAAATACTTCGAATTAAGAAATGCGTAACAATAAATTTAAGGCGGATAATATGAGATGTATATAAGAACCAGAATTTTATCTGAGAGCCAGAGTTGTATACCCTAGGACTGCGCAATGTGTATATGAGAACTAGAATTTTATCTACTGCATAAATGTTTTTTTTTTGTTTAGTTAGTTATTCGCAAGTGAAGTATATTTTGAATATATTATGAGTATATTTTTGAATATATTATGAGTATGGCTAATTTTTCACGATATGGCATTAATATTGGGATTCACATAGCTTAAATTTCAGGATAAGTGGTCTGTGCTAGCATCTGTATGGAGCATAACTATATCTATTAAAAAAAAAATTAATTAATAAATATATGATACTATGTATTATGTTGAATGAAGATGTGGTGGAGATCTGGACATTTACGCACAACTAAAATATCGCACCGTCTCTCGCCTCCATTCACGCTGAGTTTATCTGCTTTAACATTAACTAAAATAAAGTATGAATAATTATTAGTTATTTCCTACTGAGCACAAGCTTTTCCACGACTGAGCTTCAAAGTGACCTTTAGTCTTAAACATAACTTGGAAAAGCTAACATTTGAACAAATTTGGGCCGTTCTTTTATCCTTCTAGTAAGCTTATATAATATTTAATTTCTCCCCACAAGTATTGTTGTACGCCCATAGTTTATGTAACGAACTGTTTTCGAAGTTTACGAATTTAATAATCATGTGGTGCTTATGAAGTTTTATAGAAAGGGAAAAAAAACTCATTATTAATTGTTATTAAAAATCTTACACAAACACCACAAATATATATAACAAATGAATTAACAATAATAGATAAACCATTTGAGTTAACACAAAGACAATGTCAAGTAACTAATTCACGAATTTAGCTGCACTCTGGAGGAACGCCTCTAGGGAACCTTTTCTTATCAGCGCAATAGTTGTAGACCATGTATTTACCTTGTGCCCATTTCATTCTTTTATGCCCGTTCGCATCAACTTTGTGAGTGAACCATGGAGCATTCGCAGGACAAGTTGTTTTTCCATTAGCCCATACACATCCCTCCACATTGTAGTTTCTGTAGAAAGCAGTGAAAGGAGCTTTAGACCAATCTGTTTTCTCTAATCCTCCCCTTGTAGCCCAATGCTCGGCTTCCCAAAGACTTGCATATAGCCTCATTGGTTGGCTCTTTGGGAATGGGACTCCACGTGACTCGGCATTCATAAACTCTCTAATTGGAATTCCATCAACTGTAAAACTGAAAAAAAAAAACAAGAAATGGAAAAACAAATCTTGTTTGATGAGCTTATACATATAAAAAGATATGTGTATACAAGTGATGAAGCTTTGATCAAAGGCTACACTTACATAATCCTTTGAGGATTCCAAGTGATACAATAAGTGTGGAACTCCTTGGTTGGGTCAAACCAAAGATGAAACTGTTGTTCTTTGTCTCCAGAGCCTTGTGTGTAAACATTAGTATGGAGAGTATATGGATGACCACTTATGTTTCCCAAGAACTCGAAATCTATCTCATCCCATGTAGTTCCCGGAGATTTAAGCTACACAAAGTCATCATATAAGCAAGTGGATTCAATATACACAAAAAAAGATAGGAATGGTTTTAAAAAGTAACATGTTACTTACATAGAATGTTGTGACTGTTCCAGCAGAGTTACCAGGGACAAGCTTCATTTGAACCTCAGCTTTGCCATAGAGAAACTCTTGATTGGACTGAAAACCTGAACCAGAAGATTTGTCGAGTGAGAGAGATAGAAGTTTCCCTTCATTATCGTGAATCTTTCCACGACCATCACCCCAATGTATCTTAACGTCTTTGTGGAAGCTTCCTGCATAGACGCTCACAGATTGTGCTGCAAAGAGAAAAAGAATCAAGAACGTGAAAGACTTCATTTTATTAAATCTTTAGAAGAGGATATTTCAGATGTATATTGTTGATGGAAAATGAAGGTAAGCGACATTAGTTTATATAGACGCTGAGAAATGGGAATGACAAAGGAAAGAGAGAAATGGAAGTTTCATGGGTTTCATCATTTACTATGATGGTGCATGTGCTTTTGTCTGGTTGGATCACATTCACCGCTTCGTAATATTATAAGTTATGTTATTTGATTCGTTGTTTGCTGTTTGCCAAGTGAATCCAATAAAAAATGATTTTCCTTTATATTTTAAATTACTTTATTGTTATCAAACCGAAATAATGTTTGGACATTTGTACAAAGTTGAATGGTCCCAATGTTTCGATATATCAACACGGTTTCGACTTTCGAGCGCACCGCCCTAGCTATAGTGGTTCCACTTGGAACTTTGTTCTTTAATTTTTTTATCGAGCCCACCTATCCGTAACAGTATGTCAGTAAGATACATTGAAGTATCCTATAAGATTGGGGTTACTATATAGTCTTAAATTTGAGGTTTGAGTTTGTTTTTTCGTTTAAATTTGAGTTTGTTAATTTGTATTTTTTTCTATCTTTTTAATTTAAACTAATTTATCAAATATCTTTTGAAATTTGTAAACGTAAATATGAAACTAGGACTAAGAAATCGTTATGTAAAAGAATATTAAAACGTTGTGGGGTAGTAATAAATTAAAACATAACATATTAAAGAAACAATAAAAACAAAACTTAACATTTTAAATACTCGAAACCTTAATTAGCCATTTATACGTTTTATTTCCTTATGTTGTTTAATATGATTTTTTACTTTAGTATATAAATCATAAAAAACGAACAAGGTGATTTAAGCCTTTTAAGGGTATTATAATAAGAAGAACAAGTCATGGACCAAACTAGAATATTTGGCCCAACTATACTTGAATCTTGCTCTAATTAAGATAAACAAGTAACAAGGACGAAGAATGTTAGAGAAAGTGAGTCACCTGTAATAAACTCAAAACTCAATATGAAATTCTCAAGAACGTACTTTAGATTTTGAGAGAACACCTTGTCTATTCAAGCGCAATCTCAAATTCGACAATCAAAACACAAAACCATCTATTATCATCACGAAGAACATCGACGTATCATCAGAATGTAACTCGGTTTTATCATGCATCTTCCAACACAAAAGTCTCAAAGTTTTCCAATTTGAAGTAACTACTTCTCGAAATGGCATTTTATATATAGCTTTCCCTTTATTTATTTTTGTAATCAAATTCAATAATAGGTATATATTTCTTATGGGAAAGAAGAAACAAAAACAAAAGAAAAACTAGCCAAATAACAATTGATGGTCTGTGCTGCTTTTAGCAATTTTCGGTAATAGTTAAATATTGTATCAATTTTTTACAAAAAACATGATTTGACAATATATATACGTGTGTTAGATGCGGGACGGGTTTGTCATTGGGCCATCGATCTTATTTCCTCAGGTGGAAAGTGCACCACGTCGCAATAAATAGTATGTATGCACTTTGATTTTTTTTCATCAATACATAGTTATGAAGCAATAAACCCTATCCGAGTAACAAACTATTATCGAAGAAAACTAAGTTAACAAAGTATATATATACTAACATTATTAATCAAGCTTAAAGGTTTCAAACTTCTCAATTTATGTATTCGAGACCATATGTCTAAAACAAAACGCAAAGAAACAATTGTAACCTTATTTAGGAACCGGAACAAGACTTGGACGGTGCACATAGCTACAGATAAAAGGCCAACGAGGTCCACCACCATGATCTCGATGGTTTCGTATCTTTATTGTTTTTTCAAGTCTATCCTCTCCAATGACATATACTCTAGCACAAACTTTCATCTCATCATTTTCCAATAATTCTTCACAACATACAACAATCCTATTATTCTTGTCAATGAAGAAGACCGGGTCATCAAGATCACGACTGAAAGTACTCACATGCAATTCTGGGAGATTAGGTCTCACCACATTAAAAAGTTTGGTCCACGAGACAACACCACCATTCTTGATCTTGCTTGTGATCCATATCTCGACCTCCATAGTTTCTTTGTGTTGGTGTAACAAAGAAAGTTTATCTCCTCTAAAATCCGACAATGCCATAAAATCAGATACACCAAACGTCAAGAGAAGAGAGCATAACGGTTCGAATTTCTCCACAGAAAAATCGAAACATTGTATGAAAAGGTTGGAATCATGGTTCCTTTTAGCAATCCAATACGTATTTCCATTAAGTGAGACACCTCTATTATGTCTAAACACATACCAACCCCAAGAAGACTCAAGAGTTCTCCATAAACAAGGCTTGAAACTGTAAATCTCAACCTCTGGGTCATTTGGCCAGTGGTACTTACCTTCTTCATCATGTCCATCGTAAAATCTCAAGATTTTGTAGCCATCATCATCACGAGATAAACCGTATCCAATGGCGTAATAATATTCATATGAATAAGGATCCATGGATCTGATCCATTTAACTTGTTTCAAATATGGGTTCCAAATTACAAGCTTGCCCAAATCAAATCTGCATAACAATAATCCGTCGCAATGAGCCGTAACATAAGTCTCAACTCTACCTTGAACATCTAGAATTTAAAGAAGAGATTAAGAACACAAATAAAGAATTACTCTCTTTATTAACTTTAGAAAAATCACTCAAAACCTAAAGCTCTCAAAGTCTCTCTCAAAACTCTTAAGTTGTATCACAACATTGATACCTCCTTATATAAGAGAACTCTTATCCTAATCCTATTCTTATTAGGGATATATTTAGATAACTCCTAAATATAAATAAATATGTCTTTAGATAACTCCTAAAGCCCATAACCCTAATCTCATTAGGATAGCTTATATTTCAAACTTTATTCAAGCTTAATCCAACATTCTCCCCCTTAAGCTTGAACTCGATTTTCGCCAAGTCTTGAACACCAATGAGATCTCTCATTTCTTTGAACTTGATTTTCCCAAGTGCCTTTGTTAGGATGTCTGCCTTTTGCTCACTCCCGGGGACATGTTCTACTTCTATTTGGCCATTCTCAACACATTCTCTTATGAAGTGATACCTCGTATGTATGTGCTTACTCCATCCATGAAAAACTGGATTTTTAGTGAGAGCAATCGCTGATTTGTTATCAATTCGGATAACCACCTTTTCACTTGGTAATCCCATGACTTCACCAAGCAAATCTTGGAGCCAAATAGCTTGTCTTGCCGCTTCAGTCCCTGCCATGAATTCAGCTTCACACGAGGATA
This sequence comes from Cardamine flexuosa, assembly GCA_963555745.1. Classification (NCBI taxonomy): domain Eukaryota; kingdom Viridiplantae; phylum Streptophyta; class Magnoliopsida; order Brassicales; family Brassicaceae; genus Cardamine; species Cardamine flexuosa. The sequence goes on along the minus strand of OY743215.1, from coordinate 3,807,333 downwards.
GTGCCACGGTATCTTGTTTCTGAGAACACCAAGTAACCGGACTCTCACCAAGATAAAATACATGCCCCGTTGTACTCTTTCCGTCGTCCGGATCAACGTTATGGCTACTATCGCTGTAACCAACTAACCTTGGGATCTTTGATGGTGATCGCTGAAATGTTAGCCCAAGAGTAGTGGTTCCTCGTAAATATCTCAAGCATTGCTTCATAGCATTCTCATGAGACTCCCTAGGGCTCTGCATGTATCTACTTAATACTCCAACACAATATGACAAGTCCGGTCTCGTGTGAAGTAAATATCGTAGACAGCCAATGTTTTTCCTGAAAAATGTGGCATCTACTTCCTTTTCCTTTTCAGACCTGGACAACTTCAAACTGGACTCCATTGGTGTGTGAACTGGGTTGCAATCTTTCATCTCTGCTTCTTCAAGGATTTTCATAGCATACCGTTTCTGGTTTAGCGTTATTCCTCCATCGTGTTGAGCTACCTCGATCCCTAGATAATATGTCAATTTCCCGAGATCACTCATATCAAATTTTGAGGCCATCTCTTTCTTGAATTCTTCGATCATGTTCAAGTTTGTACCTGTCACAAATAGATCATCAACGTATACCGCTATGACTAGAATATTATCTCGAACTTCCTTTCTATACACCGATGGTTCCTTCGAGCATTTCTTGAATTTAAGTTCTACAAGAATCTGATTTAGTTTGTTGTTCCATGCTCTTGGTGGTTGTCTTAACCCATACAAAGCTTTGTTGAGTTTATAGACTTTTTCCTCACTTCCTTTTTCTTCAAATCCCTCCGGTTGTGTAACAAAGACAACTTCCTTTAACTCTCCATGGAGAAATGCCGTTTTAACATCAAGATGATGTATTTCCCATCCATTTGATGCTGCAAGGTTTATAAGGAGTCGTATTGTTTCGATCCGAGCTACTGGAGCAAAAACTTCTTCGAAATCAATCCCATAACGCTGCACATATCCTTTAGCAACGAGTCGAGCCTTGTGCTTGTTGATGCTTCCATCAGAATTTCGTTTCAGCTTAAAGATCCATTTTAAGCCAATAGGTTTTGCTCCAACGGGTAAGTCTACAAGATCCCATGTGCGGTTTTTTCTGATAGAGTAGATCTCATCTTCACAAGCAAGTGTCCATTCTCTCGATTTTTTTTTCTTCTTGAAAGTTTCTGGGTTCATTATTCAATGACAACAACAACATCTCCCCTTCTTCTTCAGCGAGCATAATGAGCAAGGCATAATCTTCTAAATACTTAGGTCGTACGATTTGTCTCTGTGATCTTCTCAATACTAGTGGAGAAGTCTGAGGTTCGTCTTGTTGAAGTCCTTGTTCGATTTCTGTTTCGCCATCAGTTTCTTTGTTTTCAACTTCTTCAGGTTCTCCGGCTCTGTTTTGCTCTGTTTCTGAAGCTTCTTCTTCTCCTTGGATCCCACGGTTTCCAAATTCTCCAAAGACAACACTAAAGCTTCCCCTGTTATCCTTCTCTGAGTTGTTTAGGTTCCAATTCCAGCCTTTTTTCTCGTCAAACACCACATCTCTACTTACTACTATTTTACGAGATTGTGGATCAAGTAGCCGATATGCCTTAGAACCTGGTTCTGTTCCGAGATGGACGAGCATGCGTGATCTGTCATCTAACTTCTTTAGATGAGGCTTGTCTATCTTTGCATAGCAAATACATCCAAATATTCGAAGATGATCAATGTTTGGTGTTTTGTTTCGCAACATTTCATATGGTGTTGTGTACTTGAGTGATCTTGTAGCTATTCGATTCAAAAGGTAGGTCGAGTGTCGTATTGCTTCGCCCCACAAGTAGTTTGGTACGTTCATGTGCTTCATAATACTCCGTGTCATCTCCATTAATGTTCGGTTACGTCTTTCAACTACGCCATTTTGTTGTGGAGTGTAAGGCGCGGTAAGATGTCTTTTGACACCAGAGTTATCGCAGAAGGTATTAAACTCTTGTGATACGAACTCTCCTCCCCTATCTGTTCGGAACATTTTTATGTTAGTCCCTAGGTCTTGTTCCACCACGCTCTTGAACTTCTTGAATTTGTTGAAAGCTTCTCCCTTTTCTTTAAGCAAGATTGTCCACATGTATCGGGAGTGATCATCGATGAGAACAAAAATGTACATGTTTCCCGCGAGTGTACTTGGTGTTATAGGACCACAGAGATCTCCATGTATGAGTTCGAGTGCTTGAGTAGCACGGTATGATGTGGCTTGAGGGAATACTTGTCTTGTTTGCTTTCCAAGTAAACACGAGCCACATATTTCCTTTTGTACTGCAACCAGTGGTACTCCGAGAACAAGATTTCTTTGGATCATAGATCTCATTGTCTCGAAGTTTATGTGTCCCATCCTAGCGTGCCATCTGCTACTCTCGCTTATCTCTGATAAATTCAAACATGTTGTGTTCATTAATCCCATATGCACCTTGTACAAGCGATTTCTTGATCTCTCGGCTTTAACAAGCAATTTCCCATCACAGTCACGCATCGTCAAGTGTCCTCCTTTCATTCTTATGTCACATCCCGACTCAGTTGCTTGTCCTAGGCTAATGATGTTACTCTTTAGGTCTGGAATGAAATATACATCACTCATCCTCCTTGGTTCACCATTCATATCGATAAAAGAGATTGAACCTTTTCCCTTTATATCAATACGTGAATCATCACCGAATCTCACTTTTCCAGTGATAGAGCGATCAATCTGATCAAAGTATCTCTGGTCTCCTGTCATATGATTGCTAGCTCCATTGTCAAGGTACCAGACATTCTCTTCTCCGGTGTTTGTTTCATAGTCGCTTGGTATGCAGTTCTTCTCGTTTAAGTACACCACTTCATGCATCATAAGTTCATATGCATCTTGTGTGTCACTGTTTTCAGTTTCTTGAGCTTCTTGTAGCTTGAGCAAGCGGTCAGGGCAGCTTGACGCATAGTGTCCTAATTTGTCACACCGGTAACAGGTGATTCTTGACGTATCTCTTCCACCATTAAAACGTCCTCGGCCTCGTCCTCTAAACCGTCCTCCGCGACCTCTATTACTGAAATCTCGATTAGATTGATTTGTTTGATTCTCCATATTTGCATACATGAGTTTGCTTTGATCTTCTTGTGCTTCTTCTTCTTCAAAGATACGTTCTTCATAGGCTTTTAATCGACCTATAATATCTTCAAAACTCGTAGTTTTTAGATCTAAAACTTGTTCAAGTGATGCTACTATATGTATGTATTTCTTTCGCGGAAGGCTTTTTAAAAACTTCTTGACTAGCTTTGACTCTTCAATGTTTTCACCTAAAGCAGCTGATTTAGAAGCAATTTCAGAAAGTTTTCCTACAAAGTCATCAATCTTCTCGGTATCCTTCATCTTCAAGCGGTCAAATTCGGACATCAAGGTTTGTAATCTTGCTTCTTTGACTCTCTCTGCCCCAACATATCTTGTCTTAATTGCCTCCCATACTTTCTTCGCCGTATCTAGCTCTCCAACTTGTAAGATAAGTGTCTCGGGTATTGATTGAAATAATAGGGCTATAACCATGTTGTTTTTCTCATCGTCAATTGAATCCGTCTCTATGATCTCCCACACCTTATGAACCTTAAGTGCAATTTTCATTCTTATGGCCCATACGGTATAGTTTGTTGAGTTGAGCATAGGATACTGGATTGATGAAGGTCCTCCTTCTTTTTTCGCCGTTGAAACAACTAGGTCACCCATCTCTCTTTCTTCCACTCTTTCTCGTATCTCTCACGGAAAAAATATTTCCCTCACGATCTCACAAAGCTCTGATACCAATTCTAGAATTTAAAGAAGAGATTAAGAACACAAATAAAGAATTACTCTCTTTATTAACTTTAGGAAAATCACTCAAAACCTAAAGCTCTCAAAGTCTTTCTCAAAACTCTTAAGTTGTATCACAACATTGATACCTCCTTATATAAGGGAACTCTTATCCTAATCCTATTCTTATTAGGGATATATTTAGATAACTCCTAAATATAAATAAATATGTCTTTAGATAACTCCTAAAGCCCATAATCTTAATCTCATTAGGATAGCTTATATTTCAAACTTTGTTCAAGTTTAATCCAACCGAACAATGGGAGTTGGTGGCATAGGCTTGAAATATTTATCCTCGTGATTGATTGAATGAACCAAAAAGCTGAATCTTAGGAATTGTTGTTGCTGGACAAAAGCCAAGTGCTTGTAGATGAATCTCTTGTCTTTGAAGAGACTGAACCATTGTTTGCAAGTCAACTGAAATCGAGTCAGAGATTCGATTGGTACCCTACAAAGTATTTCTTCAACTAAATCAAAAGGCAGCGAGGGATTCTCCGACAAAGAAGACAAAGCCATTTGATTTTGGAGAAACTAGGGCACGAAGAGATCGTATATGGTTCTTCCACTTATTATATATATCTAGAACATTAATATTTCTAGATATTCATCTTAAAATATTAATTTTATAGATTTCTAAATACATTTTTATTAGTTAATATTAGTAAATATATAAATGTAGGAAATAAATGAGGATCTGGATCATAAAGACTAAAGAGATATGATCTTACCTCCACCCAATCTAGCTTTTAGCACACGTAAGTAAGTTTACCCACAAGTAATAATATATATTATTGAACCTAATAGAAAATGTAAACGGGTTTAGCCCATTATAAAAACCCCATTAACAGCCCATAGAGAAGTTACGATTTTTTATTTTTTTTAAACAAGTAGAATTTGCTTGATCCAAAATCGTTATTTTCCATTTCTACGTATGGTGTAAAAATTCAAAATTTACTTTGCAAAATGTTTATTTTAATTTTAACGAATGAAAACAAATATAAAAACTTTTATCTAAAAAGAAAGAGAATAAATAAATTTAAAACAATTAATGAAAAGAAATATATAAGTAAAAGATAAAGGAAGTGAGCCAAGTCGTGTTCCCTCCGTCGCCGTTTTCAGATGACCACCGCTGAATTAAATCCATTTCCGTCTCGCTCCGTTTTTCTCGGTATCGACGTTGGCACTGGAAGCGCACGTGCCGGTGATCCTTCTCTCCTTTTTTTTTTCCGATTATCCTTCACCGTTAATTTTGAAAACTGTATTGTGTGAGAATGATTTGTTACCGATCAATTTGACAGCAGTCTATAAAAATATCGATTCGAAATTTCTCCGGTGACCGTGCCGTGATCTCTCCGTCGTATAACTGTTAACGTTTCACACCGATCATCATCGCTTATGTTCTTAATTTTAGAGTAGAGAGATTTGTTTTAGCATTGTTGGGTTATGAATATCTTCGTAGCTTAAGTTGATTTTTTCATGATGTAGGTTTGTTCAATGAAAATGGAAAGCTTCTAGGCTCTGCTAGTAGCCCAATACAAATTTGGAAGGATGGTGATTGTGTTGAGGTACTTATAGTTGTATAAGAGAGTTTTTGAGTTCAAAAGTACTTATCAGTTAGAGATTAATCTACAATTCATAATTTTATTGGAGCAGCAATCTTCTACAGATATTTGGCATGCAGTTTGTGCAGCTGTGAAATCTGCTTGCTCTATTGCAAATGTTTCGGATGTAGAAGTTAAAGGAATTGGCTTTGCTGCCACTTGTTCTCTCGGTTTGTAGCATCTCTGCGTAGAACCCTTTGTGTTCATGTTGAAGAAGAGAAACTAATTATAACAGAAGCAATGTGACTTTGTTGTTTTTTTCAGTGGCGGTTGATGCTGAGGGATCTCCTGTCACAGTGTCTTGGAGTGGTGATTCAAGGAGAAACATTATTGTGTGGATGGATCATAGAGCTGTAAAACAGGCGGAGAGGATCAATTCATATAATTCTCCAGTGCTTCAGTATTGTGGTGGCGGTGTTTCTCCAGAAATGGAGCCACCAAAAGTAGGTAGAAGTTTATTAAGGTTACTCTATGTGTGATTGCTATTTGCTTGTCTGTGCTTGACAAAACAAAAAAGAATTCTCCTTTTGCAGCTTCTATGGGTGAAAGAAAATCTTAAGGAGTCTTGGTCAATGGTTTATAAGTGGATGGACTTGAGTGATTGGCTGTCCTATAGGTATATTGTATTCCCCAGGCCTTTTGCTCTTAAGCTTTGTGCCCTGTTGAGATAATTATCTTTGCATCCCCTGATTACTTCCGTTTCCTCCTAGAGCTACTGGAGATGATACACGTAGTTTGTGCACCACAGTATGTAAATGGACGTATCTTGGTCATGCACATATGAACCAGATGAGTGAAAAGGCTTCTCGTGATATGGAAGCGTGTGGGTGGGATGATGAGTTCTGGGAAGAGATTGGCTTAGGCGATTTAGTAGATGGGCACCATACTAAGATTGGTATGCATATCTTTTTGTTTGCTTTAGTTGTAAGAAATACTTAGTAAGGGGAATTATGTAACCTCTATGTTTACCTTGTAACGATGTTCTTACTATTTAGGACGAAGTGTGGCTTTTCCCGGACATCCACTGGGCAATGGTCTAACTGCAGCAGCTGCTAAGGCAAGCTCTTTTCTAAGCAACCACTTTCTTTACTGAGCAAGCAGTTATTTGTTCTGTTGGTCTTAGAGCATGCTTACTTTTAAGTCTATAATTTCATTTCGTTACATATTTCCTTAGATCCTATTGTTGTTCATAATTCTTAGGAATTGGGTCTATTGGCTGGAACTCCTGTCGGGACTTCACTTATTGATGCTCATGCTGGTGGTGTTGGGGTCATGGAAAGTAAATTAGATTCAGACTCCCTGACGAAAGGTAGCTCTTACTATTATAGTTTAGCTTAGTAATGTGATATGTACCTCTTCAAGTATTAATCTCAAAGTATTTGCATTACAGAGTCAGATGTGGATACCTTATGCTCTCGAATGGTCTTGGTATGTGGCACATCAACTTGCCATATGGCTGTTTCTCGTGAAAAGCTGTTTATTCCTGGCGTGTGGGGGCCGTTCTGGTCAGGTACATACGCATTTGTTCTCCATCCTTTCTCTTTTTCTATATTAAATCTCACTCCTGTTTCTCAAAATCACAACTACTGTAGCTATGGTTCCGGAGTATTGGCTTACAGAAGGAGGACAAAGTGCCACTGGAGCTTTACTTGATCACGTAATCGAAAATCATGTTGCTTCTCCCCGTCTTGCAAATCGTGCTGCTTCTCAGAGTATAAAATCTTCCTCTTTTCACTTCTCTTGGCAAAACATTTGATTGAATGCCAAAGTAGTCTTATAGTTTTGTCTTGGTCTCTTGCAGAAGTTTCAGTGTTTGAACTGCTGAACAACATTTTGAAAACGATGGCTGAAGATATGAATTCTCCATTTATAGCTGCCCTTACTTCAGATATGCACATCCTTCCTGACTTTCACGGAAACAGGTGAATAAAATAGAAAACGCTGCTCTGTATCTCTCGCTCTTTTGAGTTATATGATTCAAAGCTTTGTTACAGATCTCCCGTTGCAGACCCAAATTCAAAAGGAGTTATATTCGGAATGACCCTTGACACAACCGAGAAGCAGTTGGCGCTTTTATACCTCGCTACAGTTCAGGGAATCGCATATGGTACACGTCATATTGTCGAGCATTGCAATGCACATGGTCACAAAGTAAGTTTTCTTCGCCTTTCTTCACACATTGTTCTATATCAACAGTAGAAAGAAAAAAAATTGCCTCACATATCTCTCTGTCTATTTGATGTTAGATTGACACACTGCTTGCTTGTGGCGGTCTTTCAAAGAATCCATTGTTCATCCAAGAACATGCTGATATCGTTGGTATAGTACTAACCACACTCCTCCTTCCTCTGCTCTATATAATTAAATTCACACACAAAAATTGAGTGATGTTGTTGGCTGGCAAATTTGGCAGGTTGTCCAATAATACTTCCCCGAGAAAGCGAGCCTGTTCTCTTGGGAGCAGCGATTCTTGGAGCGGTTGCTGCCAAAAACTACCCTAGTCTCCATGATGCTATGAAAGCTCTGAATGCAGCTGGACAAGTATACGCTTTTCTAACTTCATTGCTTTATATCAATCATGTCATTGATCAAATAAACTCTGATGAGTAAATAACCATTTTGATGAATGTTAGGTGGTTCATCCATCGTCAGACCCTAAGATTAAGAAGTATCACCACGCCAAATACCGTATTTTCCGTGATCTCTACGAACAGCAATTGTCTCATCGATCCATCATCTCCCAAGCTCTTGCGTAGTGTGTCCTGATCAACCGAATTTGTATAGCATTTTGCAACGTTGTTTTCTCCTTTAACAACAACAAAAAAAACATCTTTTTCTTCACTAAAAAGAAAATAAATGAAGGTTAAACTTAAAACTACTAACTATTGTTGAAAAAATAATTGACTTGTTGAATGTGTAATATATTTGATGCAAAATAGAAAAAAGGTTAACATCTGTATTTCCGATAGTGATTAATGAAATTTTACAATGAAGCACAAAAAAACATTTACAAAAAATTTGGTTACAAAGAAAACATAATTTTTTTCATTATCTTTGATGAGGACAACACCTCGTATATTGAAACTCGTTCCAATAATCTTTTTCCAAGGCCATATCCAATCACATAATAAAAGTCTACATAACTAGTAGAAAAACCTTTTAATAAAAATATGCTAAAATTGTTTCTTTACCATAAACTGGAGTACTATCAGTTATGTATTAAATGTCATTTGGTAATAATAAAACTAAACCATCGGTATCCAAATAGTGCTGGCTGACTTAGTTCCAAAAAAAAACAAAAATTATCGTTTATTTAGTTGTTACTTTTATGTTTTAACGAAAAGTTTTTATTTTGTTTTTAAATCCCCCGCCCCCAAGACTTTTGGGGGTGGCTAATACATACTATTAATATAATGTACCTACTATGCTTAAAATATACGTTAAACACATATAAAATTACTATAATACTTGCTAAATTATTCACAAAATCTAAGAATTCAAATGTGGCTATCATAATCGAACATGTACACCACTTAATCATAGAGTTGACATTTTCGTCCATGGAACCCCTTATACGAATTATAAAAAAATCACACAAACTAAAGTTTCATGCCACTTCCAAGCTTATATAAAACCAAGCAAATACCCTTTTATTCAAGCTTCAACCGCAATGGCTCCTTCAAAACACATTAATAGTGTTACGGTTGCGATTGCGGCTTTGATACTACTTGTAACATGTTGTCATTACGTTGATGCAAACTACGCACAACAATTTATGGGTCCACAAAACGCAGCAAGAGCTCGTCTTAGGCTCAAACCGCTAAAGTGGGACGCCAAACTGGCCCGTTACGCGCAATGGTGGGCTAACCAGAGACGCGGTGACTGCGCCTTGATGCATTCGAACGGACCCTACGGTGAGAATCTCTTTTGGGGCTCAGGCAATAGATGGAGCCCAGCTCAAGCCGCCAATGGATGGTTGTCTGAAGCAAGAAGCTATAACTATAGATCTAACTCATGCAATGGCGAGATGTGTGGCCACTACACGCAGATCGTGTGGAAGAAAACGCAGAAGATTGGTTGCGCTCATGTGATCTGCAGTGGCGGCGCAGGCGTGTTCTTGACTTGCAATTACGATCCACCAGGGAATTTTCTTGGTACCAAGCCTTATTGAGTTTGATCCAATATTTGTATATGTAAAAAAAACAAAAGCTCATGTCAAAAGATGTTGTTCATGCGTTTTAACTTTTTCTTTTTTTTTTTGTATACAATGTTATTTTTTTATTGGTTTTAAACTTTAACGTGAGAATGGGAAAAAACCAAACCTTATGCGTGGTTATGTGAAGGCCATTTCTTTTGATTAATAAGACTAACGAATTATATAAAACCTCAGATTTTGGACAATATTATAGGCATTTGTTAACAACTACGATCTCCCTACGATTTGAAATTTTTATAATCGTAACTCGTAAGGCTTTTGTTGATAAGAAGACGTTTTGCTATTGGATTTTTTCAATTTGACAGTAAGTAAATAGCAAAAAGACAACTTTTCTCAAAAGAAACAAGAACTCTTAAAACATCCCATATAGTTAGATCATTCATTCATTGCAACAGACATCAATATTTTCATACAAATCAAAATAGATAGTGAAAGTATGAGCAAATGTATGATTCAAAAATTTAGTCATTTATGTGACTAATCATGTAGTTAAATATTTTGAATAAATACTGAAACTCCACCATAAAATACCATCCTTTTTTATAAATACACAGTTAAATGCTTAGCACAAACTGCACATAGCAATAACAACAACAACAGCAGCTGAACAGAGATCACTATTTTGACTAATTGATCGATCAGAAAATACAAAAAAAAATCATTCGCCGTTGATCATTAACGATTGAAAAGGCACTTTTTTAATCTCCACAAAAGTCGAATAATCAGTCTTCATTGGTTGTTTCCATGGCTCACCATCCATTTGCAAGAAGGCATTCTTCCAATCACCTCCTCTTAGTTCAAATCTTATTGCAGCCGCCTGAAATGATAATCGGTTTAAAATCAAACCGGAGTTAAACCGGTTTTTAAAGAGAAATACAGAAATTTTCTATACCTGAGCAATGTGCTTAGCCGTTATGAGTTGAGCCATTACAAATGATGCATGCCAACCTTGCTTTAAACCGAAAATCTCTATCAAACCGTCATCACAATGCGCCTCCACAAATCCTCTCTATCGAAAACCCGAAAAAAAAATCATTCTATTAAAGCGTGAAGAGAAAGAAATAAATAAAAAACGAAGATTTTAGAGTAATGAATAAAAACATTACCTTCTCTAAATAATTTGGTTTGAGATTACCCCATGGATGTCTTCCACTTCCATAGTTATCAAGATTCAATACCACAATCGATCTCACACTACAAAACCAAAACAGAGATATTATTAAGTATATATAAAGCCAATTTTTAAAAGTTACTAAATCAATGATAAAGATTAGTTTAATGTACCTTTTAGGAACATGGACCTCTTCCCATTCGGAGCAATTAGCCTTTTTAATATGTATTTTCATAATGTTTCTTAGTCCCCTGCAAATTCATCTTACCACAACATGTCAACACGACAAAAGATACTAGTTGAGTAAAAAAAAAAAAAAAAACAAGGAAACAAATACTAACCTTAGTCCTGGATTGCTGACACAAGGCGTGCAAAACCAACCCTGAGTGCAACTGTAACTCGAATAAATAATCTGCAAAACACATAATCTCATTATAAACTGATATACAAAAGAATAAAGAAAGATTTTAACAGATATAACAACCTTATTTGTAACGGGACCTTGAGCTAAATACGGTTTCTCATTGCGAAGATGGTGGAATCCATATGCAACTTGAGCATCCATACCTTGACAAGACAAGAAAAAAACAAATTACCACAAAAGGATCATATTTTAGAATCTTGTTAACAATTTAATGTTTTCAAACCTATGCTAAAGTAGTTGTAAAACACGCCTTCGTAAGACTTTGCTTTAGGAGGTACGTCATCTCCTTGAGCATCTAAATCCTGATCAAGTGCAGTTTCCTCTATTGTAGGTTTCAAAGAATAAGGAGGATCAACGACTTCTCCAGTAGGCATCGACACTACAATCTTCCAACTATCTAATCGAGCAACAGAACCCAAAGTAGCTCGATGTAACGTTCTTTTCATAGCAGATCTCCATGCAAAAGGAAACGAACCACCCCAACGAAAACTCCTGGATAGGTCATTTCCAGTACCGAGTGGGATAACTCCAACAGGAGGAATATGCGATTTACCGTCTTTGTGAAGCTCACCTAGACATCCAAGAACCCAACCAACTGTACCATCACCACCTGCTACCTATCATCATCATCATCCAGTTCAAAGTTTTGCTAAAAGTATAAAGAAGACTCATGTTCTTGAGAAATGTATATATTTTGCTAACCATAATCCTCATTTTTTCTCTGCATTCTCTTGCACATTCATCTCCTTGTGCTGCAACTGTCTCCAAGAACGCTAAACCGTAACGTACAAATTCATGAGGCTTCACTTCTGTGAGATCAAACACCTGTAATTATTATTGCAGAATCAAAATGAGCTCACAAACCTAAGTACTAATATCCAAAAAAACAAAAAAAAAGCTTCACAAAAACTCTAACTTATGTCTTCCTTCAAAAGTAGCAACATAAACTTACCTAATACTTATAAGCAGTAACAACATTAACAAAAGTTTTCTCATCCAAAAAAAAACCAGTAACAAAAGTTTAAAACTTTCACTACTATTAAACTTATGATATCAGCTAATCAAATCCTACAAAGAAAATTATAATGTTTCAGTCAAAACAGTTTAGAACTTCCCCTAAAAAGAATGACAAGAAGAAAAAAAAAACAGAGGATTTGATCATGTCAGTATAATAACTAATAAGAATGTGTTAGCTCTCAGATCAGAGTGATTTCATTATCAGTACATTTAAGATCCTCTTCAATAAAAAAATCTCCCAAAATCTGATCTCAAGTTCGTTACTAAATTTTCATCAATCTAATTACAAACAAAATAAGTAAAATGAGCTCATTATCATGAGTTACAAACTTTTTTTTTCATTTTAAGAAAACTGACCTGTTCTTCACTCATCAATTGTTGAAGCCTTTCTTTAAGAACAGGACCATGACGACCTCCACTTTTCGGGTTAATGAACACAACCATTGGTCCGTGTGGAGCCAAATCCGCGGCGGCGCCGCCAGGAAGTAGCAAATGATCAGGAATCGCAGTTAAATCTTTACGTTTGATGCAATCTCTCATAGCGAGACGGAGATACTCAGGCATCACCAGTCTCCGACGAAGCTCCTCTTTGTCTACTACACCAACCCACGCAAGGTTAGCTAAACCACAACCTTTCATCGTCACCGCATCAGTTTTTGCCGATGGTCGTGCCGCCACGAAATTAGTCGTCGATGCTTCGCCGACGGACCTCGGTGTCTCCATTTTTTATTTTATCAAATTCGTCGAGAAAATAAATTAGTTTTGATCGAAATTTTAAGACAATTTAATAGACTTGTTCTGATGACAGTTTGGTGTTTTTTTTGTTTTTTTTTAATATTTACTCTTTCGAAGACAGAGCAAATCAAATATCGATGTGCATATTTAAATGTGTAGATTCTATTTTCCCGAAAAGTTTTTACGACTTTTATTATTAAAAAAACAACAACAAAATACCCTATTAGAAGTACAAATTTACAGAATTGCCACATGTTTAAGTCTCCTTGATTTTTCTGTGATCATTTTTTAAGGTAACTGATAAGGAAGTAATAGTTCTTACGTTGTAAACTGACAAAAGTTTCAGTTGCCCGAAACAAAAAAAACTACGAATATCACTAATCCTTTTTTCACGGAACGTATCGTGGAGTGCAAGTTAAAAAATTTGGATGATAAAATGATAATAAAAAATTTAGGAATGGAATCGATCGAGTTTCATTTCTAGATTTTATTATCCCAAATAATTTTCAGAGTTGCTATAATATTATTGATTATTTTGTATAGTAAGGAAATCATTTAAAAACTTATTTACCCTAATTACCCCTAATACCTGCATATTTATTATATAAGTTTTATAGAAAGAGTATTAAATGCCAGTTCTATGGCGTTAGATGTTGGAAGGGTAAAATAGACAATTAAAGAAGTAGGGCCAGGGGACTATGTCAGGGTGACAAATGGGCATATTTATGACTGATGTGTTAGATCGTGAAGCTGTCCAATGTTCACTCTCTTTTCTGGTTAGGAGATATGCATTTATATATTTATTGCATCTTACAAAAAAACGGGTGAGTTGCATAAATCATTTATTTTGAATTCGATTTACAGACGAAGATAACAAACGATGTGGGTGACCAAAAAAAAATAACAAGTATGGATGGGGTGGCAATAATAAACGATCGTCTTGTTAATGACGCAACAACATTATCACACATTTGTTATATATGTTGCATTTTTAGTTGTAACAGTTTGACAAAACTTATGATAAGGTGCATATAATCTAGTAATGTGTGATAGTGTTGTTGCGTAATTACCGAAATTTAAACTGGCATAATAAAATATTGTTGAAAAAAAACTAAAATTACAAAATAAGTGAAACTCTTTTATTTATTGGAAACAAAAAAATTGTTCTTCTTGCTCTTTACTTCCGTAATAAGTGGATTGAATTACCGTCGTATTAAAAAAAGTAAAAGAAAAATAACATAGGCAAAAGCTGAGTTGGGAAAAATCTTGATTCAAAAGAAAGATCGATATCGTATAATGTAGTTTGCATCAGTTGAAAAATGTAAATAAAATGATCATGTTGTTCTAATAAATCTAGACTAGTAGTAACTAAAGTGCAAGGAAAGAGAAGAGAGATTGGAAATAGGGAGATGGGCACAAGTTTGATGGTCGCTGAGAAGCAAAGTCTTAGCACGAGGATCATATTTGAGCAACCTTTCTTTCAACTCCAAGTTATTCCAATACTTTGGCAGCTTAGCGTTAATCAACACCTTTCCGTCGCCGCAGATTTCAATTGGCACAAACACCTCATATTCAAACGACCTCGTCATGCATTTTAGATCAATTGAATACATTTTCCCCCATGCATCATATCCTCTTCCTCTATCCATGCTCCACATCTCCAAACAGTAAGATGTTGTTTGTTCAACGAGCCATACTTGTTCCCTAAGGTTCAAGAGATAAATTCTAAAGGAGGGAATTCTATCACCAAACGGAGGGTGATGGACTGCACGGAATCTATGTGTGTGAAGATCAAATGCTATGATCTTGGCCGTTGTTGAATCTGTTGACGACCATAGATAAGCAGTGAACCAATAGATGGATCCGTTAACGCTCGCTGAAGAAGCTTGCCCTTTATGACAAGGTGTAGGAACAGGGCTTATGTATCTCCATTCCCATATCTTCAGTTAAAAAACCTCGCATTGTGTGCATATACAATACTCCCCAGGCTTCTCAAATAACCTAACAAGTTTATAATCTCCGCTCACTCTGTCTCTCCCGAATCCTAACAAGTTAGAGTTCCGACCATGAAACGCAAGGGTAACTGCATGTAATAAATAATACAAAATTACACGTATAAATAATCTTATGAATCATCATAATAAATGTGAAAGATCATTGAAAAATAAAATAAAGGAAGGCAGTATATAATGTTACGTACACATGCCGTTAGCACGAATATGTATCATGGATTCCAAGGGCAAGGTTACATGACTTTCATATTTCCGTGGACGGTGACAAAGACTTTGTTGTTCAGCTTGGATACTCTGACCCGTAGCCGGATTTAGAAACAAATACTTGTTACCAGGTCTTGGACAGCAGATGAAACCGTCGCATGAAAGAGAAGCAACTTCATTATTAATCAGCACATACGAAAAACCATATGATGAATGGAACAACCGAGGTTTTTTTGGAGGAACTTTAAGAGTGTACGGGTCCATGAGGTTAATGTTAGCAAGGATCTTGAAACGTTGGTTGGATTTCTGATGAACCAAGTACCGACCGTTCCATGAAATATCGAGATCTTATGAGACTTTTCCATCTTTTTGAAACCAATTCTAATCGACGCAGAGGTTTCACTGGAAGTCTCTGCAAGATCTCTATTTCTACATCAAACGGTAGTTCCATGCCTGCTTCCGACCTCATAGCTTTACTCTTCCATTCCCATCGATCCATTTATATATACGAGAGAACCGTAAAATATACTAGGGAAAGTGATTTGTTTTATAAAGGAAAGTAACATTGTCTTCAAAACCTGATTAATGAAGGAAACTATTCATTCATTTTATAATTAAAGGCTGAAACTGAAAGTTTCGCTTCCGTACCACGTACGTGTTAAGAAAAGAAGGAAAGTAAATAGATATGGTAGACAGTAAACTCAAGTAAAAAAGGGAAAGTTCATCGCTTATTATTCTTTTTTGTGCTGAAAATGTTTCCATAACATGTATAAATATTTCCATAACATTATTCTTTTACTTTCCTTTGTAGTATACAATAGAAGTAATTACTTCTTTGTACTCTTTTAAAAATCGAGGATTAATTAATAAAAATTAACGTGTATTTTTAACTAAGAATTGTCGAAACAAAAAAAGTTATGAAGTTAATGCATTATATAATTATATAGTTTTTTTGGTTGTGATATCTTATTATTCCAGAACCCATAATAGCATACAGGAGATATGGGTTTCTAGCCCAATAGTGATAGAAAGGCCCTATACTTCCACAAATTCATATCTTACTATCTTAGGTTTTTTTCCGTTATTTTCAGGAATTATTTCGAGATCCATAGAATTACAGGTTTTTTGGTTATTAAACACGTCTTCGGATGGCTTAGGATAATTGAAATCGCACGTGGGAGGACTCGAACTTTTAAAAGATTTTAATCAATCAATTTGCTTATGAAAATTCTTTTTATTGGTTTAGACATTAGACATCCTTTTCCGAGCATAAATCAAATTTAGTAGCTTTGAAAATAATCTTAAATTATGTCTTTGGTGGGAAACATATAAAACATGTAGATATTATTAGTACATACTACATAGTGATGATAAGTGTATAAATGGGTTGAGGGGAAAATGTATTAGTGATATATAAATGGAATCTGGAAGACTATCAAAACGATGTGGACCGTCAACGTGTAAGGGAATGGTTGTCGCATATTTTCACATTTTCTGAACGTTGAAGTCTCGAAACCGCGTCCAAAAATCAATTTTACGGGGAAATAAAGTGATGAGTCAACAAGTTTTACTTCGTTAATTTTCAACCGAATCAAATTTTATTTAAGTTCTTTGTCAAAAGAAGAATTCCAAATTATTTTTGTACGAAAAACAAAAAATAAGAATTCCAATTATAAGAACGAGAAAAACAAAATACACGTCATGCTCCAAGCCAAATGGACTCGTGCATTTGGAAGTAGCGGGACGAATTGAGTCGGTACATGAACCCAAACAACTGAACAAGGGTAATTCAGGTTTGAGTTATTCAGCTAAATATTTGTTTCACCACTAATTAAAAAAAGAATAAATAAACAATACTTTTGGTACTATGATAATTGAAAAATATTTGATTCGGTGATATTATTATTCGGTTAATGGTTTCTACTTTTTGATTTAGGGAAGCTATGAAATTATTGAAGTTTGACTTTGCCGCATGCAGGCTCTTAGGCGAGTGGTTAAGTCTGCTTAACCTTCTTCATTTGGCACACATATACTCTTTATAAACAAAACATCAAATATAGAGGACCAGACAGCAAAAAAAAGTTGAAGTGCGATTTTAATATTGAATCGAAAGACTGAATTTGGGTTTAACTTTTTTGTGGCACCCTGTTTGAAAGTGTCAAGCCATTGACGTCGAGAACTCGGATACTGATATTCCATGGGGCATGGTTTATATTTATATCAAGTTTTGAATATGATGTTGAATTTATGTAATTGCAAAAAATTGTCTGATAGAATATCATTAAATTTTTCTTTATCATAAAACTGCACTAAAATAAAAATATTGTAATTAAGGATGTTTTGAAAGAAATAAGTGTGGCATCATGTGACAATTGAATCACTCAAAGTACACCTAAGAATTTGTATGTATTATAAGAAAGAAAGTAAGCCATCAATGTGATTCGGTCCTACCAATAATGAACTTAATGGGTTCGTTTGAGATGGATTTTATTTGTAGCTTAATGATAATTTAGTTTAATTATATATAAGAAAATCACTGCAGATATCATTGGATCATCAAATATTTTTCTACATAGATAATCTCTCTTTCAGTATGAAATATGATAATCTTTTATTAGTCAGGTCAAATTTTTTTTTTTTTTGGCGGGTCATTTACAAAATGAATTTAGTTTCACAAACTAAATAATTGACGGCTCTGATATACTGTTTTATGTTAAATACGACGTACCTTATAATATAGTTTTGAATGTTGATAGCGGAATCAGCGGTGCCAAGGAAACCGAACAAAATAAATTAGTGGACATAGACAACTTGTGTATAAATAATTTTTCTAACATGATATAGCTATGAGGTTACAACGCCTCTATATATAAACGTTAACACTCCCTCACTTAAAGAAAATAAAGATGACATCCTAATTCATATTTATTGATTTTCCTGCTTTTCGAACAAATATGGTTTGTCGGAAAAAATAGGTATTTTTTTGCTACCCTAGTGGAAGGAAATGGGGTTTGGAACAGTGATATATAATTTTGTTTCTTTAACCATCTAACAAGAAAAAAGTACTAATATTAATCTATGCATCTAACATATATCACAACAACTATAGAATAAGTTTTAATCTATACGTATTTTCGGGTGATAGAACATACAAATGAATATATATATATATATATATCTATATATATATATATATATATTTCCTACAAACCAATTAATTGAAAGGCTAAAATATTTGTTATTTTATAGCACGATCATTTTAACCATTTTCAAAGGTGCATGCTACTCCTGATCTCCATTTAATAGCACGAAGATGTTAACCATTCGATTTTAGGTAGAAAGACCAACGATCTATAGATTAAACTATAATGACGGTGATCTGGTCCATTCATGAGTAGAAACTATAACATTTGAAGTATGGTATATATGTGGTTCTGGTGTAGTTTACAGAATCATGTAATAATATAACTACATTTCGTAACCCCAAAATATTCTCAAGAGAATAACCAAAACCAAAACGGTATTTGTTAAATAAAATTTTGATGTTCACCGTTATAATGAATTTCATTAATATTCAGGTGATTCAGTATTTCGTGAATTACGAATCAAAAGATTTTCTAGACGAGTGAAAAAAACTAAAATGCGCTGTCTAATCTTACATGATAGTCTATATATTTAATAAGTAGCCTTTGAGGAATGGCTTTTTCATCTGCCCATTATCATATGTATTGGCCCTAAATTATTACAGTATCCTTATGAAAAAATTCGCATTTAAAATGGAAAAGGTAGACCTTTTTGGGGAGTAATGCGTCAAAGAGACTTCAACTTTATCATGATGAATGCATTGATTGCACAACTAGTCGGTACTCTTTTATTGGCCTACAATATTGTGGTAACAAACAAAATTCTGAATTACTTATGAAAAATCTGGGGGAAAAAATGGATCACTCAATGGATTTTACAGAAGTTTCAGAAAGTGTTATATTTTTGATAATTTATAAACTATGCAGATGGTACAAACTTGTCTGGAAAAAATGTGAAAATTATAAAACTTCAAGTTCTTTCGACATGAAAAACAGAAACTGAAAAATAAATGAATCACGGTAAATCGATGACTAATAGAACTAGTCAACTAACTACTGTATCTGATTTTTTTTTTCATTCCACAATATTTTTATTATAGTATCTTTCAGTTTAGAATATGATGTACAAAATTTTCATATTAGCTTAATTTATATTGAAGGTTAGGAATGGACAAAACTTAGGAATGTTTATAAAATTTTAATTTCTACATCATAATGAAAAACTTAGATTAATTCCGTTTACAAATAAATGGAAATTTGTGTTATTTTAGTGAACAAAATTATAAAATGAAATGTTATAGTACAATTTATTATTTATACAAATATACTTATTTTACTTTCTAAAATTGTTTCACATTAGAACAAACGAAAAAATTCAGTTTCTTCACTTCGCTACTCATTTTTCTCAAAAGACAGAAATGAAGGGCAAAATGGTAAATGAAAGGCATTAAAAGACACAGTAGGTCGACAAGAGATGTACGTGAAGGTGGTAAACTAATAAATGCAGAAAGCTGAAACTCTTTAACTTCTTTTCAAACTTCCACTTTTTCTCCACAATTATAAACTATTCTTTTGTTTGCGTCAGCTTTTTTTTTTTTTCTCGCTACACGACAATTTCAGTATTCTCGGAGACCATTATTTTGGATCCGACAACCCAAAGACCCGATCGTCTACAGGTACAGATGATTCGGATTACAATCTGATAATCTAGTCCGAACCTGGATTTAACAAAGACGAAGAAGTCGGCTACTCGTAAAATATGCACTTAGTTAAAGTTAAATCTTAAAAGTTGAAAGGTTTTGGCACATGAGGGGAAAAAAAAAATACGTGTAAGGATTTTATTAATAGAAATAACTAATAAGCCAATAAGGCCAAGTCGTGGATGCGTTGTCATTTGTGTCTTCAAAAATACTAATCGGTCTTTGAGGATTAGAGTAAATTATTTTGCTTGAATACTGGATAGAGATATTTACCAGTTGTTGGTTGGAGCGAGCTTGGTTTCACGAGACCTTGTGGCCCTTCGTTGGCGAGTGTTCTCTATATTTGGATAATGTGGCCACGTAACCAAGTGTTTGAAGAACACAAACTTGCGGATGTCTTATTCATCTAGTTGTTCAAGCGTTTGTATATGATCGGATCCAAACATATGTAACGTTATAAAAGAAAATTAGTAATTGGTATAATACGATTCGCATAAAGTAAAATACATGTTGGTCTTACTAATATATATTAAGTTACAACGCAAATTAAAATGATTAATTTTTTTCAATATTAGTGACAAGTTTAGCACAAATATCAAGTGACTAACTTTCGTTAATTGCAAAAGCAATATATAGTAGTATTAATACATATGTGCATCTGAATCTAACTAAGTGATTGATAATTCGTCACATCATTGTGTCATAATTTTCATATTTGCTGTCTTAAAAACTCTATAATTATATTTTTAAGAATTTTGTTTTTTTTTAAACTTATTTTCCGCACCATGGATATTTATCTTCGATAAATTTATATTTTACCCAATCATAAAGTATCGGTAATATTAAATAATTATATGGAGTTATTCGAAAGTTAAAAGAAGCGGTGTGGATTAGGACAAGAGAAGAGTATAACAGATAAAAGTTAGGTGTAGAAAAGGCTGCAAAGGAGTTGGTTAAAAAGTGAGTGAACTCGATAAACGCGTAACCCTAAAGGCAAAGCGTGCGTTACTCTTAACCCAATTATTTTATCTTTTCTACTTTCTTTTCCTTTTACATAAAAATGATTGCGGTATTTTTAAAGCTATTTTATTTATTTTTATAACACCTAGTATATTATTTTCATGACAAAGGTAAAAGCATGAAAAAGAGTAAATTTGATTCGACTACTTGGACGGGTTTTTCTTCTCCTCCTTGTTTTGAAGTTGTGAACAATTAGTTTTGGCCATTCCATTAGGGATATCGCCCAAAAATTAACGAGCAATCAATGATTTACAATGTTAACATTCTTTTACATATATATATATAACCATTTTGAATAATTACAATATTCTAATAAACCTAAAATAAAACACTTACAATCTTACGTAATATGAATATCTATAATTTTTCACATGCCATGATTTCATGAACTTTAGTTTATTTTTTAGTTTGGGATATTTGGTTACTGACAAAAAGATACTTGACCACTTGTTTACACTGACTTTCTTCGTTATAAAATTGTATATTTTTCCCGTTAATCAAGTAGTTTCGGGCATAAGTCCGTCGTCTCCCTAAACATAGATGATATAACTAATTTTTGAAAATAGTTTTATATGATAGAGATAAGTCCGAAACGAAATCGAATTACAAGTACGAAATCCAATTATTATGGTAAACAAATAGACAACATGTATAAATATAATTGATGTATGGAAAATGAATGTATGCATCTTGTTTTCCTTGTACGTGTAGTCTATAATCAATAGAGTAGTATTATTGGTTCTGAATACTGAATCTTGCATGAGTACAACAGTATTAAGTTTCGTAGACACATTACAATGATGAGAGGTAACAAATGAAATAAAGACAAGTAGTTTGGTGTAGAAGCAAGAGTCTCTTAGCACAAAAAGATTGTGTATTAAATGGTCTCTGAATTTATTGGGCCGGCTTGCACATCGGCACATGTGATGACCTTACCATTCTTGTCTCTGCATTTAATATTCTTTTATCCAAATAATGAAAAAAATAATGAGTTGGTAGCAAAATCAATTTTTCAATCTTTGTAATTTCTTTCCCTTGTTCCAAAAGCATGTCAAGCTGTCGTTCAGCATTTGGTTATTGGTGATCCGGTCTTCAAATTTAATTGGTTTAAGGGTTGTGTTGCTTTTACCAATTTCGTAATTATCTTGTGGTGTATAGAAAGAAAAGAAAACAGAAGCAATCGACTAATTTGAATGGAAGAACATTTAATCAAATTTATTAAACCTTATGTCACGTTCTTTTACTCATCTTCTGGCTCTTTTGATATACTACTAGCTAGAAGTTATTTTCAAAATGATCGTGACACTTTGGATTTTATTTCATTTCGAAATCTAAAAGCAAGACTGGCACATGATCGATATATACATTAAAAACAGAAGCTATAATAGTTGAAGCAATAATTCACTACAAACTTGTACGCTAATTCTCTCATTTTACTTTTTTTTTTCCTCCCCAAATTTATGATATAAATTTGTTGCATAAAGAAAATACTCAAAATTATGATCTTCGAGAGTCAAAAGTAATCAACACGTAATATTTTACGTGTGTACCTTTTCATTTTCTTTTGGTACTTTATATTTAAGTTAAAGTATGTTTTTTTTTCCGGAAAGATTATGAGGATTTGAATTGCAACTAAATGAATAAATCTAAAAAATTTAGTTTCAACAGAGCGGAGAAAAACTTGATGTATTTATTTGACTCCTCTCTATGTGAAATATTAGTATTACATTTTATTGTCTAAGTTCAAACTCAAATAAAAGAAAAAAAGAAAAAAGAAAAACTCACAAAAAGGAACTTTAAGATCGGCGGAAAAGAGACAGGAGAGAGAAAAAGGCAAATACGAAAAGGTGAAAGCTTTTTGAGGCGATTCCTTTTGCAGGGATTGCGTGTGATCAACAGATATTTCGTTTTTTTTTTTTAAAGCTTCAAAGTTTATTTTATTTTATTTATTTTAAAGGGAATAAAAAAAGTCACACGTTTTTCACTGGCGCGTGATATTCACCGCTCTCCCTTGATGATCACGAGTCCACTCAAAAGCACTCATGCGTTGTCGTACACGCGCTTTTGTAAGACGCGTGAACTGATTTTGTCTCATTTCTCTGACTAGATTCAAACTTTTATTTCGTCATCAAAACTTTATTAGTTGTTTGCTACTCACTTTTTAATCTGAAAGTAGTAATTAATTTTAATTTTTTCCAAAGGTTTTGATTAGTAACATCAATATCAATTCCAATATTTTCCATAAAAGTCAGTTTTCAACCGTATAGCAACCTTACACAAAAAAATAGAAAATGTTTTTTATCTTCTTGATGAACTTGTAGATTCAAAGTTCTTTTTTAAATACTAACTTTACTCTATACACCAAATAGAAAGAATTATCAGAGATGACACTGAAAACGGAGCATCGTACTCCGTTTTTGTAGACCCTATTTCCGTATTAATTTGTTTCTTCCATCAAATATTTTAATTTGTTTACGAATATTAATTGGATGATAATAGATAAAAAAAGGATTTTCAAACCAAATTAGTGACTTTTTTGAGTAGTTTTGTCCCACACCATACCATAGCCGCAGACAAAAGGATAGTTTCGTAAATATTCAAATA
The DNA here is from genome assembly GCA_963555745.1 of Cardamine flexuosa. Taxonomy (NCBI): domain Eukaryota; kingdom Viridiplantae; phylum Streptophyta; class Magnoliopsida; order Brassicales; family Brassicaceae; genus Cardamine; species Cardamine flexuosa. The sequence continues at coordinate 3,783,749 of OY743215.1, read as the reverse complement.
ATGTTCCTTTACTTATAATATTTGGCGTTCGAATAAATTCAAATAGATACACATTTGAAAAAGCTATAATAATAAGAGAGAGTTTTAGTGAAGCAAATGATCCAATCTTTCTTTTTCTTCTTCCCACGCGCTCACACTCTGCAAAATCCACAGAAAACTCAACAAGTGAGAAAGAGAGAGAGAGAAAAAAGCTTGGATTTTTACCTTTCTGTTGATCGCTTTTGTTTTTCTGTAAAAAGCCAACTTTTGTGTTGATCCTTTTTTTTTACCTCATAAACTATTTTCCTCTGCATTTTTTCGTGATCCCTTTTTTTCCTCTCTTCTTAAATTTTAATATCTTGGCCGGTCCGAAAAGTTCTTTATGCAAAGGTTTCTTCTTAATAAACATAAACAAAAGCAGAGACAACAAACCCAACAAAAAAAAAAAACCAAAACTTTTATTTTTTGTGTTCTCTCTATTGAGTTTTTGAGATGAGAGCAGATTTGATAACAATACAGCAAACGCTGACGCCGGAAGCAGCGACGGTTTTAAACCAATCAATCGCAGAAGCAACACGTCGTAACCATGGCCACACGACACCGCTCCACGTGGCAGCTACTCTCTTATCTTCTTCCTCTGGTTATCTCCGACAAGCTTGTATCAAATCCCACCCAAACTCTTCTCACCCACTCCAGTGTCGAGCCCTTGAGCTCTGTTTCAGCGTCGCACTCGAACGCCTCCCTACTTCGGCTTCGTCTTCTCCGTCGCAAACGCAGGAACCGCTTCTCTCAAACGCTTTAACCGCTGCTTTAAAACGCGCTCAAGCGCATCAACGACGTGGCTGTCCGGAGCAACAGCAGCAACCGCTTTTAGCCGTTAAAGTCGAGCTTGAACAGCTTATTATATCGATTCTTGATGACCCGAGTGTGAGCCGGGTCATGCGTGAAGCTAGCTTCTCTAGCCCCGCCGTTAAATCAGCGATTGAACAGTCGTTGATTGGTCGTAACTCCGTTACTAATAATAATTCGAGACAATCAACCGGAATTATTAACCAGTCTGGAATTGGGTTTGGTTATCGACCTGTACCGATACCGGTTAACCGGAATCTTTATCTTAATCCGCGGTTACAACAGCAACACGGCGTTGGGATGCAAAGTGGAATGATGCAGAAGATGGACGAAGCGAAACGGGTCATTGAGATAATGATCCGAACCCGGAAACGAAACCCGGTTCTCGTCGGCGAATCAGAACCGAAAATTCTGGTTAATGAGATTCTCGGGAAGATTGAGAGCGGCGAATTATCCGACGGACCGCTTCGTAACTTTCAGGTGATCCGTTTAGAGAAAGATTTAGTTTCACAATTGGCGACGAGGTTTGGTGAAATCTCCGGGTTAGTTGAGACTCGGATCGTGGATTTGGGTTTAACCGGTGGAGGTGTTGTACTCGATCTCGGCGATTTGAAATGGTTAGCGGAACATCCGGCGGCGAACGGCGGAGCTGTGGCGGAGATGAAGAAGCTTTTAGAGAGATTCAAAGGAAGGTTATGCTTCATTGGTACAGCCACTTGTGAGACTTATCTACGATGTCAAGTTTACTATCCTTCAATGGAGAATGATTGGGATCTTCAAGCTATTCCGATCGCCGCCAAATCTCCTCTTCCAACGATATTCCCAAGGTGAGTTTTTTTTTTAATTCAAATTGATTTTCTTTTTTTCGATCAAAGTTTCAATTTTTATTTTATTTTATGTTTTTGTTTTGATTAGGCTTGGGACCAACAACAACAGTAACAATGCTATGTTATTGAGCAACAATATCATTTCAGTTGAATCTATATCTCCGACGAGAAGCTTTCAGATTCCGATGAAGAAAATGAGCTGTTGCTCTCGCTGTCTGCATAGTTATGAAAACGACGTCGCTAAGCTGGAAGAATCTTTACCCCGAAACAACGGGTCGGTTCTACCACAGTGGTTACGGAACGCTAAAGCTAACGATGACGGTGACAAGAAACTTGTAAGTGATTTTGACAAAACTGTTTTTCCAAGAAAAGAGAATGTGAAAAATTGAATCTTTATTTTTCTATGTAGACGAAAGATCAACAGATTGTGGAGTTACAAAAGAAATGGAACGAATTGTGTTTGCGTTTACATCCAAATCCATCTGTTTCTGTAAGATCGGACATAACTCCACCGGGGAGTCCTGTCGGAACAGATTTGGTTCTTGGGCGACCAAACAGAGTTTTATCCTCATCACCGGAGAAGAAGAAGAATACTAGAGAGCCACGTATTGGAAAGCAAGGAGATTCGTTTGATATCGATTTATTCAAGAAGCTACTAAAGGGATTAGCGAAAAGCGTTTGGTGGCAACACGACGCAGCGTCCTCCGTAGCAGCAGCGATTACAGAATGCAAACACGGGAACGGGAAAACAAAAGGCGATATATGGTTGATGTTCACAGGTCCAGACAGAACCGGGAAAACCAAAATGGCGTCTGCGTTATCTGATCTTGTCTCGGGAAGCCTACCGATAACAATCAGCCTCGGTTCCGGTTCAAGAACGGACGATGGTTTAAATCTCCGTGGTAAAACCGCGTTGGATCGGTTCGCGGAAGCGGTTAGGAGAAATCCGTTTGCGGTTATTGTAATGGAAGACATCGATGAAGCTGATTTGTTGCTACGTAACAATGTGAAGCTAGCGATGGAAAGAGGGAGAATCTGCGATTCTTATGGACGTGAGGTTAGTCTAGGGAACGTTATTATAATCCTAACCGCAAATTCATCGCTCGGTTCATCGGAAAACGTTGCTCCTATTGATGAAAGGAAGCTAGAGTCTTTGGTAAGCAAAGGTTGGAAACTAAGGCTCTCTCTTTGCAGCAAAACTCGAAAGCGTAAACCGAATTGGCTTTGTGATGACCGAATAAAGCAGAGGAAAGAGATCTGTTTTGATTTGAATGAAGCGGCTGAATTCGATTCATCGAGTGATGTAACGGTGGAGCATGATCAAGAAGATAATAGTGACCTTGTTCATAAGTTAGTGGCTTTAGCAGACGATGCTATACTCTTTAGACCGGTTGATTTTGGTTTGATCAAGAGCAAAACCGCGGAGTCTTTGAAGAAACGTTTCTCTAACGGTCTTGCGGATGGATTAACGGTTGAGATTGAAGATGATGCTTTGGAGAAAATCGCTGGTGCTGTTTGGTTAAGTAAGATTAGCTTAGAGGAATGGGTTGAGGAAGCAATGGGAACGAGTTTGAATAGTCTGAAATCTCGAGTAGCTTCTTCGGATGATTCAGTGATTAGGATTGAGCTTGAAGATGATGTGAATGATCGAATCTCCGGAGGCTATCTTCCGAGTAGTGTCAGGACAGTGGTCGTTTGAGTAGTTTTTTCCTTTCCTTTTTTTTTCGGTAAGAGGTAGATTCGTAATTATGATAATTGGTGAGGGTAAAGATGTAAATATTATGATGTCTCCGAACCGTATTTGGCGGGGTGGGAAAAAGTTCGGTAAAATATTTAAACAGTAAAAAAATAGCTTATATTATAGAAATCAACGGCTGATAATAATTCATAAGCTCCCGTTATGATATGAAAGTAGAAAGTAGAAACTTCCACAAAAAGAGATATAGAGGAATCTCAAATAAAAAAATGGTGAAAAAGACGAGCCAAATTAATTGAAAAATAGACGTTTTATTGGGAACATAGTGGATTGGTTTTTATATTCAAAGGTTACATTTGATTATTCTTTCGTATGTTTCTTCTTGGAGTTTTGTGGAATATATTATAGTCTCTAAGCAGATCGAATTATACTATAAGTTTTTGTAATATTCAGGGGACATTAATTTCAGTAGAAAGTTGTACTTTTTAAATATTAGGTGGGTTCGGCTAGTATGTGGTTTGTCTTTATTTCACCTTTTTAGAATGAAAGCAGCAAATCCAACCACTCCCATGGACCAAATATTTTATTATCAAAAATCGTTCGCCAATATCATAGTCTATTTTACGCATTTATATAACATTTGTTTATTGGAATGTTTTAGCATCTGGTTTTACTCTTTTGAAAATAAGCTGGAGTGAAGAGACTATGATATTAAAACATTCCAATAAACAAATAGTATATTGACATCTAGATTTAAACTAAACCTTTTCATAGTTCATATGTAAACTCTTGAAAAACGTCACATTTGGGTTTAATTCCACTAGAATTTAGGGGTCTTTGAGTATCAATTTGTCAACACGCGGTTTAGAGAGACATGTGAGTTCAAAACAAAGTTGAAAACTACCAAACCGGTTTGACCAAAACGTGTTCAAAATTCAAAATGTAAAGCGGTCGGACCACACGTACGTAGTGATCGTTCCTTTTTGCTCTTGAGGTCATACTTTGATTTATCATTGATGATGACCATTGATTCAAAGCCTCAACCTACAAACCGGTCAACTACCCGGTAATAAATTCAAACCTAACTAACGTATGATAACAAGAAATTAACGACTATGACATTTGATATAGTGATCTAAACTACATGAGTAACATGACGCATGACTTTTCATGTGCAACTTAGACTGCTAGATCGAATTTAAAATTACATCCACGATTTAATTATATCTATTTACTTACCGTTTTTTCAGCCTAACGATTTTTTTAAAGGCATTATGAAAAGAGTAGTCACAATCTTTTTCGTCTATATATGTTGATTCTTATGTATTTATTGGACATTTATATCAAAATCTACCACTTAACAACGACATGCATAGTTATATAAATAAATAAATAAACAAACAACGACATCCATGCCAAGTGAGTTCACATGGTCCATATGCCTATGTAGGTATTTTTTTTTATTGGATGCGTTCTATTAAAATTAAGACTTATTTCCAAGAACTGGTTTGAGTAATTCAAATTCAATATTGTATTAGCCAACGAAATTATGAAAATCGATCTTCGACAGAGTGTGTATTTTTGAGATCTTGGAATCATTCTTTATTTGTTTTAAAGTCTTATAGACGACTTATTAAGATACATTATGAATGACTCAAACCAGTTTTTTGCTACAATAATCGTGATTTATTTTTGTCTTTTATGAGTTAAATATATCCGGTTCCTTGCTAGACAGTTGAAGACAAAGACTCAAAAACTGATTCTTCTTTTTTACTTTTTTTTTTTTTGTTTCCCTTCGTCGTTTTAGATATCACAATTCACAATATTGTAATATTATGAGTGGAAGATAAGGCTGAAGTTTTGCGGTCTTAGTTTATACAAAATTAAAAGTATATGAATTACTTTTCTAGTATTATAAAAATATGGATCTGTTTGATATAAAGCAGGTCTTAACCTAATTATTGACAACAAATAATTAAGGGGATATAGTTTAATATTAATTTGAAATAAAAGGATTTTAGCCAAAGAGAAGCACTAGAACAAGGAGAAGACAAACCAAAACATGCCTTTATATCATTCAATTATTTAGTTATATATATGGACCTTATGGTCTCTCTATCTTTTTGGTGGATTTGCATCATGTCTCCTCACTTCATACTTTAAATATATCATCAGCCAAAAGTAAGAAAGATAAGACATTAGACATTGTAGTAGTTGAAAGTTCTTAAATATTAAATTAGAGATTCAATTTATATCACACAGAAAGATTCATCATACCATGGCAATACTTGGTCTTGAAGTGACAAAAAGAAACTCATAATAACACCATTTGTGAAAGTGTATATATGAATAATCTTCAAGTGGAAAATAAAAAAATGCAGCAAATGCTGCAACTTTACTCAAAGACCTAATTCATATATAATATATATTAATATCTAGTCTTTTTGTCTTTCTTTATTTTAGTTATAGCCATGAAAAGGATGTGAAGATAATGATTACGAATATGAAGAGTAGTAGTATATTTTAACTAAAAGGGGTCGTAGATCTCAACCTTACATGATTGTAACCTAATGTTGAATTTGAACTTTTTGGAAAGGGGACATGAACTTAACTTCTGTAGTGAGCAACTAGCCAACTTACACACTAAGATACAACTACTATGGCATCTTTTAACATATATGCATGTCAGCATTTATATACATGTATTGTATAGGTTATCTTCAACAGTTACATATAGACCAATCAATTAACCCAACAAAAAAGAGATGTAGAATAACTAATTAAAATGCAAGAAAAAAATTGATGTTTTAAAAAGACTTTTCACATCATAATAAAATATTCAAAATATGAACTACGTGAACTAAGTAATGTAATTATTATTTTGAAAACCAATGTTTCAAATTGTTGTGCTATATTGATAGTCATTCAAGATCGGTTCTATGCAAAAGATCCTTAAATTTTTTAATAATGTTTAAGACTAATTAATTCTAAAATAAATTCAGTAGATTATCAACTAAAATATTAAAACTTTAAAGTCTACTGCTCAGAATCCATGAATCATGATCGCATCCGGTCTTGTCGCCCTGCTGAAAAAGAAAAGCCCAATATGTATGTAATCCTGTAATATGGCTTATGATTTAATCCGACATCTCATTCTCAGTCAGTATAAAAAGAAAGTAAACTTTTCCTCATTGACCAAACTCATCATTTGTGTTATCTTAGATAACATTAAGTCTACCTCTCTTTATATTTTTAAAAATAATTATGCGCCAATAGCAAAATGCAAAAACATGCTCAATGCTACAGCAACCACAATATGTAAGGATCTGGCTTTAGACATCCTTGTTGGATCGAAGAATTTGTAAAGATCTGCGTTATGATAGCATAAGTTTTGAATTTTTGATTGTGATTTCTCCATAATTCACTTATACACTTCCTTATTTTACTTTCAGAGAATTTAGAAACGAGTTCTTTAATAGTATAACAAGATTGATTTCCAAGCTTATATTACAAGAGATGTTTCTAATGTACAAAACCAAAAACTCGTCTAATTAAGTTTCTTTATATCTCCCATAGGACCAAGAAACTAAATCTTTAGTGTTTCTTGTCATAAAAATCTCCTGTCAAACTTTTTTTAAACAGTCAGCTTCTAGTCTTGGCTATATAAATAAGTCAATCATCAGGCATAGCAGAGAAATCAGGCTCTTCAGGTTTCTTAAACCGAGGCATATCAACATCTTTAACTCTCTGAGCTGCAACACCACGTCTCGTATTAGCCGCAAAACGCGAAGCCAAAACCATAACTCCAATGTTCATCTTTGCTCCAGGACTCACTCCAACACTCTCTTCTTCTCCTTCTTCTTCCACTTCTTCATCATCTTCTTCTCCTTCTACACTTCCCTTTGATTCAACCACAGTAAGATTATGCTCCATAACTCTTCTCTTGTACCTACGCCAAGCAGCTTGTATAAAGCAAGCAGCCCAAGTCCTCCAATGATGAGAGTAGAATCTAAAAGTATGCTGAAGCTTCTTGCTATGTAACCTCCTAAACTGATTAGCAACAAACTTCAAATCTTCAGCTCGAAGAGCGAATGCTTCAACTTCAACTAACGCCCTAACTGTTCTTGTAGAAGAAGGTAAATTCAAAGTAGATTTAGGAAGCAAAGCCCAAGAAAGAAGCTCTTCCCCACAGAAATCTCCAGGTCTTAGTATAATCGAGTTGAAGAAACCAGTCCTGCCTCCATTGGTTGTAGAACTCTCTAGTCTACCTCTGATGATGAATAACATCTCTGTGATCAAGTCACCTTCACGTACAAGGTAAGTCCCTTCCGTACACAAACAAGAAACTAAACGCTCGCAGATCGCATCAAGCAACTGATCGTCCATTTGTGAGAAAAACGGGACCTGAATAAAACACATTCTTTGAGTTATTATAAAGTCAAAAACAAGATAGCAAACCAATACAAAGATAAGACTTACTCTTCGAACAAGGTCTAAACAAAGGTGACGTTGAATATCACGGCGAAGATCAGTAGGTAAGCTTTGGAGGAGAATCTCTTCGTCAACACCTCTTGTTGCAAGCCACTTATACTGTTCATATCTCCTCACACGGTTTCTCAAATCTTCAGGAAGTTGGCGATGTCTCATCCATTCCTCTGTGTCTCTCTTCTTCAATCTCCATTCCTCAAGACGTACAGTTAAAGATTGTAGATACGTTTGCATATTCCCAATGAGATGAGCAAAGAGGACAAGACCAAAGATTGCAATTAGCACAGCAAATGTTGTTTCACCGATGAATGTTGTCGTTGACAAGTTCTGTCCATAAGAACTGAGAAAACAAAAAGAAGCCATCAGATTGTGTAACCAAAAAGGTTGAGTTTTGATAATCTCTGTACTTACCTAAGCTGCTGCAATCCCCACCACAAACAGTAGAAATATCTCTCAATGAAGTTTGAAGTCACAACCTTTTTAGTGATTGCATTCTCGAATATCCCATACTTGAACTCACCATTCCGTGCATCGCAGAGCTTAAACACTTTAGTGACATTAGCCCAACTCATCTGCTTGGAGTCAAACAATGAATCACAATCTAAGTAATACAGTTGACAATTCACTAAGCCAGCTTCTTTATTGCATCTTGATTTCCAACATGATGTATATCTATCAACTGATATTATATACCACGCCGCACCAAGAACCTAACCAACACACAAAACACACCTTAGCTATATATAGAGACAACAACAATCATAGAAGACGAAGGAGAAGAATATATACATACATGACTAGCTAACATGTAAAGCAAAAGATTATAAGCAGCACCAGCCCAAGCAGTCTTTGTAACAACACCAGTAGCTTTAACGATTTGAGAACTTAAAGGGATTATAAGATAGAATCTTGGAATGTATTGGAGGAGAACAATCAAAGCTATAGCATTGTTGTTATGATCAAACCGGAAACTTTTCGTAGCCGATATGAAAAAACCTATAAATATCTGAGGAAGTGGTAATGTCGCTATGAGATCGATGATGAAGTCAGATTTAAGATACCTCCAAGCAATAGCTTTAGGATCCATCACAAGCTCACCTCTACCAAACACTCTAGTAGTTGAGTTTGGAGCTATGAAACCGGTTCTAAACTTGATGAAAATGTGAAGCAAGTAGAAAAGATCAGCAATGGTTCTGAAGAATGTAACAAGAGAGCTTAAGTTTGAATCTGTTTTAGCACAGGGGTAGTTTAGATTCCCTCCAATGGCTGGCACAAAGAAGTATAAAGGGTCGATGAAGAGAGCAACCATACATGAGACAATGAAGACCCAATTCCATTTCAAGACAATCTCACTTCCTGGATCAAGAATTGTCTTGTACCATGAGAGTTTTGAAGATTTGGATTTGTTGTTGTTGTTGTTGTTATCAGTGTATCTGATTCTGTTATCAGATGGCTTTAGAGCTGAAGGTAATGAGAGTTTATATGATTTGCTCATTGGATCATTCACTGCCCATAAAGCTTCTCTTTTTTCTTTCCCTTCCGAATAAAACCTGCAAAGTAAAAACAAATTCACAAACTCAAATCTATAATCTGAACCCTAAATAGAGACTAAGTATGATTCAAATCTTTAACCTGAGCGGAAAAATCGGAGCTTGAGGTTTTAACGAACAGAGAAATCTAAAGCAAAGTTTAGATTTTTATTTATGAGCAACGGACAGAGAAATCAAAAGTTCACGACTTTTAGAAGAACTAATATGACCCGAATCAGAAAGTGAAGAAGAGAGGAAAGAAGAAGCTGCTTACATGAGAAGTTTGTCTTTCCTTAACTCCATTAGAAGAAGAAGGAAGCTCGAGCTTCTGATCTAAACAAATTCAAAAAAATTTCCAAAACCCTTTTCTATGATTCGTGTCTCTGACACTCTCTCACTCTTTCTAAATCTGAGAAAGATTGTTGTTTTTTTTAGTTTAATTCCTCCGGACATGAATTGAATTGAACGAGGGAATAACTGAGTCACGGGACGAGTCAGAGAACGTATCTCTTTTGCTTTTTTTTCACCTTTAAAAAATAAAATCCGAAGGATATTTGTTTTTTTTTTTCGGAATATTTAAGCCATCAGAATAAGACAAGAAAGTCAATATGTTTGACTAAGTGACTTTAATTCGTTAATCAAGTCATTCAGTATTGTTTGTTTACAATTAATTACCCGTCCAATAAGAATTAAACAATGCTAAGATTGAAGCAAAGTGCCTTACAAAAACACTTCGATGCTTTGTAGGAAAAACCCAATCACATTCAAATGTCTTTTTTTTATTTTATTTTATTTTATTTTTGATTTAAACGATGATGATTTCATCACACTCGGTACCCACAATATTGACATAACTCAGAAGGTGAAGAAGCTATAATTGAAGTTCTAATGAACCAACCTTTGCTTATTTCATCAATCATGGACAAGTTGAAGCAGAAATTTTAATGTAAATAAAAGACTAAACAATGAATCTCAAGTGAATTAGAAGAAATCATTAAGCTAACATAAGCAATATGTTTAGTACTATTCTATTTGAAATTCTCAAGTTATCACATGACACATAATTTCAATTCAGTCTTATCAGAAACTTTGCGACCACTTAACATCGTTTTTGCTTTACTAGAGAAAGCTTAAGAGACTGAGTAAAAAACATTGTTATAACTTAAATTCCCAATATGTAACTATACCAGATTGAGCTCTAACAATTGTCACAATAGTCAAACAAAAACTTGATCCAAGCTTGAAGAAAATTCAGCTAAAAGATGAACCAATTCATAATTCTCTATTGTGTCAAAATCAAACAATGAAGAAACACTGAGCTTCAAAAACAAGACTATACATGATTATTATTGATGAAAACCAAAAATTAATTAAACAGTAACACTTAAACAAATCTAAAAGAAAACTACTTCTTCTCTAATCAAAGTTTCACCTTCTAACCATCTTCTTTCTTCATCAAATCTAACTCTAGTTACTCTATCCCTACAAATCGGACAAGTTCCAACTTTTACCAACCACGAGTCTACACACTTGCGGTGAAACACATGTCCGCATCGAGGCAGCTTCCGACACCACTGTCCTTGTCTGAATCCATCAATACAAACCACACAATCACTTCCGTACTCTAAGGGCTCAGAGAACTTGAACTGAGGAAGCTTCTTCACGCATCTTGAAGACAACCCATCTGAGGATTCTTGACGGCGATTACGGCGGAGACGGTAACGGTAGTTTCGGTTAAGAATCCAGTAGAGAGCTAAGAAGAAGGTTAAGCCGAGAGATGTTAAGATGAAGAGGAAGGCAGTTACAGCTACAGGGATCATGATTAGACCTACGAGGAAGGAGGAGAGAATCTTCGTCGGTAGATTCTTTGTGTTAGGCTTCGGTGGTGCCGGAGACGGAGAATGATTTCCGGCGATTGAGTCATAGTGGGGAATAGGTATTGACGACATCGGAGTAAAACTCTTTCACTTTTTTTTTTTGGGGTCTACTAAAAAAGTTTTCTGATTGATTGAAGTATTTAAAGGGGAGAGGTTTTGTTTTTGATTAAAAAAAAAAGAGAGCGTTTATATATTTTGTGAAGTAAAAAATAAAATCAAAGGAATTTAAAATAGGAAAGGAAAATTTAGTTTTGAAGATCGAAAGTTTAGGAATATTCCTAAAGGGTGTCTCCCAAGATAATGCGCTTTGTTTTCTATGGAGGGTGTGAATAACTTTAGATTTTTAACCCTTATTTATAAATATGACGGGATTTAAAGGGGATATGTTTTGTTTTTGATATAAAATAAAAAGGAGAGAATTTATATTTTATGAAGATCAAAAATATAAAGTAGGAAAGGCAAATTTCAAAATAGGAGAGGAAATTTTCATTTTGAAGATAAAAATTTTATGAGTATTCCAAAAGGCTTTTGTCTGAAAGATAATATGATTTATTTCTACCCCTTAAAATATGAGAGGATATTCGGAATATCTTCGTTTAAAAAAAGCTATATTTATATTTTTTAAATACTGTATTGTTAAACAGAGGTATAACATTTTGAGATGTTAACAAAATTATCTTTTGGCAAAAATAAATAATGAAAACAAAGAAAAAATGAAAATAAATATTTATTTGATTAGAAAAATATGAACCACTAATTGTAATTAAACACAAAGGTAAAGACGTTTAGATATAACTGGATTTATATATAAACCTTAATCAAAGGCCATAAATAACATGGTTTTGAACTTTTGCGTCGCAAGGAAAAAACTAGAAGAGAAAACAAAGGGCGAAACCAGACTTTATTTAAGGTAAGGATAAGAATAACGTATTGGTGTTCATATTTATATTTATGATTATTAAAAAGAAGAACAGTTTTGTTCCAATTAATAATTATTATTATCTGAACTTTCTATCTGGTAATGCCGAGTGGGAAGTGATAAGGACAAACCGACAAGGGCAGCTTCATCGGTAACTCCATTCATTATGTCACCACCATACCTTAGAAAAATTCTTTGCAAGCTTATCTTTTTGTTTCTCATATTTTATTCCGGTTCATTTTGTGATTTAGATACGGTTATCTCCGATTGAACTTGGTTTAGAATAATGTTTTTGTATCGTGTCTTTCGGCCCATTAAATCTTACCTTTAAGGGGCTTAAAGGTTGCAATTTTTGTTGTTTAATTAGATTGTCTTACGCATATTGGATTATAGAACACTGTTTTTGTGAGGTTAAAAATGGATTTATGAAGCTTATTTTTAGATTTTTGCTCTACACTTTTTATTTCTCCTCTCTTCGTTTCCATCGATGTCATCTTCAGATTTGGGTCTTTCTGTCTTAGCTGAAAAGAAAAGCCCATTTTTTTGATAGAATTGTAATGTGAATTCAAGTTAGGTTCTTCAATTTTGGTATTTTGGGCTTCATACTACTTTATTCATTGGGTCTACGGGCTCCGTAAAATATTTTCATTATCTCAACTTGCTAATTCCAATAAAAAAAATCAATTATGAAAAATAAAATATAAATTATCACTTAAATTTTGTTACGAAGAAGTAATAATCACTAGCTATGGATACGTATTTTTACTACGTTATTCGGAATACATCCAAACCATAAAGTTGTTAAATCTATTTTTGCATCTAATAAAACCGTTCCGGTTTATTTAGGCATTGTGTTCGATTGATCGATAAGTTTTGTATTAGTCGAGATAGATTAATGTGTGACTGTGTCTAAGCCTCAAGTCAACACAGGTAAGTAAAATTTCCTAAATACTTTACTGTACAAAAAAGAAAAATGGGACCAGTCATAAAAAGCTATTCAAACAAAAGAGAACAGTCAATAAAAATTTCAATGGCAAGACATTAAAAATTCATGCATATCCTGAGCTAGTCAAACCATAATGTTTGTATAAATAGATATGTCGCATGTCAAAAATATAAACATTCTTATAATTATACTTTTCTTCACTTCCAGACAACCAAATTTGAAAAACAAAACACCTGCCATGGGTAAATATATTGTGGTTTTCTCTACCGTTCTTGTTTATGTTTTCTCTATAGCAAATGCAACACCTGGAATCGCAACTTTTTACACAAGTTACACTCGTAAGAATATTGTTATTTTTTGGTTAGTGAATAAGAATATTAGTTTACATTACATTTTATGTTTTACAATAAGAATTAGACTTATATACATTTTGATGTATCTAATTAATATAGAGACATGTTATAAAATCATAACAATCACTTTTCTTTTATTTCATTTTTTGTTAGCATCGGCATGTTACGGAGGTAAGCAAGAAGGAGTGATGATAGCTGCAGCGAGTGATAAATTATGGGACAATGGTCGAGTTTGTGGCAAAGTGTTCACAGTGAAATGCACCGGAGCACGTAACCCCGTGCCTCATCCCTGCACCGGAAAATCTGTGACGGTCAAAATCGTTGACCACTGTCCCGGTGGTTGTCCTTCTACTCTCGATCTCTCTCGAGAAGCTTTTGCTCAGATCGCTAATCCTGTCGCTGGGATTATTAACATTGATTATTTTCCGTAATTATTTTTACCAAACTTTGGCCATCTCTATTTTGTTTTTATTTTAGAAAAAATCGTATCCAGGATTCTGATTATGAGATTGTTTATTTGTATTATAGGGCCTAAACGCTCGATGGAGTTTTCAAGGAAAATAATGCTCAAGTGCAGAAAGTCCTAATGCAAATTGTACTAATTACGTTATGCATGTGTTTGTAATAGAACTTTAAATTATCAATAAAAACCGTTCAGATTTACATACAAAATAAGATCGCATATTGACATAAATATACAGTATATTTATTTGTTAAAAAAAAGGTGTCCATCATAAGCATGGTTTTGACAACTCGAGCGGACCGGTTCAATCAAAACCAACCGCCTAGCCGAGTCTGGTTTAAATCAAAACCCAAATTTAAATAAAACTGATAAAATCAATGATCCGTTTCACTACTAAAACTCAGTTCACATAGATTAAATTACAATTTAAATTAGTTAGATATTTTGAATTAAAATTTAAACTTTTCTTTTCTACCTTTCAATTTTAATAGAAAAATAATATTTATTTTGATTTAAATTGATTATAAATTTTAAAATGTGATAGAAAAGGCATAAATGTGCTACATAACAAAACAAAAATAAGCAAGGAAGACACCAACAAATTCTTCAAAGAAAATCAATATTAACCGTTTATGTCGCTACATACAAATTAAGAGATGAAATCAATATTAGCATCAATATGTAACTTAATCTAATACAAATGTTAAGAGATCGACATACTACACCAAACAGAGCAAAACTCATCACACTGCTAAACATAAAGTAAATTGGTTTGAGGAAATTCTTCAACCTCAAGAACTTATAAAATGTGTTCTAAACTGTGATGGTTTAGATGGAAAAATCATCTTCAGCTTCGAAATTTTCCTTTCTTCTAAGACTGTTTGAATTTCAACTTCAACTAACACATGCACATGACTTCTCACATACATACATCTCCAACACTATGCATCCTAACGACCACATATCTAAGCTTTCCACCGCCACACCGTCATGTAGAGACTCCGGCGGCATGTAATTAAGTGTTCCAACAAACGGAAATTAGTTTTCCAATAGCCTGAAATTTTTTTAATTTCTAATAAAATTCTAAAATCAGTAATCTTTAATTCATAAAAATTATCTTTACTCGGAAAAATAAAGAAATTATAAGCCTATTGGAGAGGGTGTAAGGATGTGGCTCACACAATGTGTGTAGCTGTGGGAAGAAAGGCAGTAGTGCTTGACATGGAGAAGATCAAAGCACTCCCAACAAGTATTCTAAGCCTCTTGAATAAATCATGAGTAAGTGTTCTTTCATTTTCTTCATATATTTTTTTTTATGGAGTCATGAATATATTAATGATATTTTTTTGTTGTTGCATGCCATTCATGAAACAAGAGAAATTTTGAACTCATTATTGAAAATTTTGGTTTTAGTATATATATTGAAAAAAACAAAAAAAAAACTTCATATGAATATGATGGTGGGAAACTTAAAATGTTTATGCAAAGATATGCTATGGAAGTTTGTCAAGACTAAACCAGTTAAAATTTAAAATTTGCACCAGTTTAATTTCCATTAACATATAATTTGTGTGTTAGATTGAAAAATGAAAATTTTGAGTATCTTTGGATCATTTATTATATTTTGGATCTTTTAATTGTCATATATATCTGAAAATGTGGTGATAATTTTCATCTTGAAAACGTGATGATAATTTGCATGAAAGACCAACTCGTTGTCAACATATGGGATTTGAGCATCGTTTGCGAATTTGTTGTTGACTTTCCATTAACATATAATTTTGTATATTAAACTGAAAAATGAATATTTTGAGCATCTTTGGGTCATTTATTCTATTTTGGATCTTTTCATTGTCATACATATATAT
Source organism: Cardamine flexuosa (assembly GCA_963555745.1). NCBI lineage: Eukaryota > Viridiplantae > Streptophyta > Magnoliopsida > Brassicales > Brassicaceae > Cardamine > Cardamine flexuosa. The sequence continues at coordinate 3,767,955 of OY743215.1, read as the reverse complement.
CTGAAAATATGGTGATAATTTTTATCTTGAAAACGTGATGATAATTTGCATGAAAGACCAATTCGTTGTCAACATATGGGATTTGAGCATTGTTTCCGAATTTGTTGTTGACTTGTTAAGATTAATAAGAAACTTCAACATTCACTTAGAAAATAAATTATTCACACTCAAAACCAAGTTTTTCTAAAGTAGTTTTGAAATCTCAAGCTTTGCTTGAGGAGATATATTTGGGCATTTTAAAAACTTGTTCCCCAAATTGTTTATGGACGTATATCAAGCTATTTATACAAACTGCCAGGGAAATGACCAAAAAATATTTTGAGAACATCCAAGGAATCATAGTTTGGGTATAAGGTTATCTATTACTTTTGTTTGAAAGGATTCACTTCTATTTTATATTTTGAAATATGCTTGAATTTGTATTTTCATAATTAAAACAGTCGAATTGTAATTCAATAAGCCCAATGATTAAATTGGACCTTTTGAAGAAATCATGTGTAAGTATTATTTTCATTTTTTTCATATATATTTTTTATGTGGTCATGCAAATCCTTCACGGTTAATTTATGAATTCTTTTTTTTTTCATGCAATTCAAGAATCAAAAGTGATTTCAAACTCATTATTGAATTTCTTTTTTTTAGTATTATATATTATATATTGAAATTGACAAAAAAAATCTCCTTATGAATGTGATTTTTGGGTGGAAACCTAAAAATGTTTTTGCGAAGATAGGCTATGTGGTAGTTTGCCAAGACTAAACCGATTAAAATTTAAAAATTGCACCGGTTTAATTCCCTTTAACATATAAGTTTGTGTGTTAGATTGAGAGATGAATTTTTTGAATTTTAGGGTCATTTATTCTATTTTGGGCTTTTTAATTATCATGTGTATTATTGAAAGAGGAACAAAAGAAAGGAATTTTTGTTTAAGCATTGTCAAGGAAATATTAAGGTAGGTATAACACGTCCAAATAATTTATTAACAAGCATTGTCAATAATACATATCTTTGTTTACAAACGGAATACGAAAAGATGGACAATAAAATAATAATGAACAATGACGTTCGCTACAAATAAATTTTCTGTCTAGATGATCCGGCCAGATATTTATAATGTCTTGGTTTATATTTGAAACTGATGTCTTCAAACATTTGACGCCATATATATTTTTATTAACACATCCATATAATTGATTCTGTGTAGTGTTGTAGCCGGGCATTCACTATATATATCTTTAAATTATACTAATTTCATAATATATCTCTAAACTATGGGGAAAAAAGTAAATAATGTCGCAATCCATTATAAGGTAAAGATATTACAATGCGTAAATATGTTGTTTGGATTTCAGATAACCCAAAAAATCAAAGTTCAAAACTCATAGGAGAACTCAGAAGCAAATATGAAGTGAACCATGATTGCATAAAAAGTAACAGGAATGGAAAATGAGAAAAAAGAAAGGAGCTTATATATAAATTTGACACCTTTCGTTTAATATTTACACACAAAAAGAGACTTCAATCTGAAAATGTTGTTTCTGCCTAAAATTATCTGGAAAAAATACAATCAGGAACACATCGGGCCATTGCAATAGAATCATTCACCTAACGCCTAGTCCCATGCAATCTAAATTTCTCATGACATCCTGCAAATGTGAAAAATCAAAACCAAACTTTCAATAAACATTTTAGCTTCAACTTCAACAACACTTGTAAAGATCAGAAGAGTAGCGCTGGAAAACTTACGAGTAGGAAGGATTGGAGAAACATCGATTTTGATTTTAAGAGCGTCGATAATAGAAAGAACTTCTTCGTTTCCAGATGCCATAAAGAGTCTCAGAACTCTCTCATTCAATTTCCCAGCTTTCAATGTCCTCTTTACATATACAAAACAGTAAGAGAATCCAATTTACAAAACCAACCATTGATTTAAGATCAGATAAGAGATATTAATAACACAAACAACTCTTCCTCACAAATACTAAAAATTCTGGAACCTTAAGCTCTAAAGCTTTAAACTTTCAATTGAAAACTTCTCAGAATCAATAGAAGATGACCTAAAAATTCCAATTTTCGACTAAATTCAAAAATCAACACCGAGTAACAAAGTTAAGAAGATTGAAATTAGGGGTTTTTACAGCGAAGAGGTCAAGGATGATGTGATCAGCTAGATGGGAGAGATCGTTGATGCGAGAGAGATTCAAGACGGCGACGTTGACGGTGAGGGAAAGCAGAGACGGAGGAGGGTTTCTCATTCAATCAGTAGTCGAGAGGATTTGTTCAACGGAGATTGAATCGACGAAATTGCTTCGATTTTGTATTGGATGCTTTTGTTAAATCCGCCGCCGCCGAATCTGAAATTCCACGATCGAAATCTATAGATGGTCGTTAAGAGACGTTTCCAGAACGCTCAAGGGCCAAAGGAGCAAATCTTTTTTGTTCCTTCTTCTTTTTTCCGCCTATTAAACGCAAAACGCTGCGTTTGGATAGCGTCACACTGATTGAAAAAGAAAAATGTGTAATTTGTTTAATGCAATCCATATATTAAAATAGATCAAGGTTTCTTTGTTTCTTTTCATTATCTACAGATCAAAGTGGATCTTACAATAATTGATTTTTTTTTCTTTTGTTGCATATCATTATATCAATCAATGTCGCAAAAATAGCAGTCTTATAAACTTATAATATGTTGGTGTTTATGTGAGCGAGCTCCATAACAATGGGCCGAAATTAATAGAAAGAAAACAAAACGAAGTTGTGAACGTTCAAATAAATGCTTATGAACTACATTCTTAAGCCCGTTAATTTGGAGAGGCGGGCTTGGCGAAACAGTTCACAAAGGATCATGTAATTTGGAGTATTACATTCATATTTTTTTTTTTTTGGTCACTCTTATTACATTCATATTCATTATAAATTTTTAGTATTTTATACGTATTATCGACTAGTCTATAATGTATATTATTTCATTAAAAAGACAGATTATTCAATTCATAACATATAGGACTACAGCAGAAAATATAACATGTTACATGTCCGAATCATCGAAATATGTGTCTTATATAGCTGTCAACGGAGCTTTTGACATTGTCTATAGTCTTCATTTGAAATATCAAGTTTTCGGATGGTTTTGTTTAGAAGAGCACATTATGATATTTTACATCTTTATAATAGAGGTTTTTAGATGGACAGTTAAGCAATGGTCTAAGCTTTATTGGCAAAGCAATAAATGTTATCTGTATAGCACATGCACATGGGGGTTCTTTTCCTCTTTATAAGGTCCATTTTTCTCATTATATAATCTCCTTAATGTGTATTGTAACATTTTAATATTGTTTCGTGAGAAAAGGTGTCGAATGGAGAAAATTTCAAACAATTGACTAATCTCTTAAATTCAAATTTAGGTGGAGTTTTTAAAATTTAAAACCATGTAATGACAAATTAGTTGTTACAAGACAAGACCGTGGGAGATCTAACTTGGAAGTTCATTGTCCAACTGATCCCAACCCAAAGATGTTTTGTCATTATTTTACACTTTAAGTATCATTCAGAATACAAAACACAACTGATTTTTGTTTTCGTCTACTCTTGTACAATGTACTCTACCAGTATTATTAAAATTAAACGGGTTTCGCTCATGGATTTATCATCTAACCATCTTTTATAGTTATGAAAGTATGTAATCTTACAGCTTCGCAATACATTATTAATGGGGGTTGACTAGTAGCCAAGTTTTGGCTTCCCTCCATCCTATGACTTGGGTTCAAGTTCCACCTAGTCTGGATTAAAAAATGTTGGCAGGAAAAGGAAAAAACTCAATACAATTTTTTTCTTTTTCTTTTTGAACAACACAATATTTATTTATCTTAGCAGAAAAAATGCATCATTACGGGATGATTAGATCCATCGGATTCAGGTTTATTCCTTCCTTTAATATGACAAAAGTAGAAAAGCTTATAGAATAACTTGAGTCAACATGTTGGATTTTGCAAACCTGCCTAGTCAGGAAAAAACGCCACTCCAAGGGCCAAAATCAATATATATTCACGTAAAATTTCTCTAAGTCTTATCTATATTTTCCAAACAATCATTTTTTGTCGTTCTACAAAGTTAATTTTTTTTTTTAAATTGATACGACTACTAGAATGATTTAATGTGTTAAATTTTCTAACATAAGAATGTGTACATAATTTTTTATTTTTTTTTACAATTTACTTAAAAATATTTCCCTAACATTTTAATGATAGTTATGCTATAGAGTATACACAGCGAAATAGCAAGTATATCTCTCCAATAAACAGTATATAGATTATTTATTCTGGAATGTAACTTTCTTACATGTTTTCTTCCTTCAAGTTTCTTAAGTTAGGAAAATACCTTGAAATATTTTAAATAATTAGGTAGAAATTTGTAGGCTAGGGAGACGTACGTGAAAAGTGAGTGGACTTTTCTAACTATAGCCAAAACATCGAGCACCTAATATTTTTGTTTGTAAGTCTCAATAACAAATAACAAAAAAGACAAAATAGTGAACCCGCTCCGCCTTGTAGGCCGGGTAATATATGATTGGAGAAAATCGAAGCACGTCCGTTTTTTTTAGATTGACATGAATTATGATCATGTACTAAAAACTACAAGATAACTCAATTCTCGTACTGCTAAACAAAGATTCAGAAAAATTAGTCACTAATACGTATATATAAGATCATATAATACTGGCACTACTGTTTACTGCTTTCCTAAGATAAATATAATTAAAACGGTCTACTTTGACATATACTATAAATGTATTTTTTGGACTGCAAATTTAAAACGAGCTATGAAATGAATAGAAATTTTTAAACAGAACTCATTTAAGTTGTTTTATGTCAACGTCTTATTACCGACATTTCATCACATCCATATACAAGAGAAAATAAACATAAGCGATCAACTTGATGTGATTACATCAATTATTAAATAGCGATCGTAATTTCTTTTTGAGGGAACAAATATAAATTTTTGGCAGTAAATGTTTTTTTCCTACAACTTTTTTTGTAAACTTGTTTACTTCAATAAGACAAGATTCGCCTCAAGTCATAACATAAAAAGGCATGGAAGCTTCTTGTAATGCTGATTTCTTGTTTCATCCCCAAACCCCTTTGTTTCAGCACAAGTAAAAGTTAATCCGCTGCCCAAAACTAAGCCAATATTGTACTATATTTATAGACTTCTAGTAATAAATAAAAGGCCTTTTGAGAGTTTCGTGTTATCAATGAAATAGGTTTTTTTGTGTGTAAGTAACAAAATGAAACAGTTTAACAAAACGAATGGAAAAAGGAAAATGTTTTCTTCTGGTTTGACTTAATGAAGTGGGACCCACTAAATCTCGATAAACAGAGTTGCTCTGCCACTCCGTGTCCTCTTGTCCTATGTTTCCGTTTCACATCTTTCCATTTCCAAATGTTTATATACGTAACTAGTATTTCACATATACAGTAATGACTAATCTAAAATTGTTATATCCACACGTCATAAACATTTCTTGTGTACGTTCAAAATCTAACCGGGCAGTAGCCAGTAGCCGCTACCAACATTTTATTAAATTCGTATTATCTGGCTAACATTGGCTGTATAAGAAAAACTTTCTGAAAATTGTTTCATTTTCTTATATAAAAAGTCCGTGTTTAGTATTTGTTTATTCACGAACAAATGAAAGTATATAGCTTGTTCGCTTCAAACTGAAAATTGTTCGCTATAACATACATATTTTTCTACTCGAAAAGACTAATATAATATTTTCTTCCAGCCCGCTCCACTCGTATTATTTGAACCCTACCCTAATTAAATAACACCTATAAACACGATATGTATAAAGTGTGTATAACGAAAAGGAAGACAAATAATGCATTTTAAACCCCCCAAAAAAAAAAGACAAAGAGTGCATACATTTTTAAAAGTTCCATCTCTTGAAATGGAAATATTATATAGTTTGGGATTTGGTAGTCTAACTCAAAATTAGGAGTCATGTTATTTTCATGATATTTTCCAAATAGAGATATATATATTTTTTTCTCTAATTTGTGTGTGAAAATAAGTGATGAACCATGAAAGTAGTAATTTTTTATTAGGACAATAAATACGATGATACCATTTGAAATTAGCCATGAAGTGAATGTGAAACTAGTTGTGGTGTTCTTTGTCTTGTTGATTTAAATGAGGGAGCATAGGATTGATTTCTTTTTTCTGCATAGGATTTGGTGAGATCACAATATTAAATTCACAGAAAAACAATTAATTACTTTACTCATTCTCTGATTTTCTTTCTTCGTTTAAATTAATCTTTGATTGACTTTGCATGTCTTAAGGTTAATAATCAGATCCAATCCCCATTATAAATATTTATATTTCCAATTAAACTGTTTACATATATAACTTCGAAAAACCTGCAGATTCATGAGGCACACCCTTCTTGGTGTAACTGTTAAATCTTAAATGAAATTTTCTCTTCTGTCATCATCAATGGTCCAACCTGTAATTCTCTTATTCATCACTCTTCTCTATTTCTCTCTTTCCTCATAGAACCCCCCCCAAAAAAAAAAAACAGAGCAATCTCTTTCTCTCTGTTTCTGAGAACTTCCATGTCTGAAACCAACAACAAAGCTTGAGTCTTTCTAAGTACCCTCCTCTTGATTTCTCAAACCCTGAAATTTTCTCGGGAAAATATGAAGTGGGCTTTCCCGGAAATCAAAACAACTCAGAAATTCCTATCTCCTTCATCACTACCACAACTACCACCACAAGAACAACCGTTATCTCTCCGACAAAGCTTCGATCTAAACAGCAAAATAAGCCCAAGCATTCTCCTTATAATCATAATCCTCTCAGTCATCTTCTTCATCTCTGGTCTCCTTCATCTCTTAGTCAGATTCCTCCTCACACCATCAAACAGAGACAGAGAAGATTACTTCGACAACGTCACTGCTCTTCAAGGCCAGCTTCAACAGCTATTTCACCTCCACGATTCAGGAGTAGACCAATCCTTCATCGACACGTTACCAGTTTTCCATTACAAATCCATAATCGGTCTCAAAAATTATCCTTTTGATTGTGCGGTTTGTCTCTGTGAGTTCGAAACAGAGGATAAACTCAGGCTTTTGCCTAAATGCAGCCACGCCTTTCACATGGATTGTATCGATACTTGGCTTCTCTCTCACTCAACTTGTCCTTTGTGTAGATCTAGTCTCCTCCTCTCTGATCTCTCTTCTCACCATGATCCTCCTTCTTCTTCTTTCCTTCTCGTTCTTGAGTCCGCTAGTGATCATAGCTCCAGCGAGATTGTAGTGGATAGAGACAGTACTCATCTTGGTTTTGTCGGAAACAACGATCTTGGTTCGACCCGTGTGGAGTCGGGTCGTGGAGGTCAATACCCGGATGTTGAATTGGGTGGTTCGGTTGAAAAGGTTGTTCCTTTTTCAGTTAAGCTTGGGAAATATAGGAACGTAGATATTGGTGAAGAAACTAGTAGTAGTAACAATAATATTGGTAATAGTAGCAATATTGATGAAAGGAGATGTTTCTCAATGGGATCATATGAGTATATAATGGAAGAAGAAACTGCTCTTAAGGTTCATGTTTCAACCAAGAAACCATCGATCAAGAACCCTCGCTTGTCCGGTCACAGGACTGCTATGTCTGAATGTGGTTTTGATCCATCAGGGAGGTTGAAATTCAGTGGGAGTGGATCGATGAGGATTGTAGAAGAAGCAACCGAGAAGAATGTAGTTGAAAGAGAGAGTTTTTCGGTGTCGAAAATTTGGCTAAGGGGGAAGAAGGAGAAGCATGGTAAAGTTCATCAAGGGAAAGAGGATAGTTCATTGGTTTCATCGTCTTCGGGAAGAGCGTTTTCTTTCGGGTTATCGAACCAGCGGAATCATCCCGATGCTAAGATGGAAAGCGGTTGCGAAGAAGAGAATCAAAAGTGTGAGAATTCGCAATCTTTAGAGACTAAAACACCATCTTTTGCTAGGAGGACTATGCTTTGGCTTGCAGGGAGACAAAGCAAGGTTGTTCATTCTTCTTCTCAATCTAATGTTTAGTTTCTATAATTTTTTTTAATCTTTACAAATTTTGAGTTTTCTTTTCAATTGTTTCTTTTGTGTTAGTAGTCCTTATAAGTTAAAAAAAAAAAAAAAACAGATGAATCATTGTAGAAACGTGGTGTTGAGATATATATATATATTTTTAGACATTAGATTGATAAAACATTTTGGTGCGTCTTGATTTTTTGACAAATCTTTTTCAGTTCTTAAATATTTTTGACCCAACAATTAATAGTTGATTTAAGCTTTCCATCTAACTAGAAAACGACTAAATTAAATGTAATGAATAAGATATTTTCAGCAGAACTTGTTAATCGTATAATTTATTATGTCCAATTTGAATTTCCTACTAAAAAATGTTAAGCGTATATTTGCACTTGAGATGCAAACCATTACTTCTAACTTCTAAGAAGAATCTTGAAGAATGATTTTTTTGTTGTTGTATATTTGTGTTTTTTTAATCTTTTCTTCGGGGGCATTAGATAAGAAGTGGGTGTGGTAGTAAGACAGTTGCATTGAATTGAGGCAATTCTTCATACGACAAAAGAGTGACATCTTGATTCCTGTGAGATATGTTATATATACGTATATATGTTTTAATGTTGAATGGCTAAAGTTTTGCATTAATTGGTGAATTAATAATGGGCATGGAAGCAGTTGGGTTACATGCCCACTAGTCTTAGTCTTTATTGCGTGACAACATTCATAAAATTTGATTACGTTAATAGCATTGGGTTATGTGCAAAAACTAATCCATCCCAATCTTGAAAAGAAGAAGAAGTATATTTTTTTTTTGTTAAAGGAGTAATATGTTAAGACTTAAAGTCTTAAAGAAAATACATAATACTCCATAGTATGAAAAATTAACCTTATGATGCGTCTCTTTCTATTTCAGTGAGATGTATATGTTTTCGTAAAAGTGATTTCTGGTTCTTTATTTGAGTTTCCGAGTGGGTTTATGTGAAAGCTTCTAGCTAGGATCATATGCTAGAATTGTAGTAATCAGAACCGTTGATATCTATGTATAAATGGTGCATTTGAATAAGAGTGGCTTGACTTTTCCTAAAAGTTAGTAGTATTATTTTTAAGTGAAAATTCTTAAGAGATTTCCAAATAGTATGAGATTGTCCTAATGTTTGACTAACCTTTCAAAATAAAAAGTTAGTTGTTAACTATTTACTTAATAATTACCTCGCTCCTCGGCAATTACTACCAAACAGAAAAGTCACATAAATCAGAACTCACAAGTCCCTTTGACAGTTAGACAACAACAAGAGAAGACTAGTAGACTACATGTCTTTTTAAGATAAAACGTCAAGCAGTGAAGATCTGCGTATGGGAAAGCGCAACGCCTCGTTGTCTATCTTTTCTCCAGAGGCCTCCTTTTTTTTTGTTCTTTGTGTGTGTGTGTGTGGACATTTTCAATTGGAGTGGTTAACAAGAGTCCAACTGTTAAAACAAAACATTTATGAGTCCAATTACTAACTAAATGGGCTGAGCCTAACAAGAAATCCATGTTTCTCAGAATGTGTGACATAATATACATCTATACCTTGTAATTTATATTTTTTAATAATCTAATGACAATTTTGGCAAGCTAACTGATATAGAAAAACTATTGGGATTATGTTCTAAATAAAATCTTAGTTTACAACTAATATATTCAGATTATTCTGATAGTTTATAAACACTTCTTTATAGTTTATGCGGAGAAATAACAGAAAAATACCACTTTGTTACAATCTAAACAAAAATAAACATGTAGATCTAACTGAGAATCATATGCATAGATACACATGTAAATGGATAAATACCATCGGTGTGGGCATGACTCTCATGAGACAATATATTTTAAAAAGGTGTTAATTTGGCTAGGAACAAAAATTGAACGTGAATATGGATGTTTCTTTCCCGTTCTCATTAAGCGTCTTCTTCCTAACTAAATTGTAAATGATGCTGATTGATGGGAAGATGAAATATATATGAAAAAGGATTGATTTTTTACACATGTTGAAACTATTGTTTGTTTGGCCATACTCTCCTATAAAAAATGTATAAAACGAAAAAATCCTTGCAAAGATAGTAAAATATATTTCTTCTTCTTCTTTTCTGCGTATGCTCCCAAATGTTACACCCCTTTAAGGAGAAAGAAACAAAGAATAGAAGCGCAGTTTTTTTTTTTTCTCTGGTAAAAAATGAAAGCAGTTTATTTATTTTTTAAATGTGTGTATATATATATATATATATATTTCTTAGGAAAAATCAAATGAGCTAGTCTCATTTTCTCTCTCAAGTTGAAGTCTGATTATATATCTCAAAACATGTACATTTGAGTTATTCGACTTTATGAGGGAGTTGTACGTACAATAATTAACTAATAAAACTGAATCAGATATTTCCTTATCTGTATAATGTATATTTCCCCACATATCGTATATTTCCCCACAACGTTGTCTTTTTAAAAATAAAAATAAAAATTCAAAAAAGAAGCAATCGAAGTATAAAGATACACTTAAATTCTATAATCGTAAATTAAATGCAACAGAACGACAAATTATAAACCATATTAAACAAAATTGCTAACAAATGTTGGGATATACAATTAAAAACCACCATTAAGTACTTATAATTAAGTAGCAGACATTCTCTATATATTCTCTATATATAAGCGTCGTATAAATTTCGTTATGTACAAAATGGCTTACTATAATATCTCTTCATCCTCATATGACAATTGCAATGTCGGAACAAGATACGGTCCTAATGACCAACAATGATCCGATCAAGATCATGCTTTCGCAAATAATCTCCTTTTAAAAAATAATCTCATTTACTACTCAATTCCGGCCTCGGCAGCATCAACAATACTCCTCATAACATTCACTTGCGTCTGAAGCGACACAATGTAATCTAAAGTTTCTCGTAGCAACAAGACGTCATTGCTCATAAACTCTCCACCCGGGACAACGTTTCTTAATCCTTGAGTCTTTCTCTTAACAAGCCTCTTAGCTTTTACTGCTGCCTCTTCACACGCTGATCTCGATTTCCTCCTCAAGATCTTCTTGCTTCGTCTCACGATCTTCCTATGACACACAATCTTCTTAGGCAACTTCTTGTTGATCAACGCTTCCGCCTTGATCCCGGAGAGCATCTGACGTACGAGGAAGTTGTCCTCGGTGGCTGTTTTCTCGATTAGGGCTCGGCTCCAACAAGTTGTTCCTTTCCTTAGAGACGCCATTGCAACGTCTGCTGAGAGCTTTATGGCTTTCTTTCTCTCCGATACGCTCGTGTTGTCTATCGAAGGTCGAAATATCTGGAGACCCATTTGCCACTTCTTGAGGAATTCTTCTTTCATTGAGCTTGTAGGCTGCATCCTAAATCCTAATCAAATAGAAGAAAAAAAACACTCAATTATATATATGAACAAATTCTCTTCAAGAAATGCAAACTAATAATAATAAAGTAATCATTCATGCATCAAAGGGTGACATGTAATATAAACTTGTTATTTTCCGTTTAGGGTTACTTATCATGACCAAAAAGACATGAACATACCTTTAAAAAGAACAATTCTCTTCAAGCGTCGTTCAAAGATTGCTAAGAAGAAATCTGCGGTCACTTCACGAATTCTTGAATTGGGCGAGAGAGATTGAAAGAGAGGTAAGGGAAAGAGAAAGGAGAAGGAAAGGGTCCATTTTAATTGTTTCAAAAGGAGAGGGAAAATGGTGGGGGCAATAGGAGATAGGAGAAGCACATGCATGCACATGCTATCTATGGCCCACGTACCCTTTTGTATATTACCCTATAATTTAGGAAACTTTTGTCGATTATTATTTGTTTCCGCCGAAAATTTGTGATGATATATACGTTTATGATGTTTTTAATTTTTGTAATTATTCGGATCGTGTATGTCTAATGTTTTAGGTCTACCTTTTTTTTTGTCAACTGCGTAACTTCGTTTGGATTTTTTAGACTCTATGACCAGTATAATTATTTCACATCGCATGTACGTATGTATTTTGGATTTAACATATGAATATTATCTCTATCTGACAAGCTCATCTATCAGCGCAGTCACGAGATAATTAAGAGCTCCACGCAAATGTATTAAGGCCAAGCACGCGAAATTATCTATTGATTAACTATGAATTTTTTTATATGCGAAAGTTCCATTACTTAATTAGACAATTTTAAAGAAAATGTTTATCTCAAGTTTGAAATTTAAATGTTAAAGAACGTAAATTATTATAACTTTATAAGTCATGGATCTCCAATGCTCTAGATTGAGTCATCCATCAAGGTTTATAATTTATATACTTACATGTGGGTTAAATCGTCTATTTATGAATTATCAGTTCAATTATCATCGAGCAATATCGAGTTTGATTATTGTCTAACGATGAGTGAATGATATGTACATGAAAAGAAAGAAATTCACATAGTATAAAATTATAAATTAATGATTTTTTACAACAGTAGAAGTTAATGATTTTATAAATTATGTATATATCAATAATATCTTCTTCTTTTTTGACGCTTTTTTTTGTTTGACGCCAATAATATCTTGTTTTACATAAATCAAAAGAAAAAATTTGAAAACTGTATGCTTCGCCTTGCACTTGCACACTCTGGTTATACGGTGAATTATTTGTTATTTTTTTCTTGCTAATAGTGATACATTCACAACTACGTACGTATATCAAATATGAAACGCATGTCACCACATTAACTGTGCTATGTAACATTTACACATACAACAAATAACATCAATTGGTTTTAGTGGTGGAAACGTGGCGATCCGCAAACTTTGGGAAAGCCTGGTTTTGAAAAGAAAAAAAGGAAACAATAATCATTGTTGACAAAAAAAGAAAAGAAAAACAAATATAATAACTAATGAAGATACAAATACAAATTGTATAATATAGAAAACGAAAATTTGACGATGAATATCATGTGTGTGTATATGACACATGGATGATAATGATATTGATAGATGTACATGAATACAGAAGTTAATGTTTAATAAATATATTATACTGTATACAACTATAGAAGAGAAATAATTTTAGTAAAAGTATATATTTGTTTCTCCAACAAAATACATCGAACATGGAGTCTGGTGGCGAGAATTTCTTTTCCAATGGACCTCCGTAAATTACGGGGATCTCAACAATCATTCTCCAAACTCTACACGCCCACCATCTCATGTCGTGACCATTTCTCTAATTCATTTGATTAATTATTATTTTGATCCAAAAATTTACGACAATGTTATGTGTCTTAAACATTCGATACACAGAAAATCATCTAATCTATATAGAAAACATTCAACGACGTCGTTAAGGTGAAAGGGGGGTAATGCTCTTGCACGCACGCGTCCACCGGAAGCGCATGTGCACACGTGGAGGGACCCTTGTTCATCAGAAATGTTGGACCCACACTTTCTTTTAATTTTGTTTACTAAAGCGTGATTTCAACGGTGGGTCCCATTCTTTGTCTCTCAGAGGACGGCTGTGATTTGTTGTTTACATTCGTTACCTGAGATTTTCAAGGAAATAAAACCTTGTTTAGTCTATGATTTTAAATACTGAAATTTTCACGCATCTAAAACATACTGAAGATGAATTTGATTCTTTCTTATAAAATAACATACAATCTATGATTGATCTTGAGTGAAGAGAATGACCTATCAGGGTTAATTATCATAAATGTGAATTTTCTTAAAATTTGCAACCACCTTATGCAAACGTATCTATCAAAATTATGCAAAGTTTCAACTCGCTTGTATGAAGATTTACTTATAACTTTTTTGTTCTGTTTGATAAGAGATTTACTAAAATAACACATGAAATTTACGATACTCCACAGTATATATAGTTCTATCATTATTACTTGATCTCGATCGGTTGTTACCTTACTATTAATTTTTTTAGTGTATTCTTCATTTCACAGAAAAAAAATTGACCAGTGTTCTTGATTCTCTGTAGACGGATGTAACTAAAGTAGATAAATTTGTTTTTGAGATAATTGGTGGCCTGGCTGATTGGGAATTTCCATCACTTACCATGGTGAATAAACAGAAAAGCGACGAAATCAAGATAGAGTAAAAATTGTGGAAAAAAAATGTAGTACTGTTGATAACATGTTAAATTTTGTAAAATTCAAAAGTACGTTCTATCAGGGGCGGACCTATGCCTTGGTGAGGGGAGGCAAGTGCCTCATGCTCTTTAAAAAAAAATGTAATTTTTACCTATAAAACTTGTAATAGATTTAATGAAATTAACTAAAAATTTTAATTTTGTATGACTGTGTCCCATATAGAAAAAAGATATTAACTAAAAATTTAAACTTTTTATGATTATGCCCCATGTAGAAAAAGCTTCTGGATCCGCCACTGCGTTCTATTCCATTGATGCAAACCATATTTATTAGTAAAACACATATTAGTATTATGATGCTATACTATAAATGACTGATCAACTATTTTTTTACATTCAACTTTATCAGATATACTATTTACGGCTTCCATTCTTATCTTATTCATAAACCTCATGGTCTTATATAAATGTATAGATATAGGTTATGGCCTTATAGGTAGGCCATGTGATATCATTTGAAATTAAAACGGTAGAACCGACGGAATGGTGAGGGAATAAGCTTCTGTCTATGATCGATACAGCACAAAAGTCAATTAAAGTAACTGTTTACTTTTAATAATTGGATAATGCTTTAGGTATATAATCTAAAATCAACAAACATAATCTCATTATAATGATTTTTTTGTCCCCTTAAATCAAGGGAAGATTAATGGCTTCAGCCGTACACTTCCAAGGACAGAAGTAAAAAACTCTCCCTCCCTAGATACTTAAGTAAGTTAAAGTAGTTGTTTATAGGAGAAGCTGTTTGAAAAGCTTAATTAAGACTTTACTACCAAGCGATGCTAGAAAAATTAATAATACAAACGGCATGGTTGTAATATAATGCGTAGTTGGGTACATAGGTTATCTTTACGACATTTTGAAAGCGAAACAACCAAACAAGCGATGTATAACATTAACATGTTTGAACAAGATTCGTTACAAAGAAATAAATTTTTGAGTTAAAATTGTAATAGTTGCAAAACGATGTTGGAGGAGTTAGTGTTTTCAAATGGAAGTTTTTTTTCTCGTTAGAATTGACTATAAATTGGGACTTTATTTTGGACTACCTTAATGCTCTAACCTTCCCAACACAATACATATTTTGGCCAGCGTTACTATATCCTTCATTGTTTATTTCTAATGGAGCTACATATCCATAGTTTCTTTAGAGGAAGCAGATGTCTTCTTCAATAGTTAAAAGAAGCAAAGCTCTTCCATAAAGTGAACTTTTCTCCCCCATACTTATTTAGCCTAGCTACGAATATTCTATCTAAAAGATTGAGTGTTTGGATACCATGCCAATTGTGAAAATTCAAATTAAAGTCCACCCATCTTTGCTTTACTCATGACTTTTTTTTATCCTCTCTGATGATTCAGCTAGATATGTCCAAGGCATCTTCAGTGTCCTCTATAATTTCAAATACATGTTAGTTGTTAGTGTAGAGAAGTAATACTTTTTCCCTTCTGGACTTTCTCAGAAGGATTAAAAAAGATTCTGACATTTCTCAGTCATGTTATCTAGGACTCTCCCTGCACCAGAAAATCATCAATGATAAACTGTGAAAACAAAGGTTCAAGAGCTGAAAAATGTCTTTGGATAGCTATTTATTTATCATTTGCAAGAATATTGAAAATATCATTCATCAAGCATATGATGAATGATATTAATGTCGTTCTTAATTAAAGTGATCACCATAATTGAAAAACGTAAGGGCGAGAAGAATAATAATTGGACGACCCAGTTGGGAATATGTATCTTTACGATAAAAATTTCATTTGAATGTTATTTTAGTTCATCTTCAAGATCTGTAGAAGTAGATATGTTTATTAAATAGTATGAAAATAAGTGTCTGCACTTTGGTTAACTTTAACAGTTGTTTAAACATTTTTTTTAAAAACAAGAAATTAGTGATAGCTCATGGACTCACTCGTCTGCACTATCACAAGATCATGGAAGAGCTGTCATGCTAAGATGATCAGATCTCTTGTACTAAGATCTAAAGTTAAAAATGGTGCCAGATAGAAACATTATAAAAAAAAAATGCCATATTAATAAAAGTTAGACTAACAAAAGAAATTGTAGTTTGCTTGAATGATGTAGACAGTTTCAAGCAGCCACATATGATTATTTAACAAATGGTAGTGGTATTATAATACAATGAGATATAGGGATTGGCTGATTGATTGATTTAGCCGCTTTGGTTCGTAAGTAGTTAAATACTGTGTTTGTGTTGCAGACGTCAGTCACGACTGTTAGACCACTTCAAACAACAACAACAACAAAGATTCTTATAATTAATTTTACATATGATTAATATCATAAAACAATATCACTCTAATCGTTTTACGATATATATTGAAAATTTTCAAAATATTTTTAGTCACAAATATATTTGTACTTCACAATAGTAGAAATATTTGATGTTTTCGAAAATTTATATACGGTATCAAGTTTGGTAAATATCTTTTCAGGTAAAACACATGCGATCAAGTCATGATTGTTTTGCAATCGCATTCGCTTTTAGCCACTACAAATATCGGATGTATCATTTTAGTAGGAGAAATTTTCTCAAATATATTAATTAAAATTTTTTGTTCCATAAATAGCACTCCATTTTCATTTTGGACAAAAATAATATTTTTATAAAAGATAAAATTTTAAGTTTTTATTTGGATTAAATAATGTATAATTTAGAATATAATTTGTTTGGGGTGGAAGCTATAGTTTAGGGTTTAAACTCTAAATCTTAAACTCTAAAAATATGAGGGTAAGAGATTTTATGTTATAAAAGAAAAATAATTTTAGTAAAAATATTATTTTTATCCAAAACAAAAATATAATGTTATTTATGAAACTAAAAATTTATTTAGTGCTATTTTGGAAATTGCTCTTTTAATAATGCCAATAGCTGCAACCAACCACTCACTCACTTCATCATACGTAGCCATATTCGTTGCGTACTCATCATCGAGTCCACAGACTCATATATATACAATGAGCGATGACTTTTTGAGTTTTGACAGTATGTATATACGGTTTTTAATGAATTGATGTAGCTAGCTAGTTAGAGTATATATGGTATTTTTCAAAGTTTTAATTGGTACAAACGGTTTCTTCAAAAAAGAATAAAACTAACAAGAAATACAACGGTTTTCTCTATCAAAACTGTGAAGGCCTTATTAAATATAGAAACCAGAAACAAATTGAACTAACTCCGTTGATAGTGAGTGAGGCAGAGCTTGATTTTACTTTTTGTACAATCTAGATTTTAAACACCGTCCATTCCAAAAACAATAGATGATACAATGTATAGACTGCGTCCAACTTATAAAAAAAAGACCACATGGTAATATGAAACCACACAATACGACAAAGAAGAACATATTGGCCAACCAAGTTAACATTATTCTTTTAAGCATAATAGTCTATCATTGAGATGATTAATAGTTTATATAGTTAACAAGATCGTAAAAGCCACACATGACACGACAATATAAAGAGAACCGAGAAAGAGGAAGTACAGATTCACGAGGGAGCTAGTAGCTAGAGAAAGGAGATGGGGAAGCTAGAAGAGTACAAGCCGGTAATGGCAATGACAATGATTCAAGTATGTTATGCAGGAGTGACTCTTTCCGCTAGAGCTACTTTGGTTCATGGGTTAAGCCCTCGGGTTTTTATCCTCTATAGGCAAGCCTTTGCAACCATTTTCATCTTCCCATTTATCTACTTGTCAAGGTAACTAAAATCATCTTTTGTCTTTTTCTTAAATGGCAATGAGAATTTGTGATTTGTTAAAGTTTCTTGTGCTCAAAATTAATTCTTACTGATTACTATGTGTATTTTTGGGTTGTAGGAGAAAATCAAAGGTATCTATATCTTCTTTGGATCTCAAGAGTTTTTCTTTAATATTCTTGGTCTCTCTTATAGGGTAAGTTTGCTATATGTATGTACAAATATATTTCTAAATTTTAGAACTTCACTTTGATGAATCTTGAATTTTTTTGCTTTTTTTTTTTTTTTCTGTGTAGCATTACAATCAATCAAAATCTGTATCTTGAAGGTCTTTACTTGTCTTCATCTTCGATGGGAAGTGCAGTGGGTAACATCATTCCTGCTATTACCTTCCTCATCTCATTTCTCGCCGGGTACAACATACAAATACATTTATACATATATCTCTTTATATCAAAATTGTGAAAACAAGATTCATGTGTTTGTTATTTACTGATCTATATATATAGATACGAGAAAGTGAATCTCCGGGATATAAGAGGCTTAGCGAAGATAGCAGGGACAATCTTCTGTGTAGCAGGAGCGACCTCTATGACTCTGCTTCGTGGACCTAAGATTCTCAACTCAGAATCTGCTTTACCAATCGCTAACTCGGTATTAGGAAATATAAAAGATCAGAACATGTGGTTGATTGGTTGTTTGTTCTTGTTCTCTAGTACTCTTTGTTGGTCCTTTTGGCTTACACTTCAGGTAAACTTCACAAAACTAAACAAATATTATATATAACCTTATTTTTGTAAATGTTTCTTGCCTTACAAGAAAAGTTAACTTTGTTTCGACAAAACCCTAGGTTCCAATCTCTGCGTACTATCCAGATCACCTTTCTTTATCAGCATGGATGTGTTTATTCGGAACGATACAATGTGCGTTCGTCACTTTCTTCCTAGAGAAAGACCCAAACGCTTGGATTCTCCATTCATACTCCGAGTTTGCGACATGTCTCTATGCAGTACGTACGCATATAAAACATTCCTCTGTTTTTTTTTTCAGTCAATTAACGTAAATTCTAATAATGAAATGTGTATATTAGGGAGTTGGAGCGTCGGCACTTTCGTTTACGGTTCAAGCTTGGGCTATATCTAAGAGAGGTCCTGTGTTCTCTGCATTGTTTAATCCTCTTACTACAGTCATTGTCACAATCTTGGCTGCTATGTTCTTCCAAGAAGAGATTTACACTGGAAGGTAAAATAAAAACAATTTTAGCAAAACTTAAGATAACTACAATTCTTAAACGTAATCTGTTTTTTATATTTTTGATGTTTTGAAATAGTTTAATCGGAGGATTAGGTGTGATAATGGGACTTTACATCGTGCTCTGGGGTAAAGCAAAAGATGTCATGATGAATCAAGAACATAGAGACAATAATAACAACTCAGAAGTGAAGATTCAAGTCGAAGATTCTTCAAACACAACAATATGTAATAACGATCTGAAGAATCCCCTTCTGTCCAAAACACAGCAACAACTAAACTGATGAATTCAAGATTCTTTCCTTCTTCTGTTTCTAAAAATTACGAAAGATGTTTTGGTCTATAATAAAAGGAAATATAAATTTATTTTATTTAATGAAAATCAAAGTCTAGCTTGAACGAAAAATTAAACAATACTCCTAACCAAAATAGAAACCGGCGAAATTAAATGAAGAACTTTAGAATTCATTGGAACGAGCATAGGTATCGTCTCTCTTGTTGTTACGGAAGGCGCAAACTCCCATAGCGTAGACGATAGTGAGGAAGACAAGGAAGACAACGTCGATAATAGCAACTATTTTCCATGAGGTCCTAAGGTTTTCGAGAAACCCGGCCTTGCATGCTTTGCAATTGTAGCAAAGGTTCTTGTTTTCGCTGTCCCAAAGTTGGCAATCTGAGTTGTTGTATGGTCCTGATGTTTTGTTCCAAGTCGTTGGGCTTACGTAGGTAAAGTTACAGTCATTAGAAGGCTTGCAGCAACCAGACTGTAAACAAAAACAAACAACATTCAATCATAGAATTAGAATCAAGATTATTATTATAATTAATATTGGTATCTTAAGACTGTTACAATATTAATCATAGAGTTAAAATCAAGATTCAGTAATTGATTGTTACAATTTTGTCTCTTTAAGACTCTAGACACAAATAATCAAAAGCTTTGAGATTGGTATTATTTATTTTTTTTTTAAAAAAAATTAAAGTTTATGATGCAGGCGAAAAGGGTCAAGACTAAAACCCTAAAAAAAAGGAGAACTTTTTGACCTATTACTTGAAACCTAAGTTTTCGTTTTCACAATCTCTAAACCAAAATAGCCAATAAGAGTTTCAAAATTGGTTACCTCAAGAGCAGTGAGAGGTGCATTGTAGAAATCAGAAACTGTCTTATTACCAGAGAAAAACTCCAAGCGAGTACAGAACTTGCTCTCGTAAAGACAGCTTCTAATGTTTCTCCAATGCTTAGCGTTGTTCACACGCTTCTGCAACCAGTTAGAGTAAGCCTCGAGCCTAAACTCTTTATAAGCCTTTCCAGGGATAGTTTCTCCAGAGCCTTTACTGGTGACGACGAAGGCGAAGATGGTGAAGCAGAAGACGATGAGGATTAAGAAGAACATTATGAAGAGGTAGAACCAGAGAAGCCACGTCACTCTACAGCAAGATCCAAGGACTCCTGCGAGTGCTACAATCATGAGGAAAACGCCGAGAGCGATCATGGGTTTGTCGAGGAATCGCTCACATTGCGTTGAGCCTTTAAGGCTTAGCCAGATTCCTGACCAGAGAATAGGTATAGAGAAGAGGAATACAAAGAAGTTGAGTATTCCTAGGAGGCTGTTACTACAACGAACCATTGTGGTAATTGAAGACGAATCAGCAAGAAAGTTTTTGAAGATTTGTATAAACCAAGAATGAGATTGTATGATTAGGTGCTGAAAGGAGAATATTAGTATTTATAAAGTGGAAAGAAACACATAGAGAGAAAGGTGACGAGATTTGCAGAGTAAATTTTTGTTATTACCATATATGAGTACACGACGAGTAATAATGTCTTTATGTTTCGGTTTCAAACGTTTTGATGAGTAATTAAGGAATGACGCGTAACTCTGACGCGCTTTGGAGTGATGATCGATTTTTCGAATTTTTTAAAAAAATTTATCAATGAAAAATCTTACATTTATTTTGGTAAATGTAACATTTATTTGGAAAAAATCTTAAATATTTTAATCATTTCGAATTTTTATCAATGAAAAATCTTACATTTATTTTGGAAAAGCTTAAAAACTTTGATCATTTCGAATTTTCGAATTTTGATCAATGAAAAATTTCGAATTTAAAATTTTTGATCATTTTTGAATTTTAATATTTTGATCAATGAAAAATCTTACATTTATTTTGAAAAGTTTTAAATATTTTTGTTACAGACTTTTCTCTTCTTCTTTTTTTTATGTATGGTCACTACATAACTTCCGCAAATTCATTGAACGTTGTGTCTTGCAAAAAATAATATAGGCATTAATCAACTATGATGAAACATCATCGGTGTGAAGAGTTATCACGAGAACATCGTCTCCAAAAACATCACTATGAAGTATGGTCTATGGCAAATGCTTTCGGATTACCAAAACTTCCTCTCTGCTTTAACAATACTATATAATAGATCGTAGACTCAACGTTTAAGGAAAACAAAAAAAAAAACTTTAAGACAAGAATATACAACTCAACTAATTAAATAGCTATGCAAGAACGTAACAAATTTGCAGTTTTTATGAGGAGTCACCAAATCATATTCCACCGTATAAAGCTCTTAGATATGGACACATCCAAACACATTCAAGTCAAGGTTAAGCTCAATCAAACAACATAACCTTGAATCGTAGATCTCCTCAGAGACATGTAGCCTTGGTAAAACTCAGATATGTAATTAAACCAACCCTTTCGTTTGCAAAACTAACTGTTGAATACTCAAACTACTTAATCACATGAAAATTGAGATGTACCAAATCATAGTAGTTTACCATTACTATTTTTCCAACGGAAAAGGCCTCTCTAGTTTACTTTATGATTTTCCACCAATAATCTAACAAAAAACTATATATCTTTACTTAATTATACCAAAGAATAACCTAAAACTTAAATAAAAGCTAGTAGTACATATATGGTTTTCTTAAGTAAACGGAATGGGTTTCTCCGATTCAGAAAAAACAACACATTTATTACAAAGATTTGTGCGTCTAAAAATAAAATGTTCAATTGGCTGAGGTCTGACTTCTGAGCATGATCGAAAATTTTCCTCTTTGTTTTCATCTCTGCATTGTGATCAAAGCCAACAAGCATAAACCCATAACACTTCTAAAATCCCTAGCTATACGTATATATAGCTAATAATTATCTGTTTTATCAAATTGTTTATTTATGAAACATATATAAATGAGTAATAACCCAATACAAAATTCAGTATTTTGTACTTGTATTTTCAATTCATTAGTAATGATTTTTTTTTTGTCTCTCCACCACCTCACCCACTTGCTTAATTCATAATTCACCCTTCATCATTTTATGTTGTTAGTTAATTCGTGTTTTCCTTAGTTTAACTTTCATGTTTAAATACTTAAACATTTCAATCATACACGAAAGTACATATACAAATCCGGGTAGGATTATCCTTTAATCAAACAACTAGATTAGAGAATATCGTCAACTTTATTTTATCATTTCTTTCAAGATTTCATATTTTGGAAATATGAATCTATGATTATGTTGTTTTTTATCATTCATAATATTTACCTTTTTTCACGATTTAAAATGTGTCATAAAGATGTAATTAAAAAAATGCTATGAATCAATCTACTAAAATCAGGTTTTATGTTATATTCCATCATTGAATTTGTTTGTTATTGTAGTGCAATATATTACAATTACAATATATATTTTGACCCCCAAAATATTTCAAAATATAAAAAATTCAATATATTCATTTGAAATAATAATAGAGAAATTGTTACTAATATCACTATGATCATACCACTTTTTACAAATATCATCCATTTATAGTTATTTTCAAAAATACCACTGTGAAGTATGTCAAAAATAATAATTTAATTTTTTTGTATGGGTTAATTATTCTAAGATTTAGGATATAGTTTTTAAGGTTAAGAGGTACAATTTAGGACTTAGAATTTAGGAGTTTTAAACCCTAAATCCTAAATCCTAAAATTGTGAGGATATGAGATTTTTTGCTATATGAAAGAATTGTTCTTTAATAATAATGTTATATAAGAGAATTATATTTTAATAAAAATTTAATTTGTGTTATTTTTAAGAATTATTCAATAATTAATCATTATTTTTATTAAAATTAATTTATTAAATATATATGTATAGTGGTATAAATGAAAATTGACTTTTTCTAATAATATTTTTGAAAATAAATATTCTTATAATGATATTTTTGAAAGTCTTCCATAGTAATAAAGTCCAAACTTTGTCAAAGGAAATCATATACTATTTTAAAAAATAGACTACTAAATCTATAGATATTTTGGACCATTAAAGACTCCAGAATTAAATTAAGAAACTTCTATGCCCTTTCCTCTATGCTACCTTCAAAATACAAATGATGGATGGTTTATTGTACTCTGTACTGTCGGTGGAGAAGATAACGTGGCATAAGTACATCACAGCTGGACCGTAAGATTACGACTGCAAATTTATTTCTTCAGCGGATCCAACGGTAACCGTACACCTTATGTCTTCACCTTTTTAAACAAATCTGGTAGACCCCACACGCCACTAAAATCCCACTTTCTCTCCTGTCCCACTTCTAGCTGTCCATTATTCCTTTTTTATTTTATTTTTCTAGAGATCCGTAACAAATAATTTTGGCAGCAAAATATTTCCTTACCACAGCAGTTTATTAAGAATACAAAATATTATGAAAGTTGTAATTTATTTATCACGATGATAATTGTAAATTAGAACGGGATAAGCTGTCCCTTTTTTTTTTTTTTTGGGTTTTGCTTTTCTTTGGAGAAACGAATATTTAGACCACTTAAGACTCCAGAAATATTTAATCCAAAAATAAACAACTAGTAAGAGTAAGAACGAATCATAGTAATAACAATGTATGGAGGGGAAAAAAATATTAATTCATTAAAAATAATAATAATTCACCGTTAATGTACAAGCTTGGCTTTAGTATTGTATCCGTAATAAGAAAGATACCATCTAACGAACTTCTTCAACCCGGTTTCCAAATCGGTTGTCGGTTTATATCCAAATTCATTTCGGGCGGAGCTAATATTAGCATGAGTGAACGGAACGTCGCCGTTTCCAGGCATCTCCACATAGTTCCTCTTCGCTTTCACCTTTAGATGCTTCTCCAATATATCAACCAGAATCGGAACCGTAACCGGTGAAGTGTTCCCGAGGTTAAAGATCCGGTACGGTGCGGATCCACGTTTTTGACCACCCGACCCGGTACTTTTACCCGATGAATCGAGAGATCCTAAACATCCTTTGACTATATCATCGATGTAAGTGAAATCCCGGGCTAAATCGACCCGGTTTTTGCCCCGGTAGATTGTGATTGGTTTACCTTGAAGGATGTTTCTGGTGAAGGAGAAGTAAGCCATGTCGGGTCTTCCCCAAGGTCCGTAAACCGTGAAAAATCTTAAACCGGTAATGGCAAGACCGTAAATATGGTTATAAGTGTGGGTAATTTCCTCGCCGGCTTTTTTCGTTGCGGCGTAGAGACTCGCCGGTTGATCAGTACGATCAGATTCGGAGAAAGGAACTTTCTCGTTGAGGCCGTAAACGGAGCTCGACGAAGCCCAAACAATCGCCGGCTGAGGATTCGCCGATTTGCAAATCTCGAGGAGGTTAACGAGTCCGGCGATGTTGCTGTGAATATACGATTGAGGATTCTCCAAAGCGTATCTAACTCCGGCTTGAGCAGCGAGATGCATAACGTGAGTGAAGGCGACGACATCAAAGAGCTTAGCTAATAGCTTGGCGTCGTTGAGATCTCCTTCGACGACGAAGATCCCTCGGGAAGATAAGAGAGATCTGCGCGCGCGTTTCAAAGAAGGATCGTAGTAATTGTTGAAATTATCAAGTCCAACGACACCATCGCCGCGTTTCCTCAACGCGAGTGACACGTGGCTACCGACGAATCCGGTAGCGCCGGTAACGAGAACGGAGATTCCTCCGGAGCGATGGATCTGAGCGGAGGTACGAACCTGTTTCTCCCACTGGATTCCTCCCCAGGAGGCGGTTAGGTAACGGCTTCCGGAATCGACGAAGCTCTGAAAACTCAAGTAAGAAGCGGTGAGAGCTATAAGGAAGAGAGCCCAAAGGAACATGGTGCTCGTCGAAGCAAAACAACGGTGGAGCTGACGATTTGACCGGTCAATTTTGAATTTACCCGGCGTTGACGGAAACAGCTCATCTTCTATTGAAGGCATAATAATAATCTCTCTTTACAACAAATTTCTTCCTAAATACTCTCTAATTTTAAAAAAATAAACTTCGGTGAATTTTGGAGAGAAAAAGAAGAGGAAGACAGATGCAGATTTTTTTTTTTTTTTTGGGGGGTTAATTTCCAAAAGCATCTGCTAAAGAGAAGAGGGAGAGCCGGAGAAGTATATATAGAGGTGGGGCAAGGGGACAAAGAGACGCGTTAATTTGATTGCCAGATTGGCATTTCTTTATTTATTTGTTGATAAAAACCCTCCTTATTTTGTTGTTTACAGAGGAGAAAAAAAGAAAATTCTCCTAATTATTTTTACTTTTCTTGATTAATAACTGTATAAATGCTAAATCTACCGCAATCTTTCTTTGTTTTTTTTAACCAATCTACCTCAATTTAAGGAGGAATTTAAAAACCCATCAATAATCAAAATTACAAGATAAATAATGGATAAAGAGAAACAATGTTTTTTCTGAAACTTAAAAAAAATAGTGAACTGATCACTTGGGCAATAACTGTGGTCAACGATAAAACTAGCTGAATTATATTAACTTGTAATGTGTTATTGGATCGGGTATTTGTAAGCATTCTTGTAAATTATATTAATTTTAATCTATTAAATGTTGATGAAATACAAGTTTACGGTAATTTACATGGTTATTTTTATTTAAAATGAATTTAGTTACAAGTTCAATGAAAACATTAAAGAAACAAATCCGACATTTTCTGCTCTCATTTTGATAGAACTCATTAAAAGTTCCATTGAAAAACTTTACAATATTTTAATATTCATAGCTTATGAATTCTTTTAAATTCAATCATTTTAGCCACATAAAAGTTCAGAAATATAGAATGTTCAAGTATGAGTTATTGTTAGACGCAAGATTCACGGAAGATTTCTTTTAATATTTTGTAATTCGATTCATGGAATCCACACATGTAAATTCCCATCTTGGAATATGTTTAAATGTTTGAACATTCTACAAAAAAACGAAATAAATAATTCATTTTTACAGTATGCAATATTTTGCAGTTCGCTACAATTTGAATCCATACATGTGTATGAAACCTTATAAATCTCATAGCATGTCACTCGTTCAACAATTAACACATGTTATCCCTAATCAAAATAATTATAATAGACGAACGTGCGACCGACTTACAGCTGATGTTGTATAGACTTCATAAAGACCACAAGCCTATGTCATCGGGTGTGGTTCCGGATCGCAAGGCTTGGTCCGTGGATAAAAGTGTATTTATCATGTATCCAATTCGTTTATTTATAAGAATAAAATAATCCATAAGTTGTAAATCTTTTGATATTCATCTAGAGCATTGTGGCTTCGAGTTTCAGATAACAAAAGAAGAGAATTAAAAGTTAATTTGTTACTTAACTAGGAAAGTAATTTACTAAGTAGTGCTCTTTAAATGATTTTGCCGACTGGCCCGCACTGGGTCAATTTCATCAGAAAGACGTGTGATAAATTTAATAATAACTTTGAAAAATAGATTGAAAACATTTTGTTTATCTTCCTTTAATATTGAAAACCTTTTATTAAATATTTGTTTGAAAAATACTCCATATGTTATTGTCTAAAAGATCTCTTAAATATTCACTTTTAGTTAATTAAGCAGTGTTTTTGTTTGTTTGGGAAAAATAAGAAATGTAATACTAATATTCAAAAGAGGATAATGTAGAGGACGTGCGGACCACAGCATTCACACCATTGGCTGTTTTAGGAAAGCGATGAGAGAATGACAATATATAAAAAAACTGCGTGCCGTTTCCACGTATCTCCAACAATTACCGCTTCCCCAAGTCACGGCTTCACCATTAAGGAGAAGGGATGGGCCACCTCTTACCGGGAACCGGAAGAACCGGGTCTCAATATACTCTTTCGAGATCTTTGTAAAATACCCAGTAAATTTGGACGGTGCTTTGGTTGTATTTAAAATTTGGTGTTGTGGTTTTTTTTCTTCTTTTATATTTACTAGCCTCGTATATTATCATGTATGTAGATGCAATGTTAAGTTTATCAGTGTACATCAATTACTAAGATTTTTTACCCTAACTATATATTGATCAATAACTAATATACACTGGTAACTAATAATAAACGAGATATAACTTACTGCAGTAAAAGTCATCAAACTAACAATGTTACACAAAGCCCATCGAGTCCCTTAATCTGGTTCGCTTCTTCCTTCTCAAGCAAACACTCATCTTGTGAAGTACGTGAAGCTCATCTTGCTAAGGCTCTGTATTTCATCAGGATTAGTGATAAGGTATGTCAAAGTTTTAGTTATGCACTTGAGAGAACTTGCTTGGCCATTAATTTTTTGTTATTTGTAATCTTAGGAGAAAGCTCTGGAGCAGCTAAAAGTAACTGAAGGGAAAACTGTAGCTGTTGGGCAAAAAAATGGATTTGGCGTT
Source organism: Cardamine flexuosa (assembly GCA_963555745.1). Taxonomy (NCBI): domain Eukaryota; kingdom Viridiplantae; phylum Streptophyta; class Magnoliopsida; order Brassicales; family Brassicaceae; genus Cardamine; species Cardamine flexuosa. Next base: position 3,740,072 of record OY743215.1, on the reverse strand, counting down.
CTATACGTTGCAACTTGCTTTTTTCTATATGGACTTGGACCTGGTATCAAAAAAGTAAAGTGTCGATTTGGCCTTTTTTAGACTAGTCTTGCTGGAAACAGCTACTGAAATCTTTGATCTAACACTTGCCAGATTGTTGGAAGAGGAAGAACAGACTAAAGGTCTATGAAGGTTTGTACTGCATGTCCACCAGAAACTTTAACAAGGCTGCCAGCTTATTTCTGGATTCTATATCAACCTTCACAACATATGAAATCTTTCCATATGAGACCGTCCTCACGAGCATCATAACTTTGGACAGAGTTTCACTTAAGCAAAAGGTATTTGTCAGTTTTCTAAATTTAGTCGTTATAGTAAATCGTGTTATTTGTTGGAATTATGTGATTTGAATGGTAAAGTGCTACTAATTTAAATAGGTCGTAGATGCACCTGAGATCTTAACTGTGCTTGGGAAGATTCCGTTCCTTTGTGAGTTTCTCAACTCCCTGTATGAGTGTTTTCAGTACAAGGACTTTTTCTCAGCATTTGGTAAGTTTCATTACAAGGACAAGATGTCATATTTCCGCATGTTAATAACTTGATTGTTGGGGTATGTTATATCAGGTGGAATGGCAGAGCAGATAAAGTTTGATGGTTACTTGTACCCACATTTCCGGTTCTACATGAGGGAAGTCAGAAGGGTGGTGTACTCTCAGGTTTTGGAATCTTATAAGAGTGTGACAGTTGAAGCAATGGCAAAGGCCTTTGGCGTTTCCGTTGATTTCATTGACCAGTAAGCACACTCAAAGTACATTGTTTAAGTTTGGATTATATAACATGACGTAAACCGGCTTATTATGATCCAGGGAGCTGTCACGGTTCATAGCTGCTGGGAAGCTTCACTGCAAGATAGGCAAGGTTGCAGGTGTTGTGGAGACTAACCGTCCTGATGCGAAGAATGCGCTTTACCAGGCAACAATCAAGCAAGGAGATTTCTTGCTTAACAGGATCCAGAAGCTCTCTTGTGTGATCCATCTGTGAGCATGTTGCATGTTTCTGTTTCCACTCGTTAGAGTCTTTATGTCTGAGAAACTAGATAATAAAATTGAATAGTTTCTCGTCAAAAATAAACACAAGATAATAAAATGATAAATTTGATTCAGCAGAGCAAAGACTTGTCCTTACTTGAACTTTGAACTTGTAAGAGTTAGCAGGTAACTTTAAGGATTTATTTAGTATATTTTCGTCTCTTAGAGCATCTTTATTGGTATACTGCTTATGAGAAGTACTTACTATTTAATTTAATGTAAAATAATTAAAATTAATGCTAAAAACCTTCTTAGCATTTAAATAATTTTGCTTTTATTGATAAAATCCTATATGGGTTGCTTAAAATAAAAAAAAGTATATATTTTTTTTTTCAAATTTATAAACTTTTGGTAAGTAAATATTTATGAGAATTTGTTACTAATACTACTATGGTCATACTACTTTCTACAAATACCACTCATTTTTTGTTATTTTCAAAAATACCATTATGTAGTATGTCAAATGTAATAAAAAAAATTTGGGTTAAATATTCTAGGATTTAGGGTATAGTTTTTAGGGGTAAGAGGTATAATTTAGTGTTTAGGGCTTAGAATTTATGGTTTTTAAGCTCTAAATTCTAAACTCTAAACTTTAAAATTATGATGATATAAGATTTTAGACTATATAAAAAGATTGCTTTTTAATACAAATGCTATATAAGATAATTGCATTTTAATAAAATTTTAATTTTATGTTATTTTTGAGGATTTCCTAATAATTAATCATGATTTTCACTAAAATCAATTCATCAAATACATACCTATAGTGTTATAAATGAAAATTGACTCATTCCAATGGTATTTTTGAAAATGACACCTTTGTAATGGTATTTTTGAAAATTTCTCCCATATTATTGCATTTATAAATTTTTAAACATATATGACATAAAAGTATAAAAAATATAGATTTAAAGTTCAGAAACAGAAGAAATCGCGAGTGCAAAAAAATTCTAATTTTTCATACAGTGCACGTTCATTCAAAACCATGTCATCTTAAGTACCGCTCCTTAAAATCTTTGTTCAAGTATCGATCCTTAACTATTTAATTTCTTTTGATTTAATTTTAAAAATTTAATGGGCTAAGTACTCCTTAAAATCTGCTAAGTTTCCATTGATGGAGATGGTCTTAGTATCTCAGTTAATTTTTCTTAAGCTTCTGGCTTATACTAGCAAAACTTCAGATATGTCATGTGGATTTATTAACATATAAATTAACCGCTATGATTTGCCTTATAGCGGGTTTGCTATGATTTACCAACATCAGCATATTCCTATTTAAAAAATAGACTATCACTTCAGAATTATAAACAACATTCATAATCTTTTGGTAAACATAGGGATATCTTTTCAGATTATTTTACAAGCGCGACATTTAGTTGTAAGAATTTGAGTTTCGTTATTTGGTATTTCGATTTTACTCTTTACATGAAATGTTGTCTCTGGCTATTTCATTTATTTTCCTTTGTTTATTCTGAAAGATTTTTTTTTTTTTTATATATGGGAAAGATTCTTTGTTTCCAGGCTCAGATTGAATTTGGGCAAGAAAAGATCTGCGAGATTCTGCTCGATTTCCAAATTAAATTTTTCTTAAAATAATATTGTAAGCGATTATGGTCCATCGAGTTCAAAACATAATAGAGTAAGCGATTAGTTCCAAAAAGCAAATTATGGACCCTAATTACTTACCCCGTCAAGTTTATTACTTATACATAGCACTATTTAACCATTGTTTGAATATTTTTCTTAAAGCTACCATGCTTAAGTCCTATGCATTGCTTCAGTTTTTAGCTTGTACATGCTGAAGACAATTTTTTCCTTTTTACAATGAGTTTCGTTAATTAGGAGTTATATTGACCAAGTGAACCATCAATTTATGAGTCTCGGTTTGTAGCGACTTCAATCCGAATGTCGGTTCATCTAAACTAAACATATTCACCGGTGTTCGTATCCTATCCAGACGTTTCTATTTATATAATTGGGGATTACAAAGAACATATCAGCTTTTGTTTAGTAACGTGTCAAATGCAAACACAATTATTAGAAAATTAAATGTTCACATTATACTATTCATCATTAGGTTCACTAACTCGATTATATATAAAGTTACATTCATTGTAGGGAACAAATTCAGAAAAATAAAATCCTTCCTTTAATTGAAAAAGAAGTCCAAAAAAAGTTTGTAACAAAAACATGGAACTCTTTCCTAAATGACGCAATGTTGGATTTTATTTGAATTGTACGAGTTTTAACAATTGTTCATAAAGTTATTTATTGGTGTTACATAACAAGTTTGGGAAATATGTACCCAAAAAAATATTAATTTTGATTTTACATTTCATCAACGCTTATAGCAAAACTTTTATTATATTATTAGAAAACCTACGTAAGGTTGATCTTAATCTAGTTGGGATATAAGTAAAACATTGGTTGCCAGTTTGACACGAGACTTTTTTTCTACTTCAGTACCAGAACTTTAACTTGAGTTTTCAGTAATTATCTGATACAATTTAACTACGATAAACCAACAACATAAAACATACATTATATACTTTTAGTTTCACACTTTAAGTAGAACATTTTTAACTTTACAATTCAGTTGCCAGATCCTGATCCAGCTCTAGATCCAGCAAATGAACCAGCAGATGAACCAGCTGAACCACCCGAACCACGAGAACTTGAACTTGATGACGAGCTAGAGCTAGATGATGAACTTGAACCTGAACCTGATCCAGAACCTGCACCAGCACCGGAGCCCGACCCGCCGCCAAGACCAATCCCCAATCCAACGCCCAAACCGATTCCAAGCCCACCTAGGTTAAGCCCCAAGTCTTTTCTTGCGACTCGGCTCTCGGTTAACATAACTAAACTTGAAATAACAAATAAACCAAGAAGAAATAGACCTTGAGCCCTAGCCATTTTTGATAACTTCGTGTGTAAAGACTTGCCAATCGATGTGTTTGAGTATATTTATAGAAGCTTTGAGTAGTGTTTGAGTATATTTATAGAATCTATATGCGTAATAACTTGATTAGATACAAAAGAGAATAATATGTTCGTGTATTTATAGAAGCTTCGAGTAGTGAGCCGTTACGTGTATATCACCAAATATAAGTCAACCTAGCTACGTGTACATCATATTTCGTTTTGTTATAGTCTACTCATACTTGCACTAGAGAACCACGAATACTAATTAAACACATTTCCAGACTAGTTAAAGGTATGTTTTGATTGGCAATATGAAAAATGAAATTGTATTCCAAGGTGTGATTAATTTTCAAATTATGTAGAAAATAAATCTTTAGCTTAATCCAAGTTAATTCGAAAGGTTTTGTAGAACCTACTGGTGAGGTCGAAAACCTTGTTTAAAGACATTGAGGTTTCACTTCTTCCTGTAGATTAGGTTATCGAGAATTGCTTGATGTTATTCATATGCACATACAACTTATTTATACAAAGACTTTGCCTTGGAGAGCAAGTTTATTTCCTAAACTCTAGGCTAAATATATGGACATGTTCCTTATCTATTTAGGAACATTTACATTATCACAATACTTCCACCACTCACGTCATTTATATTTCACAGTTTTGCATCAATCTGCTAAGGCGCAAATCATCAAGCACAAGTCGTATATTTGATTATCCAAAGATTATTTCTCACTTGATTTAATTCTAACGAAACTTCTAGGATGATAGAACTGACAAGTGCATATATTTTAAAAATGCGGATGCAGGTGATGTGTGTGCATTATCTTTTGCTGCTACCAAACCCACCAGAGTCGACGGTCCACTAAGTTAAGTGGAAGCGTGGTGGTGGTACTGCTAAAACCAATCACTCATATATATGGTCACTAATATATAGTTTCCACTATGAATTATTTATTATCCAACCTATGACACGTGCTTAAATCATTGTTCGAGAAAGATCGAAATTATCCGTCCACATTGGTTATGTTTTATAGCTATGAAATATGAATGTGACCCATAATGTTCAATCCTCAAACAGAAAATAAAAGTCATGGGTTTCATTTTGTTTCTTAAGAGAAAATCATAATTTTACTGACACAAATACTTTATGGTTGATTAACAAGAACGAATTTTGTTTTTGGTTATTTTGAAAATAAAGGGCTGAATACGCTTATCGTCAAGAGTATGTTTTAACTTTTAACTACCGTAACGAGTTATTTCTAAATCATACTTGCTTCATTTCAGAATATTAATTATCGTTTTATAATTTATTTTTATTTTATTTTCTGCAAAATTGTAGATAAGTTCCAGCTTGTACCTTATTTCTTTCAATGTATCAATAAGAAGCATAACAACATTTTAATACTTTTTATGTATTTAAAATTGCTTAAACGAACCTTCAAATGAAATGGACAGAACAGTTGAGTTGACTTGTAGGAGTTTCACTACCACATAGATAAGGTCGGGAACGCCTATAAATACCTTCAACACATTTATCATATTCATCAAGCGCACTGCAAAAGCACTCTAAACTGAGAGGGGAAAACCATTACTAAACACAAAATAACTATGTCTCTGAGTAACTCATCATCACTTGTTCTAATAACTTTGATATTGGCAACATCAACCCTAATCTCCGAGAGCCGGATCGCAAGAAAAGACTTGGGTTTGGACCTTGGCGGGATAGGGATAGGGATCGGTACTGGCATTGGCATAGGTATCGGTGGAGGTGGATCCGGATCAGGAGCTGGTGCCGGGTCTGGATCCGGAGGAGGAGGGTCAAGCTCTTCTTCCTCGTCTAGCTCTAGCAGTTCTTCTTCAAGCTCGGGTGGTGGTGGAGGTGATGCGGGATCCGAAGCTGGATCATACGCTGGGTCACGTGCCGGTTCTGGTTCGGGCGGAAGTTCCGGGTCAGGCCGTGGAAGAGGAGGTGGAGGAGGAGGGGGTCACGGTGGAGGAGGTGGAGGAGGAGGGGGTAGAGGTGGAGGAGGTGGATCTGGTAGCGGTGGAGGTTACGGTGAGGGCGGTGGATATGGAGGAGGATACGGTGGCGGCGACGACTGAATGAAGAATATCGCATGCATGCAATATCGCATCGATGCAATGTATTTGAACGTAACTATATTATGTTACCTACTTATTAGTACGAACAAATAAAATGCTAGAAAAGTTAATTTTCTAAAGTGGGTGAATAAAGAAGATGGAAAATGATTTATATGATATATTAACTGTATCCTTCATTTTTACGAGTTGCAAGTTTTTTTTTTTTTTTTTTTTTTAATTTCATTGTTATCTTATGTTTAATTTCATTGGTATATATCTCAGATATTAGGTTTGATATTTTTATCATGTTTTTTAACTAACCTTGTTGACAACAAAAATCATTTAATTGATATAATTTTATTTTATTTATTTTAAAATCAAGTAAATTCAGCTGCTATCATTTAATCTTTAAAATATTCTGCCAAAAATCATTATCATATACTATCATAATATGTATGTAATTTTATCAGATCCAACTGTTACTATTTATACCTAATATTTACGATTTTGTTTTATTTAAAACACAATAGTATATATGATACCTGTATTTTATTTAATCATATGATACCTATTTGTTTTGTTGTCAAACACTTTAATTTCATTCAAAAGATAGCCGATTACAGAAACATATAGGAGTTCAAAGAACTCTAATTAAGTACAGTAAAACAAAGGACAAATCATTCAAAAATGCAAAAAAAGAAAGAAAAACAAGATAGTACGTACGACCGTATATCCAAAAGAGCTATAAGACATGAGCTAGAAAGCATCTTGCCACAAGCGAGATATCCACGAACAGTTCAGGGTGTGGATTGGTCACTTGACATTGCAAGATGCTTGAAAGGGAGCCCATAACCTCGGGTTTCGGCGGTGCTATACACGCTACATCTTCAAGTGCTAAGCACGCTACACAAGATAGTAAAGGATAATTTGAAACTCTAAAACGCATATCGAATGTTTTTCAAGAAATCATAAAGACTTTCATTGAAATCGGAAGCCACATCAGAATGCTCAAAATGCTAGATTGTGGTTGCTGGATAAAATCGACTCTTATACATACCTCTTGAATGACATATATTTATTTCTGTTTTTTTTATAAAAAAAATGATAAAATATGACCAAACTCAATTATCAGACTAACATTGTAGACCATGAAGGAGGAATGAAGTGTTGTGATGAAATTATATGACAGAAGTTGCTGGTCTGGAAAGCATCAATCCTGAGAGTAAACATCCTTAATCGCGAGGAATCCCAAGTAGCCAAGGTCCAATAATGGGCCCAAAGAACTCGTTTAAGGATCCATGAATTTTGGTGACTTTATGGCATCGAACTAATTACAAATCATTAAAACATAGCCAACAAAATTGATAATCGTATTGAATCCATAAAGTACTAGACATGATTTTTTGTTTTCTACGCATCTTGGTGGCTGCAGTGCTGTCGTATAAGTAGCCGTGGTGATGAGTATGGCTATCACCTGAAGCGCGTTTCTTGTTCCCATAACTTAACCGATGATCTCAAAAAATTCAGACGATGTCTTGACTTTGGATAGAGCAGCCTATATTCACGTCAAAAATGATTTTCTGGTAAATGTTTTGATATTTTTTGTTGAGTTTCTGATCGACTTTTAGTTAGTTATATGGTCACTAATCTATAGTTCCACTATGAATTGTTTCTTATTCAACCTATGTCACATTGACACGTGCTTAACTTATTGTTCGAGAAAGATCGAAATTATCCGTTCACATTGGTTATGTTTTTATTGCTATGTAATGACCCATAATGTTCATCCTCAAATACACTTAGTGGCTAATGTTTGAACTTTGAAGTAATCAATGAAATAACTCATAATATCACTCTTTATGATACACTACTATAATTAACCAATAATATTCCATTATCTTTATTCAACTAATTTTGTTCTTATATATAAGATGTAAATCGAATTAGGTGAACGGAACATAGCCAAACAAGTCAACTTTATGAACTCAAAAGAAGGAACCTTAACACTTTCGTATGGTCTTTATCAAATTATGATCCTGATTTATGAACATGTGGCTCAAAGTTAGTTCAGTTCATTCATTGATCCTTAACTTGTATAATGAGCGTTACCAATTTTGTGTTCACATAAGGATTTTCACTTTCCTTGTCCATAACGACACACGGTGTTCATCTTCTATATTCTATGGCAAAGGTACAAAAAACACCTGAGATTCCTACACGTGTCTTACTCTGACGACTCTCTCCTCAGCCTTTTTTATTTTCCCAAGTTTCACGGTTGACACGCAGCTTAGGTCCCGAGGTTTCATGATTCGTCAAACGTTAGCCACACAAAAGATTAACTTTAAAAACTTGCTCTTCTTCGATTTCAATATTACTGTACGCAATAATTAAAAATAAAAAAATTGACGTTGGGAAAAAAAATTCAGCAGGAGAGAAATACAGGATTCACAAAGGGTAAACTATCTTGGCCGCTTCTTTCTTTAAACCAAAAAAAAAAAACAAATCTTGAACACCTCTCTACAAAAAAAATAATATGAAAAAGCAAGAAAAAGTTTGTTTTATCGTTCAACTCTTCACTGCTTAATTCAAGTGCTAATCATGTAACCACATGTTTGCGGAATTAAATGCACACAGCACATATATAGCCGCAGCATTATTCAAACATCACTATTGGAATGACGCTACAAATTTGTATTGCAAATAATTATGTTCATTCTCGTTAAAATAAGAGTTAGGAATTGTGATACATGTTTTTTTTTTGTTAAAAAATTGTGATACATGTTATCTAGACCTAACATGCAACCAAAATTTATAACTAACGAAATCACATTAAAACATACATATATCAATAAAATATCTCCATAATATTTAAGACATATTTTGGATCTTTCGATCGACAATCAGAACAGTTCGATTATATAGATAGATCGTTCATTAATTACACAAACTTATATAAATATTATTTCGCTGAGAATGTCATGTAAAACATTTTAGAGTAATGCTAGATTAGTAAATAAAACATATACTAGATTATACAGAGTTTGGACTATAGAGACGTTGGTAGGTTGTGGCTTGTGTTGAAACTTCCCCGCGTAAATTCTCTTCCCACCACAATCTCTACCTACTAACTGCTAACTACTTATTTCTCCTAATGTTTTTCTTTTCTTACAATCTTTAAATTATACTATTAATAGTTATCTTTTGAAAGCCACCTTTGTGTGAGTTTTCCCCTATGCAATTACCAACCAAATGTTATTTGTTTATTTTTATTTTTTATGTTGGATCCAAGTTTGTTACATTCTGGCATTCTCAAACCTAACTCTCTTTCTAATTCTAACTTACGATTATATTCAAATTGGTTTTTATATATAGTAATGCACTCACCTATCTACTTTCTATTAGGAAATTTTCTGTAGTTTGTTTAAATTACTTGTCTAGTTTGAATTACATATATAGCTAATTTAAAATTATCATCACCCCAGATTTCATGAATAAATAATCTATGTGTAACATCGAGTAATCCAAATAAGACCCGTCACACTTTAATATCAATGATCAACTAAACAATAAAGAGATGTTCTACATTCGATTGAATTTATTATAAACATATCTATAAGTTTTAGTGTACGGTTTGGAGATGGTTTCTGTAGTATGGATAGATTTTAAAATAATACTAATGTTGATTGTCTTCTCAAAACATTTATTTACAATATAAACCTTTTCTTTTTATTTTGTTTACCTAATAATCCAAATGATTATTTTAATAGTTTTATATAGATTTTAATATTTCTTTTAACTGAAATATAATTTTGGTGATAACTAATCATAAATAATTTCATTTTCACAAAATCTAAAACCGTTTCTTAAAATTTTAAATTTACCTACATACATTTTATGTACTAATTTATGACTTGTATATAACTACACTAGTTAACAGTAGCCTTAATCATTAAAATACACTTATCTTGTAATTAATTAAAATTTAAAAATTTCTTATTATATAAATTATATAATTAACTTAGTGTTTGTTTTGTATCAACACACGTCAGAAGAACATAATAAAAAAACACATGTATGATGTATCTGGAGAGAATTACATTTTTAAAAAACACATGTGTGATGTATCAATTCAGTAAGAATCAAGGTAAGAATATTATGGAATGTTTCGGACAAAAATAAAGAAGACAAAATTTATGGAATGGAAAAAAATAAAAAAATCTGGAATTTGATATTAGCTGGTACTGATTTTTGGAGTGTTTCTGAAAGAAGAAGACGCATGTCCCAAAAATTATCAACACGTAAACAAAAAACCAATAAGGGATTGACTTGTGTGATATTGGATAACCAAGCTATTAATTAAGATGGGTTTAAAGAGGTTGAATAATTAATAAAAAATGCTTAAAAATAAGAGATGAGGTATAATAAAAGATGAGTAGCTGGGAACGTGCAACAGAAAAATAGTTCACCCAACTTTCTCCTATTAATACTTTGCCTCTTCTCTTCTCTCCTTCTTCACACACACATATATACACAGGCTTTTCCTTTAACTCTCTGATTCAATTATCAGAAAAATGGATCACGAGAACAAGTCCACTTCTTGTTGCTGTGTTCTTGATGCTTCCACTTATATTGGTTTCTGGATTCTCAAGAAACTGCTTAGCAGAGGATACTCTGTCCACGCAGCTATTCGTAAAAACGGTACAATAAAAAAAATTTACATTTTTTTCGGTTGAGTTTATGGTTTAAATGCAAAGGTTTGTTTTTTTTCTAATGATTTATATGTTTTTTTTTTGTGTGTTTGGTAATTTAGGGGAGAGTGAGATTGAGAAGAAAATCAGAGAGATGGAAAAAACAGAAGAGAGATTAGTGGTGTACGATGTAGATGTGTTGGATTATCAAAGCATACTCGTCTCTCTCAAGACATGTTATGCTGTCTTTTGCTGCTTAGATAGTCCAGAAGGGTACGATGTGAGTGAGTTTTTACATATCATTCATTCATCTTTTATAAGATTCTGAGTTTTTTTGTTTGAAATTGATTTGTGTAAAAAAAATCCATCATAGGAGAAGGAGGTGGATTTGGAGGTGAGAGGAGCTATCAATGTGGTGGAAGCATGTGGAAGAACAGAGACTATAGATAAGATTGTCTTCTCTTCTTCGTTAACTGCTTCAATTTGGAGAGACAACATTGGAACTCAGAAAGATGTTGATGAGAAGTGTTGGAGTGATCAAGACTTCTGTCGCAACAAAAAGGTTTGTTAAATCTTTTATTTTTTTGCTATTAACAAATTATTAGTAATCGTTATTTTTGGTTTAAGTGAGAAATGAATTGGACCCACAATTTAGGCTGGATTGGAATAACTAATTATTTTCCTGACATTTCATTTAATGTAGCTAGCTGCAAATTATTGCACTCTATTTTATAAGTGAAACATATATATATGAAAAAACCAGTTTTATATATGAAGTTTGAATTTGGAAATAGTCAAATAGTATACAAGGAATTTGTTATGTATATAATAAATATGCGATGGTTTTTTTTTTTTGTTATTAATGTCAAAGTTGGGTCTTCATCAAATGTAGTGTCACATTATCTCGAATAATTTAACTGGGCGACATAGAAAATTCGAAAAGGGGTCAGATGAATTGAATATATTCATATCCATGACTCATATAAAAATACAATGTACAACTCTCGATTCCAATATAGTTTGCCTTTGGGAAAAATTAAAGGGCGTATATTTATTGAAAATAATTTAGATACAGATGATATTAGTCTTTTATGACTAACACTAGATTAGACGGGGGGACATGTCTTTTTTTTTTTTTTGCTTTTAATTATGATCGTCATAAATGGACTTAGCTAACTTATGCAACAAATTATTCGGGGACAATTCTAACATGTATAGCTGTATGACATCGAACCAAACAGTCACCAAAAAAAAAAAGTCGAGATCGAAGACTATTCCTATATACCTTTTTGTTCTTTGTTGTTATTTTTAGGAATTTATTACTCCTTGTTTTTGTTACTATTTAGTAGTGGTTTCTTTTCATACGTAAGTACACAAGCTCTAACTCTCGTGCGTACGAATTGTATGTGGATGCAGTTGTGGCACGCATTGGCTAAGATGTTGTCAGAGAAAGCAGCTTGGGCACTAGCCATGGACCGTAGGCTGAACATGGTCTCTATCAACCCTGGTCTCATCATCGGACCATCGGTCGCACAACACAACGCTAGACCCACCATGTCCTACCTCAAAGGTATACATACATATACTGATATACATATATATAAAGAAATTGCATACATTCAAGAATGCATTTTAAGCTGGAGTTTTTCTTAAACAATGATTATAATTTTGAAGAACTAAGCATAGAAATTGGTATGCACCACTTCGACATATAAATTAGACGGTCAAGTTCATAAATCACAAGTGTGCTATACATTTGGGATTTGAACTCGATGAATTGGTGTTGGTAACAGGAGCTGCACAAATGTATGAGAATGGAGTGTTGGCGTACGTAGACGTTAAGTTTCTAGCTGATGTTCATATTAGAGCATTAGAGGATGTTTCAGCTTGCGGTCGATATTTCTGCTTCGACCAAATCGTCAACACTGAAGAAGAAGCCCTCAAGCTTGTCGAGAGTTTGTCTCCTTTGATACCTATGCCACCGAGGTACACTTTTCTTTGATGTTACTACTATTTATAAACCAATCCAATTGATTAAATTAAAATATTGTTTTATTCATTTATGCAACTTAGTCTAATACTATACATATGTGTCATGTAGGTATGAGAATGAGATGCACGGAAGTGAAGTTTACGAAGAAAGATTGAGGAACCATAAATTGAGCAAGCTGGTAGAAGCTGGCTCTGCTTGTTGAAGAAAGATTTTTCTTAATTTAAATTTGAAAACGAAGTGATTATACAAAAGAAAAAGGTTGTAATTTGTATATGGATCTTCTCATAGTAGCATGTATTAAAAAAAAAAATCATATTTCTTTTCCTTTCATAAAATTATATAATGTATGAGTAGCCGTTTTTATATATTTCTCCTGGGGCACAATGTGAATGCTTTATAGTTTTTTTTTGGTTAAATTGTATTAAAATTTGTGGGAAGTTGTCACGTAAACGAACCTTGTAAAGCTATGTTTCCTATAATTGTGCAATAATAGTAGGATGCATTCCGTGAAAGATTGTCTTTGTTTCGGTATTTGAACACATACTATTTTACCTTAAGAATGATATTGTTTCAAATAGTGATTCAAAACGTTGATAAAATTTTTTAAATCACCTCTAAAAGATAGAAAGTTATAGCATGTCACGAGTTTCTAAAATGCAAACGAAAAAAATAAATAAATAAATAAAGAACTAATGTTTTCACAAAAAAAAATAAAAATATGTAAAGAACTATGTGGATTGTATTCCACTTTTCCTTGTCGTATACAACTCATGCTGTCACACTGTCATATTTGAAATTTTTGGTTTATGACAGTACATAACAGCGACGGTAGATGTTTATTATTCAATTTTTTTATAGCGATTTTAATAAATTAATTCATAGACAAACTAATAATTAGATGGGCCACAAGACAAAACAAATGGGCCAAGACTGGATCTTAAATGGCCAAATAAAAAATCTTTAACCAATTTTAGTAAAACGACGCCGTTTTTAGTTGACCCTTCGTCTTCTCCCGTGGCTTCGATTCTGATTACTGATCAAAGCTTAGATCGACGATCCATAAGTCGCGCTGAAATCTTTCTGAAAACTCTCCCAGAACCCTAGATTGAACGATGGTGTTAATCGAGTCGAGTGAGAGTGAAGATGAGATCCTCATCAAAGACGAACCAAAGGTGTCATCTTCATCCTCACCGCAACACGAAACAATGGCTCCGACGGAGTCTAAACAAGTCGACGGAGATGAATCCGACGGATTCGAAACTGCCAGCGAACGTGAAATCAGTGATGAAGAAGATGATAGGGAAAACGATGATGTAACGAATCAGGAACCACATCAGTCAGATAAATCGGAGAAGACAGAAGAAGAGCAGATTGAGCTAATTAGAGAAGATGAAGATAACGAAGAATCAAAACAGGTGAATCTATGTTGAAATGAGTTACATTTATCTTTTAGGGTTTTGCCAATTCTGGGTTTATGGGTTTATTAGTGAAATTTCCTGTAAAATTTTGTACTTTTTAGATGAAATTGAGGCTAAATGAGGAGGAAACCGTGGCAGAAGCAAATGAAGCTAAAATGGAAGGAAATAAACTGTTCGTTAATGGTCTTTACGAAGAGGCATTGTTAAAGTATGTGCTTGCTTTAGAGCTTGTTCATGAGTTTCCTGGATCCTTAGAGCTTCGATCCATATGCCATTTAAACAGAGGTGTTTGTTTCCTCAAATTGGTATGTCCTGTGGAATTCTTAATTGATTACTTCTTCTTGGTCTCTTGAATTTCGATTAAAGATGGAGTTTTCTCTGAAATGTTTGTCAGGGTAAGAATGAAGAAACCATCAAGGAATGCACAAAAGCATTAGAGCTAAATCCTACCTACACTAAGGCCTTGGTTCGAAGAGCAGAAGCACACGAGAAGCTTGAACACTTTGAAGATGCTCTCACAGGTGAGTTCATTAGTATTTATATGTATTTTCTCGTTTAGTGAACCAATTCATTAAGAAAAAGAGGTCTAGGTTAGTTTCTGGTTACTTGTACAGGATAGTTAGTTTTTGGTTGTAGATTAGGTTTAATGGAAAAGTCCACACTGAGTTTTTGAGACATGAAGCCAATTCATTAAGAAAAGGAGGTATAAGTTAGTTACTTGTACATGATAGCTAGTTTATGGTTGTAGATTAGGTTTAAGGGAAGAGTTCACACTGAGTCTCTGTCTTATCATATGCAGACTTGAAGAAGATCTTAGAACTTGATCCTTCAAATGATCAAGCTAGGAAAGGAATTAGACGCCTTGAACCTCTTGCTGCTGAGAAGCGAGAAAAGATGAAAGAAGAGGCTATAAGTAAGTTCTGAGAGTATTCCATCATAAAAACTGTATATCTTTTGCTATCAGTATGTGTGATTTATTGATGCCGAGTATATTTGTGTGTCGTAGCTAAGCTCAAGGAGATGGGAAACTCGATATTGGGTCGATTTGGGATGAGTGTGGACAACTTCAAGGCTGTTAAAGATCCCAACACTGGCTCCTACTCTCTTTCTTTCCAAAATTAAGCTACTAATGTCTTGATGTTTAGCAACAATCTGGTTAAGATTGCAATGTGTGATTGTTCTTAATACATTGGTATTGAAAAGATGCAATGTTTTGTTTGGATTTAATATAGCTGTAAATTAAAAATTCATTTCTTTTTCATGGTTCTTATCAATTGGTTTTGATACAGAAAATACAACATGCTATTATGGGTGTAATCCCATGAAAAAAACCATCAAGGATCTTGTATGTATGTTACAGGTTCTGTGTTATGGCATGCTGCTCCAAATACTCTTTGCTGTTCATTTCTGTTAATCTACGCAATAAAACAAATTCGCTTGATGAGCAAAAATCCAAGAAAGCTAATGTATCACAGAGACTTTGGATGACATTCATTTACCTACTGATGGTTCTTTCTTTAGCAAAACCTAACTCGTTATCCACACAGAGCTCAGAAACATCGTTCTTTCTTGATCTCGACGATGTTCTTGGAGCCATTGATTTCGCCTCTGAGATTGTTACAATCTTTTCCAACAGTTCTTGAGGACTTGCTTCAGCTGTACACAACAATCTCGCTCTGTTCTCATACATTACCTGCAACTCTTAAAGCCATTATCAGAATTGGTGAAGAGGTTTGGTTGTGCCAACATTAGAAAAAACTTCAAACTAAAGAGAGTTGCATACATCGACTAGTGTGACGAATCTATACGCAGCAGTACGGTTATGAAGTCCAAACACTGGTATGCCTTCTAAGGCAAGAGTATGGAACTTCTCTGCAACATCAATTAGAAGAATAAGAAGATGAGACAAGATTTGCAGATAAGAGACAGCCAAAAAAGCGGAGTAACTTACTGAACAATCCAAAGTAATCAGCAGCTCCAAGAGGTCGATCACATAACTCTTCAAAAGGAAAATATGCACATTCATTGGCACCTAATGGAACCTGTTCATGAAGCTAGCATTAGCCTAATGAAGAACTTATAACAACAGAGATTGGTATAAAATACAGTACCTGTAATTTTCTTCCCATCACCACTTCTACTACCTGTGGACGCGCAACAACATTGTCTCCAATAAGTTGTTGGAACTTTGGTTTCAAAAGAGTCGAAAGATCTTTACCAATGAAATAGAATCCTTGCTCAGCCTGCACAACAAGTAAACAAACAAGCATTGCCACTTACTTTTTTACCTTGAAGCCACTATTAAGGAAGGGTTTTAAGAGTATTACCGAAGTAAGTTTCCGGTAATCAACCGATGAGCCAATCTCATGAACCACATTCCGTTCCTACAAAAATGGAATCTTGATGAAGTCTTTTGAACTAAAAAAAGAGAATGAAAAATGGAAGTTATTACCTTTAATGAGGAAATGAAAGGTAGGAAGAGATCTCTCTGCAGTCCTCCTTCATAGAGTTTATCAGGATTCCGATTCGATGTAGCAACAAGAATCTATAATATCAGTTTTAAACCAAATGAGAAGAGATGGTTGTAGCATTGTAATGTAAAGTAAGGATCACACACTTACAACACCATTGCTGAAGAGATGTCCAAAGAGTCTGTTAAGTATCAAAGCATCTGCAACATCAGTTACCTGAAATAACAGAAACTCTTAAGATGGGTTCATCCAAAGAAGATGTTATAGTGTTATAATATATACCATGAACTCATCTAGACATAGTAAGATAGCATCATGAGCAATCTCTTGAGCAACAACTTCAAGTGGATCTGATAAACCTTTGTGTTTCTGCAAACTGCTATGAACATTCAACATGAAATCATGGAAATGTATCCTCTGCTTCTTCCAAGTGCTAGGCCTGATGAAAACAAGAGAATAATAATAATGATCATGACCCCCTCCCGCGCAAAATGCTCGTTAAAATTTGATTATATAATACTTACAACTGATCAAAGAATAAATCCATCAACATTGTTTTCCCTGTGCCTACACCTCCATAGAGATATAATCCTTTAACAGGTGAGTAAGAAGACTGTGGCATGAGCCGAGACCAAAACCAACGGCTTCTGATTTTCACACATAAACACACAAAGTTCGTGTGAGACTTTTTTCAAAAAGGCTAAAAAGGTTAAAAAGAGAAGAGAAGAGAAAGAATAAAACCTTGAGGATTTATCAGAAGTGTTGTAGCGATCTAAACGACATGTATCTACTGATTCCACAAGCTCATCATGTAGTCTCTGAAGCTCTCTCAATGCACTAATCTGCAATATTTCAAAACATAAACCTTCAGCTGCAAGTAACACGAACACCAAGCTGTTCAATGAAAGTTAAAAGAGTGATCGTACTTGGCAAATATCACCAGTCATGAGCTCACCATCACTGATTCTTCTCTCGTACTCAATAAGTGGACCTGTTCTATTCACATCTGCCATTTATTCAAATTACAGAATGATTTAATACATTAAAAACATAGAACTCTTGAGATTAATCGAAACTTGATTGGTAAGAAACAAAACCTGAGGTGGTGAGTGTAGCAGCGAGATCAGCTGCTTCTGCTGAGAAGCCTCTCAAGATACTTAACCTCGAGTACAAAGTTGAATTATTAGTGTTTGTATTCACAAGAGCTTGGTTTTGATTGACATTGATCAAAATTTTGTTGCTTTTGGAGTAGAAAGTTGAAGAAGAGCGTTCTTGATTGTTTCTCAAGACCCATCTAAGTCTACTGAGAGACGATGATCTAATGATTGGTCTCATCTTACGATTCAAATGCAAAATTCAATCAGCTGCTGAAACAAGAAGAAGAAGAAGAAGAAAAGACAAAATTCTTAGCAAAATAAAGAAGATTCGGTTACAATGACCACACATTCAAAAAGACAGAGGATAAAATTATTCATAGCCAAAAACTTCACAGAATATTGAAATATATTTATTTGCATTATTGAAGGTTTGTTTATATCTCTTTTATATGACGTAACTCTCAATAACAATAGCATTATTGATGAGGACTCACCTTTTAACTAAGAACAACTTCAGATTCTCCTTAAGAAAATAAGAATTTTTGTTAGATTTTTCCCCCAAGTAAAAAGAGGAAAACTTTACAGAGTAAAACAAAAACTCAAGAAGGAAATCTTTGAATTGAATTATGAGAAATTGGATCTAGATGAGAGTTGAGCAAAAGAAGAAAACGAGGATGATGAAAAGAATTTGAATGTTTTAAGTAATGGATGATAAATCTGGATAAGAGAAAAAGATAGAGAAACTCAAGAAAAGACGGAGATATTGAAGACGATGATTAACTGTTAAGACTTAAGAATGAGACGTGTAATTAAATACTTCTTAAATCGCCTTAAGACACGTGTGCTTTTTTTATTTATATTTATAAAATGTGTTGTAACATCTAATTAACTGTTAATGTTGAATATATCTACAGTTGTTTCCCAGGTCATCAGATGATAGTATTTCAGGATTTTCCCTTATTTAAAAGAGTTGACTATTTTTATTCTTCAAGTTATATAGTGTTTATGGCTTGATTATATACGGAGTATATCTTCTTCTTTTTTTTCACTTAAAGATTTACTAAACTTATACTAGTCCAATTTGAAATTTTATAATGATAAACTTGATAATATTCAAGGCGGAAGCTTCTCGATGTTGCGCATATGCCCCATTCTAGTGGGCCGAGCAAATGTCCACTCAAGGTTGCATTGCGCATGCTCCCACGTGTCCAAGTACATTGCAAACATGTCTATTTCTGACCAACCCCTAGTGCTTCTTTTCTTTAATACATTTTTTGTTTTTGCTATAATCGTGACAAAATATAATCTTGGATTGACCAGAGGCCAGAAGCATATTTTGTATATTCGGGAACCAAATTGTCTAACGCACAATGATTATTCATCAGATTTTTACGAATGTGACTGGTTTATTTTTGTTTCCGCTTAAGCGTCACCATTTTAACTTTTACAGTAAAAATAGAATACTCTTTACCGCATTGATAAAGGATTATTAAATCACACCCTAAAAGTGTCATATTCTTCTTCTATCTCCGGTGATGTTACAGAGAATTATTGTTATTGTGGCTTAAGCTGACCAAAAGATTAATAACGGTGAATCAAGGAACTTAAAATGATAACGCTTGACACATGACTAAGCTAACATCGAATGGGCCATAACAATACAAATATAAGAGTTGAAAGCCCAACTTCACAACCTTTGTCTAAACCCAAAGAAAAAGCGTGATAACGGAGCCAACTAAACTAAACATTTTCTGCGTGCAAGTCTTTTAACAAATGTACAGGTGTCAATATCTAATTGGATTAAACAGCATAGAGCTAGAAGGTTTCTTTCACACCATTTATGAAGATCGAAGAAAATGAAATACAGAAACTGAAAAAAACTATCTTAGAAAATGGCGAATCATGGAGCAAAGAAGCGCAAGGATGAACACACTCAACACATGTCTATGCTCCGTTTCATAATGATCGCTTGCAACGTACATTTCTCGACCATAAACTCCATTGAATTTACATTTCATTAACGTTACTTGAATCAAACGAAACCGTTGAGTTATATCTTTACGAATCGAAAGTTTCAAATTTTAGGATATAATAGGATGATTTATTTCGATGAATTCGAGGATTGATTTTTTTTTTTTTGGCAGATTCTGTATATCATAGTGAGGTTGCTGATTGGACATGCAAGCTTCACCTGGAAACATTGGACTGGTCTTGTGATAACTTCATTAGGTTACAAGGTTCCTTATAAGCTTATTGATCAAATGGCAAAACCTATTGTTACTGATGATGGTCAACTTATTGATGGTGGGTCCGATATGACTCGCAAAAAGAGGGAGAAGATGGAGAGAAAAGCTTCTAGAGGTCAAGTTGTCAAGAAAAGATCACGATGAATGTCTTAAACATCATCTTTAGCAAACATAGTTTGAAAAAATGTTCTTCAAACATACTAAATGCAAAATCAATTTGTAAATAATAATACTCTTGGCTTTGCATGTGCCTGTTGTAGCCATCTTTACACTATTTCACTTGCAAAGTTAAAATGGTTGTGTTAAGATGAAGTATGCTAAGCTTTCACTAGCTAAAGAGTCTTGACTGTAACTATGGAGTAAATGAGAAATGATGGAAAATAATTTGGAAACTCAAGAGAGACCATTTTGTATGTCGTTTCTTGAACACAAAAGAACATTAAGATACAGTAATTGCATAAGAGAATTGCTAAATATTTGACAACAACCAAAGAACATGTGACTAATATAACTTCTTGATGATCCCAGTACAAATTGTTATATACAACAGAGCTGTCATGTACTTTTTTCTATCATTGGTTTTGGGTTAATACATCACCTGGTGGTTATGGAGAAGAGATTGAATTCACGTTCCAGTGTCCATAAAGATTCATTCTTGTTATTGATGCTTAGACTATACTCCTGGAAATACCCATTGTATGTAATCACCGATACCGTTGCCCTGTGAAAGGAAGAGAAACCCAAAAATATCATCAAGCTTTCTTGGTACCGCGGATTCAAAAATGGAGATATCCTAAAATCTTACCTAAGAGATGTCAAATGAGATGGAGATGATGTTCCTTCAAGTTTGTCTATCTTCCTAACCACTGCATAACTATATACAAACACAAGCAAGCAACAAACAATAAACATCTTGTGTTATATATCCTAATATGTTATCATTAGCAACAATTTCACCTTCTAATTCCTGAGGAAACTGCGTTTTGAAGCACGTGATGATGAGCTGGATCTAGTGCATCACTGACACTGTCGGGAAGAACCGATCCAAGAAAGCTAGTAGACCTTTTGGTTCTGAAAAGAAGATTCTGAAAACTGTTAGGAATCTCAATTATGTGCAAGTGAAGTAAAGAGTGTGATTCTTAATCATTCACCTTTGGTTTATGGCCAACATTAAAGAGAAAGCATGAATGGAGCCTGAAGAACTTGTTGCAATTAATATATCCGGAAGCTGTGTTGATGGTCCAAAAGACAGTGAATATATTGTTGATGGGTACGTTCCTCTCCTAAAACTATATGACTGCAAACAAAAGAAAGAAACGATTACACACATGTCAAAAAAAAACAAAATAGTGATGTAGTTACTACACTCACCTTAGTTGCTTCTGAAACAAGATGGACTCGGATCAGAGTTCCTTGCTCAGATGCTGTAGCAATGTACATTCCATTTGAAGAGAGTGCAATCGCAGCCAATGGAGAACGATGTGCGTCTATCTGATAACCGAGTTTAACAATACAATCAAGTTAGTTAACAATTTGGTTCAGTATGTAACTCAGAAACCAAAATAATTAGGTGAAACATCTAGTAAAACCTCACTGTGAGACTGCAAATCCATGACGTTATACACTAAAACAGATCCTTTCGTGGTACTAGCTGGAACAGCTAAGTAGCAACCTTCAAGACTTGGAGAAAATGCAGATAGACCTAATCCAAGATATATACACTGTTTACAACAAACTGTTACTAGATAAAATTTGATGAATGAAACTTTACCTTTAGGATTTGGGACAGTGTCAATAGTATCAAGCATGACAAGAGTATTCAAGTCGTAAACGAATGTTTTCTCTAGCAGCACAACAACAAGTCTGATAAGAATCAATCACAACACCATGAATCCACTTTCACAAAGAAAAAAACATTTAGAAATCATAAGTTTGGTAAACTAACTAACCTTTTCTTGTTCATACGGACAGCGAGTATAGAAGTTAAAAAGTTCAATTCTCTAAGAGGAGAACCAGTTGTGGTCTTGAATAAACAGAGACGCCGTGGGGATAAAGAAGCCTGTATATGAAAAATTCCCTTAAATCATTCAAGATCGAATCTGATTACAGAACAAAAATTTAATCAAAACACAAACCTGTTCACCAGCTCCAACAATTGCAAGTAGATCTGAGCTATACAACATCTCAACAATAACAAAAGATCCAGCAGCTATATCCAAAAATAAACAAAAACCAAACAGCTTCAATACATAGTTTTCAGATTAAAAATATTGAATCTTAAAATAAATCTAGGATTAGATCATATTCCAATTGCATTATAGCTTTCACTGGGTTTCAATATTCAGACACTATCCAACATTAATATCAGATCATACTTCAGAATTCGATTTCATCTGATTCAATTAAAAGGACATTGACAATAAAAATTATATATTTTGATTCAAACCCAGAAATTGTAGAATCAAAACGAACAGAGAATCAAAGTGGATAATGATAGAACTTGCCTCGTTCATAGCAGAGTCTGCCTGAGGTAGAATCGAATATTTTGAAGGAATCTTTCCAACTAATCGCAAAACCACTGCAAAATTCGAGCAGCGAATAACATCAACCAAAGGGCAGCTTTTGTATTACGTTATCTCTGAAACAAATTAAAAAAAGGCAAAAACTTTCCTGGAAAATCCACTTAAACAATCGAATTCGTTGTCTCCGAATCAAAGTGGAAAAAAAAAACTAACCTATTATCTTGATTGAAAGAAACACAATAGATAGTAGATGGAGAAGACTGATTCGCCATGTCGCCAAAATTGTACAAGACTCTTCCTTCTTACATTAAAGCAGCTTTGGTTTTTTTATTTTTCCCACTTTATATATGTTCTGTTTTCGTCTTCTTCCTACTTCTTCTCTGTTTTTCGAAACTACGTCGTTTTCGTTAAGTGGGGAAAAAAAAATTACTCAGTAAATTGTTGGAGTATGATAGAATTTGAAAATGACAGATGAGAGTCAAAGTTAGACAAAAGTCGCCAAGCCATTATCTTAGAAGGACCACAAACAGCTTCTGATATCATTACACAACAAAAGCAAAATTCTCATTACTGTTGATACGATTTTGTGAGAAGTCATCATATATATTAAAGAAGCTCACAATAAAATTACTTTCCCAAAAATTAATATATACATCAACATAACGTAACACATAATCTCAAACTGTAGATAAAATTTTCATCAATTCTGCACCATATACAATGTCTATATTATAAAAACTGTAGAGGTTTTTTCTTTCTTTCTTTCTTTCTGGGTCTTAGTTATCTTGGACCAGATAGTTCCATAGCGAACGAATCTAAAGGCTGATGATCATCATCATCATCGAAAGCCGAAGAGCCAAACATTTGGTAAGTTGGATCATTGCAATGTGCTTCAAGCCTTGAGACAGAAGTAGTAGACAAAGAAGAAGATATAGTCTTGAAAGAGATATTATTGGCATGGTAGAAATGTGAATGGTTATGCGAAGAAGCCCATCTCTCAGCTAAACCATCGCCTTCAAGCATCAAAACAACTTCAGACATTTTAGGACGATGAGCTGGAAGATATTGTGTGCATAGCAAAGCCACTTGCAACATTTCTCCAACCTCAATCTTATCGTAGTTAGTCCAAAGTTCCCTGTCTATCAATTCTTCTACTTTCTTCTCTTCATGTAGTTTCCTCACCTAAAACCAAAGTTTTTAAAAATGTTAAATTCGGTTGATTCTTGTAACTAATAGTATTGAGTCTCTTTGCTTACCCATTCAAGCATAGCTCCTTTTTGGCTAACGGTTTTACCAAACTCAAGAGCTCTCATTCCGGTTATGAGTTCTAGCAAGAGTATACCAAACCCAAACACATCGGTTTTCTCAGAAGACTGACCAGTTGAAAGATATTCAGGTGCAATGTGACCAACCGTGCCACGAACCGCTGTTGTGACATGAGAATCTGCATGGTTAAGGAGCTTTGCAAGTCCAAAGTCACCAACAACAGCTTCAAAGCACTCATCTAAGAGAATATTAGCTGCTTTTACATCTCTATGAATGATCTTGGGATCACACTGCTCGTGTAGATACAACAAACCTCTCGCTGCACCAATCGCTATCCTCTTCCTCATGTTCCAGTCCAAAGCCGGTTTAGCTACAACATTTAATAAAATTGGTTAAAAGACATTGAAAATGAGATTTGGAGTTAAGGTTGAAGACTTTAATACTTACATTTAAGCTTAGAGGCGACACTTCCATTAGGCATGTAAGGATAAACAAGAAGCCTTTCATTAGAAGTTGCGCAATAACCGATTAACCGAAGGAGATTTTTATGAACAGCTAAGCTAATCATCTCTAGCTCAGTACGAAACTGTGAATCTCCTGAGGTTCCGTTAATATCTTTCAAACGTTTCACTGCCACCATTGTTCCATCTCCTAGCTTTCCTCTGTACACATTACCGAATCCTCCAGTGCCGAGAATGTTCTTGGAACTGAAACCATCTGTTGATACATGGAGTTCTCTGAATGTGAAGCTTCTTAGATTCCCAAGTCCTTGAAGTCCTTCCTCTTGTTTATCTGTTAAAAGCAAAAACTATAAACTTTTAACATCTTCCTTAATTAGAATTTGTATTAAAGCACAAAGATGAAAAAATTGACGAACCATTTAAGTTAAGGATAAGTAGCTTTCTTTGTTTCTTCCGGTACCAACAAAAGAAGCCGAGAGAAAGGATTATTATCACAACAAAGCCAAGGCTTAAACCGAGCGCTATGGCCAATCTATTAGACGTGTGTCCTACACAAATTTTCAAGTAACCAGAATTATTAATGAGAGGATCATGGAAAATGGGTAAATACAGGAGGAAAAAGACAAGGCGAGAAGGATGATTTTACCTGATGAGGAGGTCAAGGAAACAGAAAGAGGACTTGCACTGATTGATCCAGAACAAATCTCAGGTGGGCTGCTTTTGCAAATCAAAGCATTTCCAGCAACACTACATTCAACACCAAAGCAGAGGCAAGACTTTAGTCCTTGGTGCCTTAAAATACAAGAATTTCTGAAAATACAAAACAAGGTTTTTTTTTTACTTGAAAGTTCTGGCTGGGAATTTAGGAACAGGGCCACTGAGATTGTTGTAAGACAAGTCCCTGAATTTAGAAAAAAAAAAAAAAGAATCAGAAAATGTTCAGAAGGTTAAATAGAAAGGGGAAAGAAAAGACAAATTTTTAAGACTCACAAGAAGGTGAGGTGAGGAATTTGAGACAAAGAAGCAGGGAAGGGCCCAGATAATGAGTTGTTGTTGAGTCTCCTATTGTAAAATCAATTCGTACGAGGTTAGATGATTTATGAACTGATAGAAGCAAAAATCATCATTACTTATTGAAACAAGAGAAGAAGAAGAAGCTCACAGATATTGAAGGCTGCTTAGCTGCTCAACGGAAACAGGGATTTCGCCGGAGAATCTGTTGTTGGAGAGATCCAAAGTTTGTAATTTGGGAAGCAACCCGAGCTCCGGTGGTATTTTGCCGGAGATGTTGTTATTCTGCAACAACCTTCAAAAAAAAAAATCGAATTTCAGGTTAGCGAAACAAACAAAAAAGAATAATATAATAGAAAGAACAACAAAAAGAGGGAGGATCCGAGGATGTCCGTTAAATTACACTTGTCGGAGATTTGTAAGATTTCCGATTGACGCAGATAAAGTTCCAGAGAGAGACTGGCTCGGTGCTCCACTACCAATGAAGAGAAAAGAGAGAGATTAGTCGCCATTAATGAACTCGTAGAAGCAGAAAACAGAACAACAAAAAAAACAGAGGAAGAAGCTCACAGTCCAGTGACGAGGTTGTCAGGAGAGCAAGTGACCATAGCCCAGCTACAAGGATCAACTGAAAATTCGTCCCAGTTGTTCAAAGCTCCATGAGGATCATGCAAACCGTTTTTTATACTTACCAACGCCTCCACTGTTTCCATTTTTTCCAAAACCCAAAATCAGAATCCCATTAAAAATCCAATCTTTAGACCCAAAAAAAAAAGAAGCAATTTTAGTAGGAGTTGTAAAGTTGTTTACCTTCAGGGTTTCTTGGCTCAGAAGAGAGAGTAAGAGTAGAGAAACAGAGTAACAAGAAGAAACAGAGGAGATGAAGATGAAGATGAATCATCATAATTGGTCTTCTTCTTCGTTACAAATAAATTTGGAAGCTTTTAGCTTAATGAGAAGAAGTAAACAATAGTAATTTTGAAGAGAAGAAGGGAGACAACATTTACTTTATGTTATGGGTTTGTGCCCACAAACACACATTAGAAAAAGAAGAGAAAGTAAAAGCAAAAACCAAAAAAGAAGAAGAAGAAGAAATCTCTACTTTTAATTTTGAAATCTCGGGTCTATCAAAGAAGAAGAAGAAGTATTTTAGTTTCTTGCTTGTTATCAAACAAACAGTCTCTCTCGGAGGAGATGAGTTTCTTGGTGAGAGATATTAACAAGTGAAGAAAAGCTTAACATGAAGGAGACGTTTAAATGAGCGAGCGAGAGAGAGAGAATCAGGGGAAGCTGATACGGAGTGTCGGACCCGGTATGGTGGATGCTGGTCTACTCCAGTCTCCAGTCTCTCTCTTTCTTTTTTGCTTTCTCTTTTCTCTTTTTTCTTTTTCCCTTTTTTTTCTCCTTAATGCCAATTTTTGTTATATTAGAACATTACTTTTTAAATAGATTTTACATATGAGTTTGATTTTGTTAAATACATCTTATCAATAAGACAAGGCCCTTTTTTGTTTTTACCACACTTTCAAGTTTTCTTTTGGATCATGAATTTGCTTTTACATTTTCTAATTTTTATTTCTTTTAAAAGTAGTTAAGTTCTTAACTAATAAACATATGTATCATGCACGTATAAAATAAAACCAATCAGATCTAAATTTATTATGATGATAAAACATTGTATAAGAAGAATTGATCCAAACAGATTTGGGTTATAATTTAAGTCTCTTATTTTATTGTGCACTGTAAAAGTAAAGTTAAAGGAGGAGTCTACTCATCTAAATATACAAATTTTGTTTGATACTGTAAAAAAAAAAAAAGGAGAAAATTGATGTAATGTACTAGGACTACCAGTGACAGGCTAGAGTACTACTGATACACGCTAAAATGCGCTTCCATCTCTTTCCTTTTTTTTTTTGTCTTTTTGCCAATTTTTTCTTCCATCTTAATGAAACTATATTCTAATATGTATTTTCAAATTTCCTGTCTCCCTACCTAAATTTCAAATTTAATGAAAAAATAATAATTCGCATATATAGTATTGTATAAAAATGTAAAAACGCAACAACATGAGATAGTGATACAAAGGGAAACGGGCAATAAGTAAGAAAAGCCTGAAATAGGAGAATCCACACATGAGGTTCTCTGATGTTACATTATTTATGATAAGTCCCTATACTTCTGATGTTTTCCCTTATTTGTCCCTCTATTTTCTTTGTCATTATTTTGGCCCACCACCTCTTTTCTTCCTTGCCTATTAGTTTAGTTTAATCCAACGCTCTAATTATTACATCTTTGTCTTTTTTCTTATTCTATTATTTTTCTATCTTTTTCCCTTTCAATCACGTCTTACTTTACTGCAAGAACATTCATGACCCCCACGTTTCGAATGCATTATTTTTACTTTTTAATAAAGTTTTCGGTAAATTGCTAAGTTTATGTTAAGTTGCTCTAATAAATAATCAATCATGCATTGCCCATTTGCATCGTGCGTAACGATGCACTCAAACTCGTAGTTATTACAAAATTCCGTATGATTTATATAATGCATTACAAAAATTTACAAGAAATTCACCGATGATTATGTTTATCACATGATAAGATTTCCTTACCATTATTAAATGCTATCTCTGTAAAATGTCAATATCTTTTGATAACTTGTTTGTTTATCGTTCTAATAATATATAGTATATTCGTTCATGTGTTGCTCAACGTTAGAAACTTGTTAGTTCTTCCTTCTTTCTAATGTGGAGTTGTATCTTATGGTAATATCAATTTAAAGGGATTTAAAAGTGTTCGCATAGCTAAGTGGTTATCAAATTAGGTCGTCGAAAAAAATCCATATTTGGTAAAAGAAAATATGTGATGACTTCTGTCATATACTGTGATTCGTTAACCTAATTTGATAAAAAAATAAATGAACAAACTTAAAATCCAAAACTTGTAGGTTTAAAGATACCGTGATTATAGATTAATTAATAGGGAATTGGTTTCAGCTATCCGATCGAATATATATTTGTTGTATCTTTTGTAACCATAACAAATGATAAGCTATAAAGTCTCAGAAATTGATGACACTCAATTCATAAATCGAATCCAAAAATATATCCATGTGATCGTTAGAACTAATATCATTTTGATACTTCTTCTATCTTGTGTTCACCTTAGCTAGTAGATGATAATATCGAATTGTCACAAAATGTAACTGCCTTGGTCGCCAAAAACATAGAAATAATTTGGATTCTGGTTTATAAAATCAAATACTAAAATGTAGAAGAGGAAAAGTACGGAGATGGAAGTGACCAAAAATGCCTAATTAGGCTGAGCAAGATGAGGTAAGCACCGAGATGCTTTGCAACCAATCATCTTATTTTCCTATTTACATATTATATCAATGATCCTAGTTACATCATGCATGCATCTTTTGTACTCTTTTCTTTTCGTACTTGTTTCATATACATTCCCTAATTAGCTTTCGTAATTTGTTTCTCACTAATATGAGAGAAGTTAAGGGAAATTAAAACCTATTCTCACGATAGAAAACATTGTTGAATATTTCACAAATAATTTAACATCGGAATTAGATTTATCATGTGGGGCGTCGCTATAAGAAATCAGACCGAATTTGTAAGATTTAAAACTTTTGATCTTCCACTAAGTTGGAGAAGAATGGATGGATGATGGGACAAATCCAGCTGCAGATCAATTTTATTATGCGTTTTTTGGCATCTGTTTCAATATTCTTACATATTTTACAAAGTTTAAGTGTAATGGTAAAGATACAGCAAAAAAAAGGAGGACATAATTAACCTTCATGAAAAGGATTGTAAAAGTAGAATCATCTTCCCAATAATCTGCACCACATACAAAATTTGGATATTTTCTTCTCTATTTTTCTTAGTATTTTTTGTGCATCTTTTTTTATCCCCGGGACCATATTCTCATATGCACTAAATCGTGCCAATAATATGCTTATTCCCTTTGAAGTCCTTTTAAAAATATTGTTAATCATTTTCGTAACAGGGTCAATTGTAGTATATGCTTTGTGACAAGTTCAATATTGTAGCAGTACAGTGTTGGTTCTGCATCCTAGCAATGGAGCCTGAGTCATCAATCATATAATCAATTAGTGGTTCTTGAAGCCTTTAGTTTCGCGATTAAAATATAGTGAAAAATTTTAATGCTGAATTTTACCTACTATCTGAATAACAATAAAAAAAAAATCAATCACCATCATAATTTTTAATTTATTTCGTCCTTAATTTCCTGAATATTAGTGTTAAGTATTACTACCAGCTCCGCGTTTTGTTACCATTGTCGAACAAATATGGTTTATGTGCAGCGTAGCTTAAAGCATTTGTTTTGGTTTTTAGGATTACGTAAAAAGACTACAAAAAGCAAAAAGAAAAAAAAAACGATAGTAAAATCGGAAAAAGGAGTTAAAAAGTTTTAAGTTAAATAAGGGAAAGAGAAAGAGGCATCAAATCTTCGTTGGAGTGCGTTTATTCTTCTGCGATTTCTCATTGCTCATATGGTCGACTTGATTCTTCCACGTTCTCAAGTCTTTCTACTTCTTTACGATTCTTGATTTTATAATATGTTTTCAGAATAGCTGAAAACTATATACTATAGTTTTAAAAACAATTTGAACACTTGTTGTGTTTAGTGGCCCAGTGGGTACACATGTACATCTTAATGGTGTAATACTTAAGATTTTTGTACCAAACGGAACACAAGAGGAAGAAATGAGGAAGTGGGCCTCATAGGATAATAGGTCCAAAATGCTTGTATGTGAAACATTGAGCCCAAATTCAATGTGAAAATTTCTCGTACCCTTTTTGTTGTCCAACCTTTTTCTTGCTTCCTTTACTAATCCAAAGTTTTTCTCCAAACCGATTTAATTTCTAAGTTTAGTCGTGTGTATAGTATATTGTATAGAGACTGAAACAGTGCTGGGCTGTGTCAGAATTCGTAATGTAGTAGTTTGTATTCTATGTAGAATGTGTGTGTGAGGATCAAATAAATTGGTCCAAAACAATGCAGCAGATCTTCATCTATCTATTTGCATGAGATCTAGAAAATGGTTAAGAAAGAAATATGCACATTCTAAAGTGCTTTGGTTCGTGGAAGATTTCAATATACATACATATGTATAATTAGCAAATGGTTGATACACGAAGACCCATGTGATGTGACATTTTGTTTTGGGTTTCAAAACACAAGGAACCCCACAAAAGAATGGGAATTCAAATATCCCCACATTTCCCTAGAAGATTATAGCAACAAACATAATATTACTAACTCTAGTTAAATCTTTTAAAATTTTTACTAAACAAGTTAGAATGTTGTTTTTTATATATAATTAAGCAACGTATCATATTGCTTTTTAGTCATTCTTAATTAACTACATCCTGATTAGTTGTAATCTATTCAATTGAGTATGTATGTATGTAATAATTGAGTAAACTCCGAGGTTTAACATAGTGAGAGACCAAACTATCCGGTTTTATGAAAGGCACATTTCCCGATCGATGTAGAAATGCAGTAGAGCCAAGAAACAACCATATCAAAAAAAAAGAAAAAAAAGAAAGAAAAAAGAAACAACCATATCTCTTATTTTTCCTCTGTTTTGTCGTCGACAAAACACATCGAGTTAAAAATAAATACTAATTTTTTGATAAAGGTCTTTAGATATGCAAGATCACACACACAGATGTAGTCATGATTCCTTTTAAAATGAAAAATCTAGAAGTGGGAAGAAATAGAATCAAAATATATGTAATGGAGATGGAAAATATATTTGTAAATGGCTTGAAATGAAAATGAATATCATGCATCTTCCAGCCAAATTCTTGCTTATTTGATGAAAGTAAATATGAGTTTTAGGGAATAATTAAGCAAAAAAGTTATGTAGTTAACAATGAAAATCATACGAAACTTTAAAAAAGAGATAATGTGACAAGTAGATTGAGCCATTCCGCCAATATCACTACTTCTTCCCAAAACGTTACACTAAACCTTTTTTTTTGTTTAATGAAAGGGTTAACTTAAAGAGAAATGAATCTGATCAACAACATTGAAGAATTTTTCTTCTTTCTCTAACGAAAATGCCATTCTTGAAACTCCCACCATATGTTGCAGTAATACTGATCAGTACCCTCCATTCTTTTCTTCTACCAAATAAAGATCAAGAAATGAAGACAAAAATCAGATAAGACATAAAGAACACTAACGAGTGAGAAAGAGAGAAGAGTGGGTTTTAGTGAATACTAATGATGATGATGAATGATGAAGAAGAAGAAGAAGAAGAATGGTGTGTGAATGATCAGAATACAAGATAAGGATACATGCTTTGCTTCTCCTTCAATTGCCTTTTCACCTTTTATGGATTCTTCTCAGCTTTCTTTGTTCTTTATTCGTTTCGTCTGTGAGAAGCCTCCTTTGTAGACCTTACCTTTTTCTCTCTTTCTCTCTCTCTCTCTCTCTCTCTCTCGCTAAACTTCTTTGTATGGGCACTGAATACGACTCTCATAAATGTTCTAATTTAGTAAAGAAAATCTTTTTTGGTAATTACTTTCAAAATTTTAATATTTAACCAATTAGAAATTCAGCCAATCAACATGACATGTCAAATGCATTTCACATTTTCCTAAAAAAAAAAAACAATTGTGATAATAATGACCGAAGATTTATGAATGTGGTTAAAAGGCATGTGACATAGAAATTAGATTATTGGTGACATGATTAAATATATACTTATAATTGCTTGTTTTTATTCTTCTAAAATAGTCTTCCAATAAAAATACTAATTATATTTTGGAAGATTTTATTGGACTTTATTTTATAGTTAACGTTTGTCTCTAATGATTTAGTGTGAAGATTGAAAGATTTAGTAGTATATGATGCGTGTAAATCTAATATTAAACTGTCGGTGTTCCATGTTTGATGTTTGAAATGGTGTTTTATTTCTAAATTCATCATTAAACCAGGGTAATGTATATATATTACGGTTTAACGTTTTTTGCATGAATATCATAAATTTCTCAACGTATACATAGTAGGTAAGTTTATTTATTTAAATTGTAACAGTGGATTAATGAGCAAACCAATAAGGATATTTAAATAATCAAATTAATATAAGCTCGAAGATGGTCTGACCAAAAACATGTGCTCCCTAGTCGAGACTCGATTTTATCGAGACGACCACCACTAAACCCTAGTTACCCTACATATTTTCATATTCACTTTTTTCCATAGACCCATAATACATAAATTACACATTCACATGTAAATGATAGCACGCAAAAGTATATGTGTATATATTGGTATTG